>CM062574.1:4595000-4725190 GCA_031468815.1 Morus bassanus
AAATCAAGTCTGAAAATTTTATTTCAGGATTCTTTCAGCTTGCATAATCATTTGTTTTATGTTTATATTTGCCTTTGTTTTTATAGCACATGGCACCAAACAAGTTCAAGTAAAGGGCTAAATCAAATGAAAAGCCCCCTTTTCCTTAAAAAACCAAAGCAAAACAAAAAAATCCCAACCTTAATATGTTATGAAACTTGGGGCGGGGGGGGGGGGGGGGGGGACCTCCATCAACTCCAAATAAAGACTTCTTCTGTTACAAATAATCAATTTCTAAAAGCTGCTTTTTAACTACTTTTAACACCAACACCTCCAAAGACTAGAAAACATTCTTACAACAGCATGAATATTGCCCCTCTACAGTATCATTTGAGAACTGTGGGGTTTTTTGCTCTGTCAAAGTGGCATCTCATTCTTTATGGACTAAACGCTTTCCATGGGTGTCCTCTTACCATTTCCACGGGCTCTCTAATGTATTTGCATCACCAAATTTTGCACGTGTGTAATTACTTTGCAGGAGGCGTTGCACAGGGATCTCCCAGTCACCATGCGTAAGCAAAACAAAACCAAACCAGAAAAGTTCACACTTCCAGATGGCAGCTATGAAGGAACTGCTGAGGATCTGGGTCTCGTTTTGACCTGATTCACAAAGATATTGCGCTAAAACTGATAAAATTCTGTCTGATGATGAACTCGGTTTGGAGCCGGCTGCCTGTCCACAGGGGAGGAGAGCTGTGAGCTGTTTGAGCATTGCCCTAGAAAACCCATCGGAACAATCCCATAAACAATGGAGTGAGAGGACCGTTGGATGTGATGACGGGCTGGGCGAGAGCCTTGAAGTCAATGGGAGGTTTGGCATCGGTTTTAATTAGGCCAGGATTTCAGCCAGTGAGCTTTGGGCTTTTAGCAGCCCATTGGGAAAGAGGCCAACCTCGGTGGAAAAAAAAAAAAAAAAAGGCTGACCGGCAGGAAGAGGAAGCTCCTGGATTTCCCTGTGGTGGCTGCTTCCTTTCTCCCGGCGCTCGGAAAGTGACAAACCTCACGCCTGAGCTTGGCACAAGCGGTGGCGGGACCCAGACCACAACAAACAAAACCAGGCACCGATTTTTCCTCCTCTGCATGATGTCTGGAGTGAGATGTTCACAGAGGAGCCAGCGTAGGAGAGGGACTCTGCCAAAATTGGCTGAAAACGCTCAAAACCAGACAGCAGAGATGCACAAAGTCAAGCAACTCATTTGAGTAATAGAAATAACTATGGAAATGCTTAAAAGTTATTGATCTGCACTTAAAAAACACCTCACACAGCCACACCTGGAGAACCAACACATCAGACACTGCAGGATTAGTAGTTCTTCCCAGCTTTAACGTCCCACTTTTTTTCTCCTAGAGTTATTGCTGAGTGCTGGAGTTTGAATTTCAGAGGCACGGTAGGCTCCCAAGATAATGCTTAAGTGGTAAATGCACTTGTCTCCTTAATGCAGCTTCTGAACAAGGGGAAACATTGCTAAACAAGGGAAGAGAAGAAGCCTTGCTGAAAACACACAGGGTAAGAGTGCTGACTATATTATCAGATAAAAAAGGTACAAGAATCACTAAGTAGGTTTACAAGAACAAATTAATCAATAAGTTAAAAAGAAAAAGCAAACCAGGGAGGACTTCTTTGCTGTTGGGATTAGTTCAGCACCTCCTACAGTCAAAAATATTCTTCTGTCCTGTAATCCTTATGTACACACAGGATGGGCACGTGGTGGCTGCAGCCCTCCCTCCGCTGCCCGCAGACGGAGATATCGCATTGAAGCGTTATATGTATTTTGGCAAACGCCTTTCCCCTCAAGGTGCGGGCACTTACATTAATTAGGAAAGATTGTTCCTGTTGACTTCTCATTTAATCTTGAAAGATTTTGGGGCATTTATCATCATCCTCATCATAACAACAATCACCATCACCACCACCACCTAAGATTTTACAGGACCCAGAAAAAAGAATTACCTTAAATTTTAGTCATCACTAAAAGCATGCCATCACACTAGAAGTCTGAAGAAGCTGAGATAGCTGACATTTTATAAGCAAAGAAAATTTCCATGTACACGCAGCTAACTCTGCGTATGGGGCATGCAGTACTTCAATAAAGTAAGAATTTTTGCTAGGTAAACAACAGAGATTTGCTGCCTAAAGATGTCCAAAAAACCCTGGGAACAACTCCCATAAAAGTTTTCCAGTGGAAATTCTTGTTGAATTCTTGCCTAAAAATGAAACTTTCAATCTTTGTTTCATTTGTTAAGAACAGTCATATCATTTTTTGTCTGAAGTGTAGGGTTTAAATTAATCTTTAGGGACATTTGCTAAGGTAATATCACAACCACCTTGTCAGACACACTAAAAGCACATTTTATATACATATATTTTGTAAATACAAATCTATATCAATCTACAGGTGCATGTACACATATATACATAAACCGAGTTCCCAGCAAGTAGGTACCAGCTGCTGCATTTCTTTTCAACTCGCCACTGAAAATACTCAGCACCATTGAAACTGGAAGTCAAAACAACTTGCAAGCAAAAGGCAAAACTCAAGTCTTTTGAGCTAATCACAAGACCTAAATACTTTCTTGTACATATGGGATAAAAACACATCAAAGAGCACATGTTGAAGAAGATGACGTAAGCCATCTCCATTATTGGCATTTTATGAAACAGTGAAAGCAGCCTTAAGTAAACAAGATGCTGGCAGAAACAAGTTAATTTAATAGAGGTGTCATTTTTGAAGATGAGCACTTGTACTCTAGACAAACATATTAGGGTATTTTTGCAAGCATGAGAGGTTCACCAGTAATTATGCAGTCTCCTCTGCAGATTTCACTGAATTTAAAGACTCTCCCATTTTCTCAAAAGCCAGTTTCTTGCCAACAGTTTTAATTTCTCTAGCTACACCAAATGCACGAACATGCAATCATTTTTTGGTGGGAAATGCATAGTTTTCCAGTGCTCTGTTTTGAGTAAATAGGACATCACTGACCTTCCCAGCCCCAAAACATTGGCATATCACCTGTAAGAACCACCTTCAGCAGCATCTCCTATTTGAGGTAGAACATACTAAATCTTTTCAGCAAGACAGATTCTTGTATAGAACAAATATGCACATAGAGTAGATAAATAGAATAAACATAGTATCATAGAAGCATTAAGGTTGGAAAAGACTTCTAGGATCATCAAGTCCAACCATCAACCCAACACCCTCAGGCCTCCTAAACCGTGTCCCAAAGTGCCACGTCTACACATTTTTTGAACACCTCCAGGGATGGTGACTCCACCACCTCTCTCGGCAGCCTGTTCCAATGCCTGACTACTCTTTCAGTGAAGACATTTTTCCTAATATCCAATCTTAACCTCCCCTGGCACAGCTGGAGGCCATTTCCTCTCGTCCTATCACTAGTGACTTGGGAGAAGAGACCAAAACCCATACCACAAGAGACATACACCAAACCACACTGTAAAATAACTCCATAGTACCTTCACAGGGAAGGTGTCTCGGGTGTCATACCACTTAAACCAGGGTATAAACCAAATGCTGTCCTTCAGGGGTTGCGAGGATTTTCCTTAACTGCTTTGAACCTTATCTGCCCTGCCCCATTGCACCATAAATATTGATGCTTTAAGAGAAAGCTACAGCTAATACAGATGTTTCTTCTCACTTTTTTGTTGTTTTAAAGATAGTCTGAAAATCAGACTCCCCCTGTTTTTTTGGGGTTTTTTTTTGTAGCAAGCAGAAGCAGATCAAGTATTTTAATTACTCTTGGGTCGTTTGCACTCATATAATTTCATACCCGCATATCTTTAATATTTATAGCAGACACTGAAAAGATTTAACATATGTAGTGATTTTCACCAAGTAACTCCATACTCCTCCTGAATACAAAGATGTAATTTGTCACCATTTATACAACCTGCTAAAAATCCAGCTAGTAATTCATGTGAACAAGTTTCTCCTCTAAGATTTTAATTAAAACACAAATGCCTTGCACACTTCAAATTGTAATATCCTGTACACGTATTTTAACTACTGCCTGATCAGAGGGGGGTTTTGTAAATAAGATGCATTCTCACATCTGAAGAAGTTCTATGTAATTAGCTGAATGCAATAAAATATATATTTTAAGAAGACCCTAAAATAGCAACCCTAATGAGAAGCATGTAAAACAGAAATAAAACATTTAAGAAGTAATAACAACAATTGGTGAGACAAAAAATAATGATGAAGTCAGGACTAAAGCAAAATACGATTAACAGGGCAGCAATTTCTTATGTTTTAAAGAAAAGTTCATATTCTTTGGAGAATACCATGAGGAGTTTTTCAGAAAGGAATCCATAAAACAGGAAATTTACCGTAAAATTGAAACGGTACCTCACATGGGATCTAGTGGTTGTTTTACAGCGACTGCATGTGCTTGCTGGTTCAGTGAATGAAAAAAAAAAGTTATGATTATGATGCATAAGGGATAAAAACAGCCTCAAAATATATTTTTTTCTCAATAACTCCTAACTAAGGTGTCCCCATTACCTTAGGAGCGTCTCATATTAATGAGAGGTTAAAGCAGTCAATTTTGGATACTTGAATTTGTGTATGTGTATATACACTGACACTACGTGCTGGCTACAGGAAGCCACCCGCCAAAGGCAACATTTTGCCCTCAGATGCCTACACAGAGCTCCAATTAAAGTCAAGGAGAGTTGTGTGCACATATCTGAGGGCTAGCTGGCCCCAAAATCTATTTCTTAAGTTGCTGAAAATCTCCCTGGAACAAAATGAAAGTGATAATAGGAACAGAATATAATAAAATAACTGCACTCTCTGGAGACCCTAAGACCACATCCTTTGTTTCTCTGAAACATTCCTTGGTAACTTTTCAGCTCTGTCACTTTTTATTGCCTAAGCTCTATAGTATTCCTGTCCTCATCATCGTCTCTTTTTTTATCACTGGTCTGTAATTTGTCAGTAATCTCTGTATCTTAAAAAACAGACCCAAAGCTTTCTCCAGACCCTTTTTCAGAAAGTGAAGATATATGTGAAGAGGAGGCACTTTTGACAAACCGACACTCAGCAACAATTCCTAGGAAATATGTACAACTTCTTTTTCCTCACTGTCGCTGTTTTCTGTTTTATCAAAAACTATGATTCACAATTTCTGGAGACAGGGGCCAAATAGGGTGAAAGGAACTATTAATATCCTAAAAATATACATGCCTTTGTCCTGTCACCGACATATGTTAAGCATTGCTCATACTACAGAGCTTCTCATAGATGCTTCACATTTTCCCTGGCCAGCCAGGAGGACGTTAGCTAGGACCTGCCAGGAGTATTTGCTTATTTGAGGTTAGATTAACAGTGCAATTCATAGCATAAATAAATACTGCTACTGTCCCTTACACAAGTTATCTGCTATGGCCCTGTTTTTGCAAGGGCTTGATTATACTGGGTAATACCCTGCACGTATTAACATATCTACATATTAAAATCAGACAGCAATCTCTGAACAAATCTCTCCTAGAAATAAATCATTTTTATCTTTGCTTTAAACACAGGTTAGATAAAATTAATCTTGAAAAAAATGAATGGTAAGAAATGGTTACATACTTGAATCAGTTTGTGTAATCTGGCTATGTTTGTGGCTTCTATTTTTCTGGGAAGGAGATCTCAAATGGTGTCAGTGCATTTCTTGTATTCTCTAGTCCTAAGGGAAAGTTGACCTTATTTTCATTTTCCCACTGCCTGAGCCTTTGGTTTGCTGCAGAATTCCAGGAAGAACTTCCTGCAGGAGAACAATATCTGGCACCCATTGAGCTGACTAAGTGAAGGAGCAGTATACTAAAGGGTAGGTCAGCTTCAAGTAAATAAGGTAAATCATTGTTATCCTGGATATGAGACCTCTGAGGCAAAGCTGTAACACCTTTCAGGAAGCTAAAAACAGTGAGCCGAAGGCTGCTGCTCTCTTAGTAACAGTAAATGGACAGAGGGTCATTCTGTTATAATGCCTGTTGTGCTTTTAGTGCACATCTTTATTCTATCAAAAAGAAGGCATCAAAAGCATTTCCACTTAACTTCAGACTTGGGAGAGAGCGTTTGGTTTAATTTTTTTTTTGTTGAGGCATTTTCATTAATATTTTTAGTAAATACATGTACTTTTCAACACTGTATGGGGGTGATTAAAATAATGCAAGCAATAAAATCACAAAAAGCTGTTGGCAGGCCCCTCATAGTTTAAGTACTAACATAAATGCACTTTGTCAGCTACGCAACTCTAGGTCAAGGCAGCAAATGAAAGTCTATATTGTCCAACACTATGCAGTGAATCCACACTCACCAAAGGGTGGTTTTGCTTTGGTTTCTCACAACAAGCACTAACTCAGGCAGCAAAAACATGATGGAGTTCAATCTGGATGAAGGCGATTCTGTCTGAAGGTCATATTAAAGATGGAGTTCTTTCCCTGCAGGCACCAGCATGTATGAAACATGTTTCTCATTCACCTGCCTAGGTCCAGCCACAAGAGAAGTAAAGAACAGAACAGGAAATGTAGAAGAAAGTTTAAGAGTAGACCAACAACTTTCTCTAAATCCTACCCAAACAATTTTGCTACTCCATGGTAGCATGGTGGTGGGCTCTGCTCCCCCTTGGCTAGATCAGGACAGCAAACTTGTCCTGACCAAGACAGAGCCCTGCAGAGCCAAGTACCATATAAACTAGGCTGGTTTTCACCAACCCTCTCCCTTAATCTCCTCTTTTCCAGCTTGATCTAAATTGCTAACCTAGATATAAGAAACATTTCCTGATTAAACAGATGTACCAGTTCCTTTTTACCAAACCCTTGTACCAGGAGCAGCTCAATATATTCATTAAAGGATTTCCAGATCTAAAGACATACCATGAGCTGCAATCACAGGACAAGGGGAAAGCGTATCTGAAAGATGTCACTCTGGTGTCATGCTCACATTACCCACTAGGTAACTCCACTGGATCCATAGAAGAGTATGGACAACACCAACATCCTGTCTATCCAGAGTGGCCCTTTTCTATTCACGATTCTGTTCCACTATCTAAACTGTGACCACAGGCACTGGATGCACACGAACCTATAGTATTCCCTGATCCTTTTGGCTCACTCCTTCATTAACTCAGTCTCTATTTGACTCAGGAACAGGTTCAGTGCAGCAGAGCATTCCTAATAAACACCCACATCTCATTCAAAACCACTTTCAGCATTGACGCTATTCTTAAATTCTGTGGTTAATCTGGACTCTAATTTCAGCACTTTTACAGCAGCTGGGAATCCATTGCCTTAAAGTGTAAATCCAGAAAGGATTAAATGAAATTTAAAAAACAGGGCCTCTTCTTTGAGGCAAACAGGCATATGGTTTTAAATATTTCAGACTTCTAGCTGTACCTGTGAAACATAAGCCTAAATCGATCGCAAGCCTGGGTGCTAGTTAACTAGACTAGTGCAAAAGCTTCAGTACACTTTAATTAGAAGACTTTTAGGGAAACACATTCCTTTGAGTTGACATTGGCAGTCAGATTAAGAAACATCACACCGGTGGGGCAATTATCCCAAACTCAGTTTGGGATGGTACAAGTGATCTGTAGAGAGCAGTTGCCCTTGAGATGAAGGGAGCGGCAAGGCAAAATAGACGGATGTATAGCAACCACATGTTTCTTGAGGGAGAAGTAGGCTCTGGCAGAGCTCCAGCAAGGGTAGAGCAGGCAGCTGTATCTCGCGCTGAAAATGCAGCAACCACCATCTATAAGAGGATGAAAAGGGGATGCTTCTCCATGTATAACCCCTTGCAATCCACAGTCATTTCTCTGGTGCAACTTTACACCAATGTTTTATTATTCTCACTAGGGAGGAGCATGTTTCTGTAAATGCATTAGAAGTGTAAATATATTAATGCAATACTTTCTCCCAATTAAATAATTTATATACTCCCTTTATAACTGAAGCATGAAAGAATATGTGGCTTTCTACTAATATTTGAAATGGCAATGGTTCAAGTCCTGCCACTTTAGGGAGTCGACAAGTTGTAGGTGAAACAGGAGTGTACATCCAGCAGCAGTCACGTTATCCAGCATCCCTGTATTATATTGTACTAATATATATACCTGTGGCATTTGCTATATCACACCAGTGGAAAGTAACCTCTATAACACATACTAAATTTTTAGTGCTTTCCCCTAAGTGTGAAATAGGAAAAGAGATATATTCCATAGTGCAATATTAAAAATGTATTTTTCCTCCAACATTTGTGAGAGCCTGCAGATCAGACCTCTACAACAGCTCTCCCCAGGCAGGAAAAAATCATTTCCTGTCTCTTTTCCCATGAATTTTGCTGCAATTTGCAGGACTTTGTGGGAAATTTGCCACAATTTGTGGGACACTTCAGTCCTCTATGGGAGTTTGCAGTTGTGTTCTGCTGCAGCCTGAAGACCTCGCTGAGATATAGATTTCATATGGTGTGATTTAAACGCAGAACTTCATATGGGGATAGAGAATGGCCTTGTTTGTTCCAACTCACCGAGAATGACGTATTACTCCACACTCACAGAGGTCTGAAATCAGCTGGACAATCAGGAGCCCCATTCATGAGCTATAGGTCAACGATAATTAGGAAGAAGGAAAAAAGAACCTTCTCCACAAGAAAATTACGGTCAAACAGGGAAGAAAGCTTGAGGAAAAAAACCAACCCACACCAAAAAAACCCAACATAACAAATACTGTGTATATTACATTATTGAGAAAAAGAGTTAGTACTTTGACCTCACTTTTTTTCCTGCCTTTCACAGAAGTCAGCTATGCCCTATCTCCCAGGTAGCCAATGAGCAAATATTGCAGCCTGTGGGCTGCATTCCAGCTTTCCAAGTGAACGGTACAACATGGATATTAGGAAAAATTCCTTCACTGAAAGAGTTGTCAATCACTGGAACAGGCTGCCCAGGGAAGCGGTTGAGTCACCGTCCCTGGAGGTATTTAAAAGACGTATAGATGTGGCACTTAGGGACGTGGTTTAGTGGTGGACTCGGCAGTGGTAGGTTTACGGTTGTACTCAATGATCTGAAAGGTCTTTTCCAACCTAAATTATTCTATAATTCTATGGTCTCATCCAAAACATGTCTGCTGAGTAAGAGAGAAGAGAAGGCTCCTTAAATGACCATATCTCTAATACAAATCAGTTTTAAGCACCTAAACTGTACTTTTGCCCCCCCCTTTTTTTTTTATTTATTGTATTTTAAGCAGTGGAGGGGAGGCACTGTTAGTAAGTTTTTGCAGTGGTCAAAGGCTTGCCACAAGCATCGTAATGCTGTTAGCAAAGACAACATTTTGCACACCATAACCGTTTTGAGATAAAGAACAATATTTCTGCACACACATTCTCAGGGAAACACCCTCTGCTTTCACACTTACTGTTTTTTATTTAGTAGGCTTTCAGATTTAAAACTGCAGAGAGCATCATTAATTTGATATCAGTTGCTCAGGTAGATAAGTATGTACCTTTGAGAGGTGCCAGTGAATTCATTATTGACAGGCTTTCTTTACTCCCATTCAGAAAGAAGCAGTTCCACTTGATCCAACATTGTTCCCCATTTGTTTTCATGAAACAATCCTAGTTTCTGAAATGTGGATGAATGCATTTCAGTATCTAGGTTGTTCACATGTTTCATTAGGATCCACGTGATTTCTTAACAGTAAGGGCAGAAGTAACCATTTCTGCTAGAGCCAGCATTCTAAGGAAATTTTTTTTTAAGGGGGGGGGGGGAGGAGGGAGGGAGGGAGAGAAGTGGGGGTGGAAAAGACAGAAAGCTGATATGAAAGCAGATAAACCCAGACAAGTGATATTGCTGACATGGAGAGTATCAATTCACCAGACATTCGTGTGCACAGGTACTAATCAGTGCCAGTATCTGGTGAATAGAAGATACATGGAAAGGACAGTGACTGAATCGAGGAGTGACAGGGAATGACCCTTCAGGAACACTTTTCATTTATATCTGATCTCCACTACTCCAACAGCTCTTTAGGTACATATTTGCTCAGGTCAAATGTACCAATACCATTGTGTAAGACAGGGCTTTTTAACTTCAGGTTTTTCAGCATCTTAAAAATCTATTTAGCTTCCTGGAATGATGATTTCATTTTCAGAAAGCAGAAAGTCATCATTGGTGTCTATATTTTAAAGTGTCATGAGAGAAGTAAACATGCCCAGTGTTTTCCAGCACGTATCAAGAATTTTGCCAGTCATGAACCACTGGACTTCTCCACCTCTAGTACTGAAGTATGGTAGTTTTGTAATACACCTACATTCATTCGTCTTACAACCACAATTTTAATCTGCCCAAGAAGGAATCTGATTATAAAGAGATTTTAGTGTCCTTTTCTTTCTTGACTTTTGGGCTGATTTCTGTTATTTGAAAACAAAAAGTCTTGATGCACAGAAAGTAAAAAGGTTGCTTCATGTTGTAGATTTTGAAGGAGAATGCTTTCTTTGAAAAAGGGATGGATATCTGTACATTTTCGAGGCACTGCTACCATCTGAAGAGAAAACCAAACCCCTCACTTCGATTCAAGGGAGAGGATGTGATGAGCACTAAGTACCATAGCTGTTCGCAAAGGCAATTCTAACTACTGTCAATGGACCATGCTAGAATTAAGTCATTTCTACAGATAGGTCAGAAAAATAGTTCACAGACCTTCATAGCATTTGTTAAATATAAATTATTCAGCTCAGATTTCTCATCATCCAGATAACTTTGAGAATATGCAATGTTCTGTGATTTTTATTTGATGAGCACCTTGGCCATGATGGCTCAACGAGGTTGAAGAAAGTTCCCACTGTCTCACAAGAAGCCACTCGTGGCCCACGCTTCACGTTCAGTTTTGAGTTTTGTTTGTGGGTTTTTTTTATTTTACAGCTGTTTTTTACATTGCATGCTTTTTTTCTCCCCCATCTACAGCAAAAGCCACTGATCTGGTACTTAACAAGACAGACAGTTAATAATTCATGTGCTCACGTTAAACCAGGTAATGCCATAAAATGGTGGAACCTGCTTCTTAGTTAATTTTTAAATAGCGCTTCTGAATGCTGAGGGGGCTGCAAGCACCTCAACAGTATGTAATATTAACACATAAAAAGCTACATTTATATAACATTTATGCGACAAATCAACAAAAGCACAAAAATTTAAGAGGCAAATGCTCCATCCATAGTTTGTTCGTAGACTTTTTGCTGTGACACGCATACACAGAGGAGCCAGACAGGGATGCGAAGCCCACAAGGCACAACAGAAGCATGACTGGCTTATCCTCTGCACTTACCCACTTGGTCCAGGCACTTGTAAGACAACAAATTTTGTTTAATTATTTTTCAGCAGAGAAAATGAATGGGAAAAGCTTAGCACATTCATAGGGGAACCCCAGAAACATGGCTTTTGGTGTTGTGTGGGCAGAAGCTTCTGTCCCTGAGAAACCCCACTGCATCGGTATTGCTACACAGGGTGAGCAACTGGTTCCTCTTGCAGCTCAGGGCCTCCAAATGCACGACTTCATGTCTCTAACAGCCCACAGATATGCTCTCTATAACCTGGATCATAACACCCAATATGTAGTTAATCCAGTAGTCAGTGTTTCTTGACTCAGATTTGTCATTCTGACATATATTTGTGAGTTTTAAGAGACTGCAGCTTCCCTGGGCCAATATATTTAGCTTGTTTAAATAGAAAAATATTTGCTAATTTCTTTCTAAGATACATTTGAGATTCTTTTCATGTAAAACTTCATAAGTACTTTAATCTTCTGTGAATTCAGTGGTTGCTATCCTGTAAGCATGTATTTAAAATGTTCTTAGCCTAGGATATCCTATACACAGCCTCTGGAAGAGTCTTAAAATAACATTATATGGTAACAATTATTATAAAACAGTCACCAACTTTACTTAAATTCCACCAAAGCATAATTTAATATACATCCTTTGGACCATCAATGGTTAAATGTTAAGCCTCCAGGGTGTGAAGGGAGTTAGTTTAGGGGTTTTGTTTGGTTTTTTGTTTTTGGTTTTGGTTGTTTGTTATTTTTTTTTAAACTATTTTGTTTGTTTGTTTTTAATAGATTAACCTACAGAACTGATTTGGAGTTTCCCGTGGAAACACAATGGCAAGCATCCTTCGAAGTTTTCACCTACAAAAAATAAAACTAGGGGGAAAAAAATGAAAAACACCACAAACCAAAACAAGTAAAATATGCTCTCTTCATCTCATAATAATTCAGTCTATGAGAAAGCCCTGGTAAACCAGGTGGAAATATTTTGCTAGAAACACATTGGCTGTAGTAGTCCTCCAGGAGTTACAGTTACAGCCACAGTTACCTGAACTACAGGTATTTCCAGCCAAATGGTCCCAAGAAGAAGCACCGCCATGCTGCCCAATACCATTACACCATTTTTTCTGTACATTAGGATGAAGCTGGCCTTGCTCAGATGGACTTTCAAGAGAAACCTCAGTGACTTGCCTCCGTACATACTGTGAGCATACACTTGCAAGGATGGAGCTGCTGCTCCCCATCCACGTAAGGAAATACTCATTTGCCATGCAAAAAGACTGAGCCAAAATGGCTCTAGTGACTGAATTTCCTCACTTGCCCAATTCCCTCTGCTTGGGGAACCCAAACCACTGCACGTGATTTGCGACTAACTGAGGCCAACTCAAATCAGAGCTCAACTTGGAATACAAAACTAATTGTCGTGGACCTTCGGAGTCCTCTTAATAACAACTGACAGTTTTTTCCCCTGGTGGAAAGATTGCCATTTTCATATAATTAACTTCCATTTTTCAAATTCAAAAAATATGCATATTTTGAAGAGGAAAACCTGCTTTAAGATGCCTACACAACTCTACCTACAAGGCGCTAGCCAGTGCCACTATAATAAACTGTCGAAGGACAGCAAATTTACATAGCGTACTAATGCATGGTAGTACATGTAATATAACTCCGCAAAAGGCTGAATGAGATGAAGTGATTTCCTGGGCTTGGGACCGCCCAGATGAGGGTGTTATTATCACACAAATTAGCGTGACTTGAGTGTCTCCCTTTAAATGCATTAGGATAACAATAAAGAGAGTTCACCCTAATGTGACCTGTTTCTTCCATAACATTTAACACAGTCGAATTAAAAGTGTAAATCTGTTACCACTGCAAATAAAAAATAATGTACCTCATATTATTTTAGGATTCTATCTTTTTGTTTAAAAAAAAAGTAATGGCCAAGTAATGCATCCTTTCAACTGGAAAGGAGATCAAGTTCTTTGAATGGACAAAAAAAATGAATTAGAAAAAAAATCTAAGTTCTGTGAACTTTAAAAAATCCCACCTAATTAAGGACTTGTAGTGTCAATATATCATAGTTCACTTTATGCTGCAACAATTTCTCATTTTTCTGTGTTTCTTTAAAACTCTAATTTCTCAATACACTTTGGAAATGGAATATGACTATAGTGGGGGGAGGAGCTGAGTGCTCACTATTTTTTGACAATTTCCATTAAAGATGATTTGTGTATTAAAACCTCTTTTGTATCCTTTCTATGCAGGATCTAGTTTAAAGTACACATTATTCACAGCATTATATGCCTGAAGAGTTAATATTCTGTTCCAACAACTGTCTTCGCTGTACTCATAAGGTGGGGAGAAGGGGTTCAACCTTCCCCTCCAACAAAAAAAAAAAAAAGCCCAAAGTGTACAGCAAATAATTTTGAGCTTAAAAAATCATCTTTGTAGCAATTCCTAGAGATCAACAAAAGGACACTGTGCAGAGCTACGTTCTTAACTTGCATGAATTCATATTGCTTCAAATGCGGGTTGAGTTAGTCTGAGTCAAGCAGTTGTGAATGTGGCCCACGACAGATGATAACGTGGGGCAAAACTGAGTGTGTCGCGTATGATGGGTTTAACTTGCAAGAGTGTCTTTTATCTCTGAGCTACTGCTTGCCTGAAGAGAGGAAGAGAGGACTTTATGCTGTTCTGTTGCACTACATTTCAGGTAGGAAATAAAATCTTGGTACTTGGTGCCATTAAAGTATTCCTAACAACTTCTGCCAGAAAGAGACTTAATAGTCCTGCTATGTCAAACTCTGTAATCAGTGGAAAAGTACAAGAGTATTATTACAATATGACTATTACATTTTCTTGATATCGGTGAACATAGTGAATAACTTTTCTTAAAGTACTTGTTTTGAAATGCCAAATTAGCTATACAGCATAAATTATACAACCTTCTCTTAAACCATTCCATTTACCTACTAATGCATACTAAAATTTAATACTAACTTTTTATCAGAAGCATTACCTGAGAGATGCTGTAGAATACAGCAGATGAATGCACCGCATTCCCGTACTATGGCTTACACAAACACACCCCCCAAAGACACATCCCCCCCAACTTTCTTACCCCATAGAAACAGATTGAGAGGCTGTAGCACCAGAGCAGACGGAGTCTGACTCTATCTGACTGGGTTCAGCTTTTACCCCCCAAAATTAAACCAAAACTGGAATTGAAGTACACACCACCCAAAACAATGGCTCGGCTCCAAAACCCATAGTTAGTCAAACCCAAATCAGACATTTTGGAAACCTCAAAAAAACTGGACTTTTTAATAGAAAGCAAATTAATTTCCTGCCCGTGTATGGTTTTATGCCCCTGACTTCATGCATCTAGCAAGAGATTTTCAAAGTACAAAGGGCAGTCAAGTGCTCAACACCATTGATCTGCAGCAGAAATAGGCCACCTAGCTAAACCTCCTGCATTTAAATATCCCTTGCCTAAACCTGAAAACGATGACTACTGTTCCCCCTTGCTCATCGTAAGCTTCTTATCCCAAAAGAGAAACATCAAAAGAGAAAGACCTTAAAACATTAAACAAACACAAACTGTTAGACTTGCTTTTTTAATAGGAAAAAGAAAATTTAAGACAAAGCCAAGTATTTCACCAACCAAGGAAAATAGGATGGTGTTAAGCTCTAGGTCAGGATGTTAATGGTGTTAGAACAAGTCCTAGGGCTAAGGTTAATGATGGTATCTTCCATCATAATCCTAAATGTAAAATACTTGCTATTATTAGAATCTTTTATTCTTAATCCTGTTAAATTTCTACTCTCACAGTGACTGGGAGAGTCGGAGAAGTAGAGCACAGGTCAAACAACTCTCTGTTAGAAATTTTTAATTCAAATGGAGGCTGTTGTTTTCTGTGAGTAAGTTAATTTTTATCTACTTTTTTTCCTTCCCTTTTAATCAAAACTAAAGTATTTGCCAAGAATGGAAACTCAGTGGGAAAACTCTGGAATTTTAACTCTGTGACTGTAGCCTTAAATAAAAATCGGGGAATATTTGGGGGACAGGAAGAGGACAAGGACCATTTGGTGAGCACTCACCATGCTGAAGTCACAGTGCTCATTAACTGCGTTAGTCCCTGGCTCAGACCCAGCATGCTCTAGTTTCTAGAAATATCTATTGCATCTTTAACAAACAAGGCTTCTGCACAGTAACCTGCTATGCAATACACCTCCGGAACACCAGAGCCAAGAGCTATGAAAAGATCTGGGCACTCTTGAACCCGTCCAGACTCCCATCCCTGGCAACCTTGCAATGCTGGAGGTCAGCAGGGCTGTTCACACCAGGACAAACATCGGATCAAATCCATGCCTTCACTTTCCAGAACTTCTATGGTCCTGCCTCAGTGCAACCAGCCTAAGCCCAGGGTGACCAACCGCAGGCAGCCAGTACCCAAGCCCCTCAGGTCACCGTCCCAGCTAGCCACAACCACGGCACCTAGCGAGTGATTTGTCCTTCAGAGTCTGAACCATACCATCCACATTCATGGCCCCCACGTCAAAATTATCATCAGAAATGCTGCCAACAGCTATCCCAAAGAAAAAGGTCTCTGACATGAAGTCACTTGCACAAGCACAAATGGAGCCTGAAATCCAGTTGCCCATACCCGGGCTTTTGGCTTTTTAATTTACAAGTAAGAAAAGTTTAGCCAGGTCTATGAAAACATCACAGGAGGCTGCCTCCTCATAACATACAGCACACGTCCTGCAGGATTCAGAGGTGAAATATGAATGTAATCAGAAAGCTTATCTTCATCCCAGCACCAAAGACTCGGCTCCAGTGTAAATATGACTATAAGTTATATGAAAGCATTACACAAAAACTTCAGGACCAAACTGTAGGGGATGTTTAAGTATATTCTTCCAAGTATTTAAACTTTATACTTACAGCTTCAAACACAATATATTTTAGGGAGTATTTTTACTTTGAAATAAGTTTTTGTTGCTTCGAGGTAACAGCATAGTCCCCACTCCTCGATCTCCTTGAATTCAGGAATAATTCTTAAGAGAGAGTCCTATTTTTGCATTTCAGCTTTTATTTATTACACAAGCATATTTCATCCTTGTTTCCTTAAAATGACCTAAAATATTTAAGAAGAAATCACCAAGGGGCACGCCAGAATTGTCCTGGTAAAATTAGGACCAGCAGACGGGCATTTGCACCCTCAAACTGGGTAATTACATGGCTAAACACCCATTTGCACATGCTATTACCTAATTTGCACGCACATGGACAGAACCCGCGTTCCTCATGGGCTGTGGGTGCAGAAGTTTTGCGCAAATCTCCAGCCCGAGGCTTGCGCGGTGTTCACAGCACACGTGTTGGAAAGGTGAAGCCATACACATCTGTACATGAACCTCTGATCCTTTAAAAAAGAGTCACAGAAGCAAATTGCAACCAAGCTGCAATCATCTCTGCTACCATTACGAAGTGCAAAATATTCTATTAAAAGGGTGCCACTTGCAACGTAATGTATTTTAAAATTATTATAGATGTTTGACTTTAAGAAAACCGGTTTGGAAAAATATGAAACCGCTTCAATGATTTTAAAAGTAATATGCTATACATTGCTATAGTCCAGAACTGAGATCAGTTCCAAATTAAAGCACCTATAAAACATCTGTAGTGCTCTGATAATTTTAAATCACTTTACACTGCTGAAGTCCAGATTCCCTATCACTTTCAAGCTGAAACACTTATGATAAATTTGAAGAGCTCTAATAATTTTAAATCATTGTGTACTGCACATGCTCAGAACCTTGATCACTTCCAAATTCAAGGGCATATAAAAATTTGAAGAGCTTCAATTATTTTAAATCACCATGTGCAGTGTATAGAGTGATTTAAAATTGTTGTAGTGCTTCACATTTTTTTAAGCACTTCAGTTTGGAAGCGAGTCAAGAAGCATTCCAGCCTTGCAGCTCAAGACACACTGGACTGCTTTTAAAATGTAGCACTCCTCAGAACTGGAAATTAAACAAAAAAAAAAACCTTTTTTCTTTTCCTCTTTTTTTTTTTTGGGGGGGGGGGGGAGTAAAGGTAGGGCAATTAAAATAATTAGGATGTCATTTAAGAAGAATTGGGAGAAATGTCAGGTTTTTGAATTGGAAAAAGAGCCAAGACATTAAAAAGAGAGCTTATAACATTGCTTGAGAGATTGGCTTTGGATTTTTCTCAACTTTCACAGCAGGACTGTACAGAGTTAAACATGGAAAACTCCAGTTTCTCCATCCTAAAGTCTGATGATAATCTCCTTTTAACCAATCAAGTTTTCATCCTTATTCTGAGATTCTCTGCCCTTGACTGTTGCTCTGAGAATTAGTAATCTCCAAATTTTTGGACTTTCCTGGCTTTTAGTTATTCTTGCGCTATTTAACATTCATCTCCAGCCAAGAATTGTTTGATGCTGCCTCATGAGACCCCTCAGGAATATCAAAACTATCTACCAGCAGGTAGGAATGTCTAAACAGGCAGGAACTACCTACCAGTACATAGGAATACCTAAACTACCTACCAGCACGGACCAGCACTTTGGCCCCCCAAACCCGGTGGGGGATCCCCGATGACGACGATGCACTCAGGCTACGATGCTCAGGCACCCCCAGCTCTGCAGCCCTCCGCTGCTCCCAAATTCACACTGTTCCTATCCTGAGCTCCTTCCCAGCTAATTTTAACTGTCCTGCTTCTGTCTGCATAAAACTGGACTTGGTGGAGGAGAGGAAGGAGGTTATCTGTTTCACTTCGTGGTCGTCTTTGTTGCCTGTAGAGGTTTGTGCATGGAGCCGGCCGGGCAGTGCCCGGGAAGCAGGGCGTTCTTCATAATTCTGCTTCAGTGAAAACATACTGTCCTGCAGTTAGCAGGAAAAAGGGAAAAAGAGCCTGAAGGCGCTGGAATAATTAAGCGAATGCAGTGACAGCTGTGGCAGGTCCTGGGCAGGACTGGCTCCACTGAGCTGAATTAATGGCATCAACAGCCCAGCATCTCCATTAACATTTGATCATTAATTATTACCCTCTGACAGTAAGATCTGAAACCTCCTTATGAGTGGTCTGTTATTAATCTACCTTACCTGCCCTGAAAATCAGGCAGCTCTCCCACCTAAACTGAGAAGCTCTGCTTTGTTTTTACCTCCTTTAAAAAGAAAAGAGCAATTGTTTTCAGGATTAGTTTAGTGAATAATACCCACAGAACTACTTTTAAATTAATTGGGTGCATTCTTAAAGCATCAGCAACATTCCTAGCGTGTTCTTGTGTTGACTTAAATATAACAGTTACCTAGTATATGTTACTGGCTGTGGGCACTTCACATCCTCAGAGGGAAGAAACATGAGTGCTGCTCTTGAGCTGCCTGTCATAACCAAATGAAGGACTCAAAGTGAGGGGTTTGAGGCGTTATGCTTTTTGGGTTGGGTTTGTTTTGGGGTTCTTTTTGTTTTGTTGGGTTGTGGGGCTTTTTTGTTTGTTTTTTTCTTTAAGTTCTGCACAGCTGAGAACATCAGCTTCCCAAGTACAGAGACCAATTTATCAAACCAAATTCAGAAATCTGCTATCATCAGAAGATTTATTAGAGAAGCTAAGCAAAACCCTGCACCTTTAGACTGAAAAGGCAAATAAGCATTAAAAAAAAACCTAGGCTTTTTTAAAAATGGAAAATAATAGCGAAGGCCTAATTATATCACTAAATTTGCATTTAGCAACCTTTGCACAGTCATTTGGCTCACTGTCGTCTTCAAGCAGAGTTATAGCACATTAATTTTTTCTTTTTAGTTTTTATTTTTTTAAAGCAGCATAACTTGCTAGTCTTATGAATAGCAGTCAGGAGAAGGTGGGGGGGGGGGAATTAAAGTGAATCTAATTCTCTACTCGTCACTGTAAATCACAAATGAACTTTTCCCAGCCAGAGAAGCACCAGGCTTACTGCAGCATCACATAGGGTCCATGGACCTTCCCCTCCAGCAGTCCACACGCCTCACCCCCCTCCTTTTCTTGCTGAAGGAGTTGTGAGTACTGAATAGAAACCAAATCAGATTAGTTGCCTGTTTGACCTTTTCTCAAAGCACAGGGCTGCGGAAGATGCCTGGGCCAGGTCTCTTGCAGCACAGTGGCTTTTCTGATAAGAGAGGCAAACGGACACAAGCAACGAGGACCTCGTGAGTTATGGGGGGAGGGGGAGGAGGAGGAGGGAGAGAAAGAGGAAGAGTGTACAGGTGGCCAGAAGCCACACAGCCTGCTGCCCTCCTGTGCCCAAGCCGCTCGGCACAAATGAAAAGAGAAAGGGGCCAAACTGGAGGCAAGGAAGGGATTGGGTCACCCCCCGGGCACACCGGAGCACGTTTCCCAGGGCATCGCAGGGGACACGCTGCACCCCCTCCGCAAGGCAAGGGAATAAGTCATCCTGCAAGCACGGCACTCTCATGGTCTCTTTGGAAGCAATTTCTTTTACGGGGCAGATTCAGGACAAAGAAAAAAAATTAAAATATTCTTGACATTTCTCCCCATCTCCCCAGAAAAAATAAAAGAGATTAAAAGAAAAAGTTTTCTACATATTAAGATACCATCTCTTCAGAGGCATAGCTGCTCATACTGTTTCAGAGCTAACATAATAGGATATGTATTTTCAAAGGGGGCTGTGTTTGAGACCAGATGGTTTCTGTCTTCTTGTAGAGAAACAGAGACTACACAGTCGCAGCAGTGTTCGGCACCGAGGCAATGGCACCCACATTTTGGGGGCAGACAAAAAGATGATTCGTGAGAATCTCAGTATAACTTAGAAAGATTTTTTTCAATCCTTTAGTGTCACAGTTTGCTGTGAAACAGGGTATCATGTATCATCACAAGCAATCACGCAAGCCTTATTCTGGTTTCACAAATACACCTATTAAAAGAACAGTGTGATGATATGCCCAGATTAGCCAGATAACGGGCAGCAACTCTCCCACAGCCCTAAATTTTCAGGAATTGGCAGTATTTCACAATTAAACAGTATCTTTCAAACAAATATTTCAAAGAGTTTGAAACATCCTTCAAAAAAATTAACAGAGTTGCTCCTTTTTATAGCATGGGAAACATGTACCTGAAAATAAAGGCTATGGTTTTCTTCACTGTAGACATCTGATCCTAGATATTTGCAAGCTAGTTTTCAAAAATGATTAATTCCCCTCTGCCTTTGGCTTATTCTGGAAACTCAACACGTGCAACATGGCAAAGTTTGAAGCTGTTCCCAATATACCTCACCCAGGTGCTCAGAGCTGCAGACACCTCTGAAAGCACCAATCTCTTACCCTAATATGGCTTGCCGTGTCATACAAACACCTACAAATGCTTTCCACCTTAAGCAGGAGTGCTCAGCTACCATGGAAATCTGGGAGATGTAAGTGGATGCGTTAGTTCAAAAGCAAGAAACAGTAACAAAGAGGCAAAAGTCTCAGTTACGGCATGCATGAAAAGTCAATGTTTTTGCACTGACCTTTCACTTCCAAAGGTGAGACTGGAATGGATTTCTGTAACCCTACAGGGAGTTTTACCACTTTCAAACCTTACAGGTATTTGGGAGGTTATTAAAGAAAACACCCATACTACAAGATGAGAAATTTCATGGAAAACTTGGGATAATTAAAATGCCTAGCAAATTTTGCCCTCTGCCTTTCTCCTTTCTAGTAAAGCACTTTTAATGAAGGGAGGACTATTTCACTAATAAAACATGCTATGTAAAGTTATTCTACATATTTCCAGAGACCTCAAAACATTTCAGTAGTTCAACTTCTCCATTACAAGTCAAAACTGTTCCTTTCCTTGATGTCCTCGCGTAGTAAAAATTACAGAATATGTATTTTCTAATTTGATTTACTGAACAGATGTGTTCTTTGCAAAACAGGTCAATTATCCACCCCTTCCAAAACTCTCTAACATCATGAAGGCATCACAGAACAACTCAGAATGAAATACATAAACAAATGCAAACAAATATTGGATTCAGAAACGTGCGTAACTGGTCTGAAATAACCTGATTAGCTGTAGATCCAGTGCTCGTTGTCCACAGATGATACCGACATTCATTTTTATCACTATCTTCCAGAATAAATTTGTATCATAGCATTACCCACCCTGACATGGCTATAGCATATAAGCGAGACACCTGGATGAAAACCTGTCCATCAAGTTGTAACAGAATAAAAGCAGCTCACCGCTCTTCTCCCACACCCTGTAGATAAACGAAGCAAGCTGAAGTAAAACAGAAACAACCCCTACACCAGCTAGGATTTTGGCAATAAGACAAGTTTGGGAACATGGGTCTCAAGGATGTTACTAGTGTTCAGATCAACTTTTTATAAAGAGTTTCTCCTAGCAATTTTTTTGTGCAACCATACACTACTTCAATCAGACCGGGGTTCAGGTGACATGCAAAAATCCATGCACACGTGGCCAAATTTTCACAAGTATTCCATAGATTATCTCTTACTCCAGTAAATCCTTCCTTTTCAGCTGTTCTTGATCTGTAATGATGAAGCATAATTAATGCCACATATGAACTTGATACGCTCCATTGTTATGAATACCAGAGAGTTACCAAAGTGATCCAAATATTATTAGCATTGGGTTTTTTACTGGCTTTACAAAAAGTTGTGCTATGTTGTTTTGGATTGGCATTAAAACAAAAGGATCAGGTTAACCTCTAATTGCACTGAAGCTATAGATCTGAAATTCATGCAGAGAAAAAGCTCTCTGATGAATAGCTTGAATCCATTTCAAATATTTGTTGCGTTTAGAGTGAACTGGATATTTCCTGAAAGTAGGCAAGCTGAATAATCCGTAAGTCCCTAACCAAGCCAATAACTTCCCATTTCTTTCTCCAGAACCCAGTATTTTCCAAATAGTTTGAATAGTAACAATAGACAATCCACAATTTTTAAATCTTAACTGTAAGCAAAGTAGGGAGAGAAAGAAAAAAAAAAAAAAGAGATAGCTTCACAGAAGTTATCCAGTATGGAGAGCCTTCAAACACATTCCTATTTCTAAAGAGCATCTGATTGCATTAAAAAAAATATTTTTAATCATGTTAAGGATTTGGCAAAAAAACAGACAGATGGGAAGTAGGTCTCCAGTTTCCTTGTGCTACTGGATAAATATAGCTAAGTTTTTACATAGTCCGTACATAACAGACAACATCCTGCTCTGTTTGGATCACCTGTGAAAGCAAGTAGGCAGGACCTGAGGGTCAGGGCCTGCTTTGAGTTTCCTCAGAACAACGAGGATGAGATTCTGGCTTCAGCAAAATTTGAATCAGTTAGAGGATGTCAGATCCTAGACTTTTTTCCTCTTTTTTTTTTTCCTCTCTTTTTTTTTGATTTTTTATAATTTTTGGAGCTATAGCTTTATTACAAAATCACCATTATGTTCATTAACAAGTGTGTGTTTTATTTAAGAGGCCCAGCTAACCGGTTTTCAGGATAGCCCACATCTCATGCTGTGGGAATGTGCCAGCCAGCCAGCGACAAGCCAAGTCTTAAGCCAAGTTTTAGTCATAAAAGAAAAACTTGGTCCTTAATAATAAATCATCAAGAACATGTTTTTCATGTAATGTGTATTGTGCCAGCTGATAACCCTCTAGTCACTTCGATGCCAACCAAATGAAATACAGATTATACAAACTAAATTTCCTATGTCACTGAAAGCAGACAATTGCAATGAATTCAAATCACTGTGCTATGCATGCTGAATGGTGTCACAGGGAGGAGAGCAGGGCACAGGCGCGCAGGGTAACATACAGACTTGGATTTGCACTAAGCCATTGCAGGGTGCTCTGTTAGTTTATGCACATTTCTTCTCTGGTCCACTCGGTACCAAGGCCATGTAGGACCACCCCCAGAAGAGAACTGTGAGCTAGAGGACAGAAAGCAGGTTGAAACACATTGCCTTCAGCCTCGTCTGGAGAAGTAATATTCCCAAGACCTATGGGGCATGTTATCCATTTCCCTGTAAACACTGAATCATTCACAATTGTGCATTAGGACAGTAAAAATGGTACTAGAAGTTGCTGCCACCTGACAAACTTCATCACTTCTGCAAAACCAAGACTGTGTTCTTCTTTAAGTCTAACTGGTAGCTTCACTGGTCAGTTCAGTAGAAAACGCATGGACCAAGTATTTCCCAATCCTTAGAGTTCTGCATGCTGCCCAGATTCGTTCATTGATCTGACTTGGTTTTGAACTGCTGGCCTGCAGCCAGAGGTCCACAGTCCATTAGCAGTCAAGTCTCCTGAATCAAGAAGGTGGCTGTATAACATCAGAAACCACATTACTAGTGGCTGCGTCCCTGAAACCATCAGCCATTTTCAGACCTTAACCACCTATGCTTACTAAGGCCCGTATGTTAAGCCTCTAAGCATTATAATATTATTTATTTTCTTGACAAAGTGGTTTTCACAAATGGGCCAAATTCATCTCTGCATTACTAGTGCAACTGCAATTACAGCAAGAACCACCTCTGCCCTCCTTCATCTTAACAACCAGATTAGTAGAGCTATAGAGTCTCTCAAGACCCACTTTGTAACCATCTAATTTTCCACGCTTTTCTTAGTCAGATGCTGGAAATTTGCAAACAGTAGGTAGTAACTCCAGAAAACACATCTCAAAGCTTTCTGAAAACTGTATTTCTCTCAGATTATATACAATCCAATATAGCTGCACCCTGAATCTCAAGCCACCCAAAGTGACTAGTTATCAAATCAATGGGCAGGAATCTTCCACAACTCAACTTGTAACTTGCATGTCACTGCACATAAATTCCTGACTTTCTACTTGTTCATCAAGCTTTTCCTTCATTTATTATTTAATAAACTGTTTATAGGAGCTCTAATTGTACACATTTGTTAAAGATATCAAACCCAGAAATGTGCTAGAATGTTTCCCACCTAAAGTTTTAATGAGTTTATAATACCTCCAGCCCATATGCTTCAAAAACGTTATCCTCAATTATGTAACAGGGGGTATGCTGCTGATATCTGTTAACAGCTAGAACAGCTGTGGTTTTCTGCTTTTTTGCACTGCTCAGGAGAAGCAGCAAGTTCAGCTTCCTTTTTTTTAATTTGGTTGCAAAACCTCTGAGCCGAACAGGTGTGTGCAATCACGAACCACAGCGATGAGCCCAAACTGCTGCTTTTCTAAAAATTCCACCAGTCAGTGACACATGCTGGTCAAGGTTGCACAACCTTGTTTTCCACAGGCTGTTTCTGATGATTCATTGCCCTCACGGAGGTGAATTTCAATTATCGTTAATATGCTTTTTTTTCTGGTACTGTACTAAGAACTTCCTCATTTTCATTTCTTCTCCTCCTCCCCCCCAGCTCTCCTAAATGAAGTGAGTTTCCTTGTTAATCAAGAAACTACCATGAACATGAAAGAGAAAAATCACCCCTATTTATCTCCAGACCAGACTATCACAGCAGAAAGATCCCTATATAACTTTATCCTTGTTGGTCTCTGTCAAAGTGCTCCTATCTTACCCAAATAGCTTCATTCCTTCGCCTCTCACTACCAATTAGCATGACTAGACACTTAGAGAAGATGCAGGACTGCTTTTGCAAAAGACACTTGTCCAGAGCTACCGAACTAATTTCACATACAGGTGAGCTTATACTTCTACTGGCATATAAAAAAAAAATAAAAAAAAAGGATCTGACATGAACTTGACTGCCCCACCGTTCCTGTACTGCAGCAGTTTGAATTAAAAAAAAAAAAAATTAAAAAATCTCCCCATTCTCCAATTTTCACATCATTTGCGGTCTTCTCACTTCATCTTAACAAAAGAAGAGTTGTGAAAAAAGCACCAAGGAAAGGTTTAACATAAAGAGCCAAATTTCTTACTACTTTCTTTATCAATATAATCTCTGTTTCCTTCCGCTAGGTCTCTATCTCCACCCCAAGCATCAGCATACTACAGTAAGTAAGAGGAAACGTGGAAAAAAACCCAGGTCTTCAGGAGGTTAGATGGCACCAACAACAGCAATCATGAAAGCTGACATCAGACAGATCTCACTTTTATGTCTTCACAAATTCTGCCTGCAAATAAATATCAGATACTTTGTTTTGTAAAAGGTAGTAACAGCTGCTTCTGAGTGACCACGTGGAAACAGGAGTTGGTGCCAAGAGTGAAGCTGTCTCTGCTCAATGTGTAGGAAACACCCCGTGGTGGTTCCTACAAATATTTAAATGAAGTATCACTTGGAGCAGAAACTAGGTTTTCCAAATGTACGTGTTTACAGGCACGTCCTTCCCCATGGAGGAGCCTCACCAGCCAGAGGGAAGGGCTTCAGAAGGAAGGGCTTGAACAACTGCTCCCCCATCTATCCCCTCCACCCCACTCATGGTTTCCGAGAAGTCCTGCCCAGCTGACACGATGGGCAGACAACACAGGAGGGAAGCAGGGGAAGCCCTGCTCTGCGTTGCCTGCTGCACTTGAGCAATTGTAGAGTTCTCAGAACCACTTACAGTTTATCAACATACACTCCATCTCTAAGGAATTTAGGTCTATTCAAAGGTTAGGTGGCAGTAGGTTGCAGAACCTAGGGTCCCAAGTTTTGGATTTCTAGAGCCAAAGCTCAGAGGGACATTAAGCTCAAGTCCTTTTCTAGAACCAAGACTTATGAAATCTCAAAAACCCCACCTGGCATGTACCTGTATTTTTAGGCATCTAATTATCGTCAAAGACCTAAGCTTCTTCCTTGCTGGAAGTCCTCAGAAAGCTGACACTGAAGGGATCTGAACACGCTGTCCCCAGGTCAGACAGCTTAGTAGCAAACATATTTCCTACAGCTCTCCCAATACAGCATAGAAAGCTCTGCACACCTTCTCTTACAAACCCCCTTGGACATCTTGCAAGTCACGTGGGCTGTCCCTTTACAAAAAACAGTCATTACAAAGAAGCCACACCGCAATACAAGACCATGAGTTTTATTTCAAGGGAAGTTGGATGGCAAAGTTCAGGACATTTAGAAAGAAGGAACAGAAACTTTTTTTCTGAACTTTTTATTTGGAGCCTCATGACTTCAGATTTTGCAAGTGTTTAAGGAAAGATATGTGCACACTGTGCGAGCACAGGCAGAGAACCTGTGATTCACTGGCCTGTGGTCTGTTTATTTAAATCCTGAATCACAGGATCTATAACTGCAGAGTCATTCTTCTACCAGCTTCTAGTCAAATAGCCAAGGTGAAGATCCATACAGAAGACAACCAGAGAAACAACCACCAAGGCGTACCAGCCTTATCCATTCTACAAGGAGGGACATAAAACTCCTGATTCATCATGTAAATTCTGAAATTCAATCACCACTGACCAGTATAGCTTGTTACTTAACAGCAGAGGCAAAAATAAATCTCCTTGCTAAAGTGATGGTCCAAGCATTGCTCATACATGGAAGACACTGCAACCAGACACCTATTCTACATTTAGTACCTTTCATGCATTGCTCTAATAGTTAACGGATGTTTTAATAGATGACAGCCTATGTCCTTGCAGACACCAGTATTTATAGCCAGGTATAAAATAATAAATAATAATTTTACTTCACTTCAGAAGTTATTATAAGCTCCTCTACTTAGGTGCATCTTATACGCGTAGAGTGCATACAATAGGATTGTCATTGGTGACAATCAGCACAATTTATAATATGAGACCTTAAAAGTATATATCAGTCAACACCTGCAGTATTACTCATATCATCCACCATCATTTTTTCCTCATATGATGGCTGTACATTTTAAATAGGTGTATTAGACAAAGCATAATTTACAACACTTTACTGACCCAGGAACAAGAGCTTCTAGCCTAGAAAAGAGAAAAAGACTTCCCAGGCAGTAAAATATGCTGGAGAAAGATGACATGCATGATGTAGACAGATTATCTTAAATATCAGGTGTAAAATTACATCTTACTCTCTGCTCTGGCAGTCAGAGAATGACTTAAAGTCTGGTCACCTTATTTAAGTATCTTAAATCCCACTATACAGTTACCAGAGCAGCTGGCATTATATGCCATTTGCTCAGGAATTTAAACAAAAAATTGCCTAGAGTAACATTAATAACAACTGTTTTCTCACTCACCTCACTCACATCCACCCCAAAAAGGCAGAGGTTTCCTACCACAGACAAAAAAAAAAAAAAAAAAAAAAAAAAACACACCACACACCAACAACACAACAACCACCAAAGAAAGAAGTGGGGGGGAGGAGGGGAAATTTAAGAAAAAAAAAATCTATCTTCTCCATAGAGTCAGAAGAAAAGGGCTTCAACTTGTTAGAGAAGTTAGAGAGAATAGCTTCCTTCACTTTACATCACCTTAAGGCTACTATTCAGGACATACATTTTCACATTCCTGCCAGGGCAAGCTTTACTGCAGCTTCCTTACAGAAGGATACAAACACTATTGATTTTTAGTTATCTTTTCCAGTGTCTGTCAGTACTGTCATATATATTACTATATAATATCGTAATTGCCCCAATGTGTTGAAATTTTGAACTGCTGTGGAAAATTTAAGGAGACAACAAGGAATTTTGGCAGTCATATAAATCATGATCATTTGGGGTAGTGAACTGCCAAGCCAGCTTTTTGGCAACAGACAGGAGAGAGGATCCTCAACCAATTTATGGGTGTCTGGAACATGGCAGATGTACGAGGTCAGTGACTGTCCGAGTCACATTCAGGGGGGTTGGGTAATTTCTTTATTGCATTTTCTTATTCATGTGTAAGTGGCATGGTGTATAACATAGTAGTGAAAACAGAGATTTCTAGAAGGGAAGGAAAAAAAAGTTATTAGGATTCTTTTTTGAGAATTAAACCAGAAGAGATTTTCCCTCCTCTTTAGTAATTCTACTGGAATAGCCAGTGTCAGTAAGGTATATTTGCACACAATCTTTTCATAGAGAAAAAAAGAGTACTTTGAGTCAATTTGGCTACATCTGTAGTGATGTGTAAGTGTTTGTACTGCTGGTTAAATTCTTTGATTACTTCTCATTAGGGATCAGGGAGTAGTGATTTGGTATTTCAAACACTTCAAGTTCAGGCCAAAATCAGATTTATGTCAGTCCAATGTAGGATTTGCAATTTAATTTAAGGCCATGGCTACAACTCGCAAAAGTGGAGGTGTGATCAGATTGCATATTGGACACTGAATTGTGGAAATGAAGCTCACAGTTTAAATTCAGCTCAGCTCAAGGAAAAAGAGTATGCTACTGTATTTACTGACTTCATCTTTTGGTGGAGAAATAGAGGCTATATGCATTTAGGACTTCAGACTCTGGTAGCTACATATGTTTCTGAAATATTTTAAAATACATTTTACTATATTCTATCTGGTTCTAAGCTGGATGTATCATAATAAAGGTCATCAGCTTCTGTCTGAACCCTGCTGCATCATGCAACTTTAGTTACAGCATTGATTATTAGCTCAATAACAAACCCTTCCTTCTGTTATAGGTACAGGTTCAGCTGAGACCCTCATTTGACTTTTATGTTTTCACCAAGAGTTTAGAACTCCATCCTGTCAGAGGAATATCTGGATTTTTTGCTAATACAACACTCTCAGCAAATAGCACATTTCTAGTCGAAGGGGGAAGACACCATTAGCATCGAAGAGTATAGTTTTAATTTTTAGCTTATGAACAATAAGAGCAATGGGACAGTGTAAGTTCCTAGTGCCATCGATGCTCTTTTCTGCTTGCTTAGCAGTAGTTGGCAATAACATACACGGCTAAGAACTGTTTTGAACTGCAACTCCTCCTTTCATGGAAAAAGCAATTATTCTCTAAATGACACTGAAAGCATCCTATTTCACAGGGGTATGCGCATACATTTAGAAGAAGTCATCAATTTTCATTTAATAAAGTGTCAGAAGTATTAAAACTTTGGTAAATATTTAAGTGTTAGGAAAAAAATTACCGGAAATATCACTTAGTATATAAATTTAAAAAGTGAACACATTTTGGCAAAAATTGAATTCCTACCTAGCAAGATGGTTATGGAGGCACTAAATGCCAGGTAAGCAGAGCATCCAGAAGTCAGAGCCAGATGTTACATAGCCAACAGCTCCTGAGAAGCCCCCATGGAGTGCAAGGTAAGAGCACTTCTTTCCCCAAGTCATTCTGGATTTGTCTGTTAAACCCTGTATTGAGATCTTGGTTCAAAGCGCATCTTAATGAATCCCAAACCCCACCTCTAGCAAGAGCACAAGTGTTGTTTAGACTTCAGTGCTCCCCAAATCAAGGAAGCAAACTCTCAGGGTGCATAGTTTCATGGAGCTATCCTCTATGGTGGGTCTCATACAGCCTCCTCCAGCTCTTGCTGGACACCTCTGTGCTCAGTAGCTGCAGCATCTTTTGCTCTTGTTTTGCAACACCTCACCTGCAACAACATTCACTGTCCCCCTGCTTGTAGCAAAAATAAAGTCAATCTATCAGCATTATAAAGCTCACGCGCCGCTACTCTCAGTTAACAAGTTATATTTAGCTCAGGCTCAACACTCCTCTTTTTGATATAGTCTCTTTACTCCAGATTCAAAGGTAATGGGTTCTTCTATTAAAATTTTATCAGACATCTATGAATGTAGCAGTTGCTTTAGACTGCATCACACAAAAGGAAGAAAGAGGGAGAGACTGATAAATCTTAAAGAGTTTATTATTAATACAGGGAGAATTTCCTTTGTTTGTTGTGACGTGTTTTATTGGTGTACTCAGCGTTGTTCAATTTAGATTAAGAAGTAGGAAGATTATTGTTTCCCAAACGACAAGTATCATAAATAAACACAAGCAGAGAAATTCTTGTATTTATATCCCAGAGAGATATGCCAAACTATCTACAAATAGCGAAGCTAACGGGAAAATTAGAGTACCTGCAGGTTCATGGGTAGCCTGCCTGTATTTTACTGCCCTTGACAAAACACCACTGCTAGGTTTTCTCGAGTTTTGATCCACTACAGTGCTGGCACTGCACTGTGTCAGGTTACACTGGGTCACATCTCATCTGTGATGTGACATATAGTGACATAACTCAATGTGATGCGATGCACAGAATAGGCAGGTGCCCACAGGAAGCGTATACTCCATGACTACGAGCAAGTTGTTTGGCACAGCAGGTACCATGCTCTGAGCCGCTCTGCACATCCATTGATGTAGATAATTAGTATACAAAGCAATGCCCTGCAATATGCTCATTCCAACTCAGTTGTTTCCTATAAACTATACTCCTAAAAAAAATATTTTATGGGGACTCATGGCTGAGATTATAATACCATAACACCCAAAACATGGAATAAAGAGGAGTGAAATCACCTACCTCAAAAAACCATATTACATCTTCATTTGGGATGCAGGTGTTCAAACACTGGTATACAAAGGGGTGGAATAGACATCAGCTAAATAGATTTTGCATTTTATTTTGATAAATAAACCTTTCTATAATGTTATCACAGGCTGAACAGGACATTTTTAGCCAAAATAGTACTCTCTTCACCCCTGAGAAGGGGGCCACCCAGCTCACTGTAGAATCATAGAATGTCCCGAGTTGGAAAGGACCCACAAGGATCATCGAGTCCAACTCCTGTCCCTGCATAGGACAACCCCAAAATTCACCTAAGTGAAGTGTTGATGGTTACCTCTTTATGGTAATTAGGAACAAGCTACACCACAATTCATTACCAAGTAACAAAAGAGAAGTAACCAAAAAGCCTACCATGAAACAGAAGAAACTTATTTAGCATGCTTTTGCAAAATGACATATTATGACTTATCATAGGAACTTCAATATTACCGTTTCAGAACGTTAATTGGCAAAAACTTCTACAACACCTTTCACAACTGTGTCATTTGCTTTCGTTTTTAATTACCATAAAGGGCCTCATAGATTAACACAGCTCATGGTCCTTCAATGAAGGTCTGCTAATCTCTTTTTCTTTCATAATCTATGCATTGAGAAGCATCCCGTCTTCCCAACCAAGGCAATCTCAAATCAAAAAATACCAGAAAATCCTGCCCATTTCTCAGTTTAGAGGCAGTTACTCTCAAGTTTATTTTTAGTCAATTATTTTTATTTTATTGAAAGTGCCAACAAAAAGAATAGTGCAGAACACTATTCCAAATTATATATTTTTAGGAGCCATATGAACAGTAATTTTAAAGACATACAAATCTTCCTCCTGGCCACACTATCGCAAGACGCCACAAGGCTATTTGCTTATATAGTTCTCCAAGTAAAATATACAGAAGATATTGAGAGTGCTCACTGATCCCCAAAACTTGTATCCCCCCTGTGAACAAAGGACTGAGGCTAACGCACTGGTCTGTAAAGACACCAGGAGGCCCCTCTCACCTCCACCCGTGCTTTGCAGATTCCTGCTGCCTTTGTAGATATGTCGTTGTGTTTTGGTATTTAATTGGAGGAAAACACTCCCGAGTATGGGAGCAAGTGAGGTTTAACAGCGTTATGAATCTGAGCAGCTTGTATATGCGATCACACGCATCATCAGCAAGCTACAGGTGCGCATAGGAAGAGGCAGGAGAAGCACATGTGTGACTGCAAGGGAAAAGAGCGATAACAGCCCAAGTCGGAAAACATTCAGTCCAAGGTGCCCTTGTCTTATATTTAGGTATTCCTTGCCTATAGTTTTAAAGCCATGCGTGCAAAGTGAGCAGCTTTATTTTGCCCTTACAGGAGAGATGTTCCCAGCCAACCGAAGGGGGATGATGTACTGTAGACTGACAAGGGCTGCTAGGCTCGATCACCACAAGTGTTTCAAACTGTGGGAGAGCTAAACACAGAGTGAGAACGTTTTATTTTTAAAAAGCCTGGCAAGCCATGCTCCCCATATAGTTCACTTCCTCCCAGAAACTTTCCCTAAAATATTTTTGTTTGATATTTTGATCCAAGTCCTTATCAGATCCAAATTCGAGGCTCCTGACATCTGCTCCTATCTCTTCTGCTTTCCTGGGCAGGCAAGGAGAAGTTGGAACCTTCCAAACAGGTAACTGCTGCCTCTGCAACCCAACTGCAAGCACACTTGGGATAGCGACAGTGGTCTGCTCTCAACTGCCAGTGTTTACTAGCTACTACCCACTTCTCTGAAATATAGCCCTGCCATATGCTCAGGATGGAATAGCCCTTGATGATGTGTCATGACAAAGATGATCCTTTTTAAAGGCAGCTCTTTGTACGTAACACTCGTGCTGCAGAGGAACACAAAAATTAATACTGACATCCTTGGCACTGGCAGCAATGCATATAATCATTTGCCCAAACCCTTCTCTTTATTAATAGACACTGATTTCAGTCCCTTTTTGTCTAGCCAATTTTAACTGTTTGAGCTGACATTTCTATGCCAGGTATCTGCTTTAGAGACAGATGCTTTGGAGACACTTTAGCTCAAAAAAGTTGAGGCATTTCTTTGATGAGAGCTGGGCTGGGGAGAGGAAATGCATTGCCTTGCCCAGAATAACAGCAAGACTTATTCTTGCCAAAGATCCTACCACTATTCAGAGCAGGAACTGGAGATTCAGTGGAAGCAGTGCTAGCTCTTGTCCAGTATCACCCATTCAATTTTGGCCAGGTTGTTCTTACGCACATCTCAAGTTTCTGAAAGATTTTTTAAATTTTATTTTAATCTTCTAAAACTGCAATGTGTTTTCTCACAAGCCAAGCCTATGCCTTCTCAGAGCTTTCAAAAGCCATCTACACAGCATGGGGGAGTTTTGCACCAAGCTTAGGGCTACAGGAGTAAAAGAAGCTATTACCTGCAGATGCTGCTGCTGGCTCCAAGGCAGGGCTGGGCACCCAGAGCAAACCCCAATTCAAACTGTCAGTGCTCCTCAGCCAGAAATTAAACAAAAGAGAGGTGGGGGAAATCAGGGTAAAGGGAAAGTAAGAGGCTGATAAAACAGGATAAAGAGGGGAGAAGAAATCCTGATCAAAATCAAGTGAAATGCTGGGTACCAGAAAAGGTAGAGAATTTTCTGGGTAGAGCTGCTCTAGCCCCCAGAACCAGGGGCCTTCCCAGCATAACCCAACAGCAACCAGGCTACAGGTAAAAACCATCCTGCAAGGGAAGCGTGATGTGCTTTGGCTTTCAACTCAAAGAACACAGCTTGTCCACAGAAGAGCCCACATGAAAAAGTCCATGGACTTTTTGTTTCTCCCTCCTCTTCACAGAAACATCTGTCTTGCTGTAACCCCTGCCTCCCTCACATCACACTTCCAAACATTTACCCCATTCAGTACAGCAATGTACGTGACCAAACCGTATCATAATGTATACACATGAGAAGGCCACTACATATGTATACAATTAAGGTCACATAGGCATTTTCTGACTTTTGAATCCCGGGCACTGCAAGCTTTTGTACGTTCAAAGCAGTGTACAAACATACGATACACACACGCGCAAGCCTTCCCTCAGGATGGGGTGCATTTGGGAGTAGCATCCTACACCGAGGCAAAGTCTCAATGGAGTCTGTGGGAGCTGCAGGGTGCTCAGCACTTTTGAAAAGCAGAACATGTATATTTAGATTCCTAAATGAACTTCACAGCCTAAATTTAGGCTCCTATTTCTGACATCAAATAAAAAAATCCATATGAGCCTCCAAATTTAGAGCTGGGTACCTCAACATAGACATCTCAGAGTGAAATGTAAACCTTGCACTTCGGCCCACATTCCTATCAAGTTGATTTCCAAAAGGGGAACTGATCAAGCATGCAAGATTTTAACAGGAGAATAATAATCCAGACTTGCTCGTGTGAATTCCTTGCATCCTGCTTTATTGCTAGCTGCCAGTCAATTGATTGGGATCTCACTTGCAGCCGTCTTACACCGCTGCAACTCCATCAGCTCAGAGCTGGCTATAATGAAAGCAAGATTTTGCAAAACTTCCAACTCAACACCAGATGCTAAATCATACTTCCAAAGGGAACCATGGCATTTAAAAGTTTTAGTCCCAGCAAAGTCAATGGGGCTAAAGTTCCTAAATCCATGCTAAAGTTCCATACACCTTTCAATTTTGACTCGTATAAGATATCACTGTGCAAATATTTTCCATTTGCAGAAATCACCTGCTCCTGACAGCTTCTCAGGGAATTTTTCCTCACATGTAATACAATCTAAACATATGTGTTGCATTAAGTTGGGTTATATCAGGTCATGCCACCTGACACAGTATATCCCAACATAATCTAATGCAATGTAAATCACTCACTACAACAAACTTAAAGAAAAAACCACCTTTCCTCCCATCTCACAGACAGCTGCAGCAGATAACTGTCTATATTGTAATAAATGGCCAGGTGAGCATCTGCATTTGGAAGCTATTTCAAGGCATTTCAGCACCCCCCTATTCCTGTGGCACCTACAGCTACAGTCCTAGCTTGCTGATCACCAGGGGTGGAAGTAAGGGGAGTTTTATGACTTAGTTTTAGAGAATATTTCCTATTTTTTTAGCTAAAATATGCTACAGCAAGAGGAAAAATGTCAGAAATACTATAGCATAGTCATAAAATTCAATGCAGGTCCAAAGCTCAGTGAAAACCAGCTTGGTGAGGCAGAGAAACAGGTGGGAGAGCAGGCAAAGGGGATCAGCTATCCCAGGAGGTGAACACAAGCCATAGTGCAAATCCATTCCCATAGAGGCTAGATTTCAGGTTCTCTCACCTCAGCTTAAGCAACAGAAATTAACAGTTCTGCATCACTTCATCAACTCTACCTGACAGGATGCTCGGCCTGTTTTATCAAGCCTCCCTGCTGCTCCTTATATGAAATAGGGCAGGCAGGAGAGATAACCATGGTACTGGTTATCGCCTGCGATAGACCCATTCCCATCATTTGGAAGCGACATAAAAAGGTCTGTACACTCCCTTTGCTCCGCACAACATTTCATCTACACAAAGTCATTAGAGCTGGCAAAATTATTCTTGGGGTTTAAAAACAGGCATTGAAAATCAGCAGTTCTTCCATAAATATTAAACTATCACACTCATTATGACAAAGGCATCTGCTGAAGGCGATTATTTGTCTGAACATCCCACACAGCGTAGGTAGAACATGGGTTATGTTAAGAGCCTGTTGTAGGATGCAGTCTTGTACCATTTTATAAAGTACAAATTTTACATCCAAGGGGTAAGCTTAATATCATGAATTATAACTGTTGTAAATCATTGCTGATTTTTTTGCAGTTCTGTAATTTTAAAGTTGTCTACTTATCTACTAGAACTGCACCAAGTTAAATTTAATTGCCAACAGATTTGTAGTTATAGTAATAGGAGCATCTTGTGAAGTAGCTACAAAAGGATGCTTACAGGACCAGGAAAATAACATCTCTTTACACCGAAACAAACATTTACTGGTGATGTAAAAATATGGAGTCCCACAGGCAAGCATGAACCCTGCTTATAATTTAGATTATTTCAACTGAACTGGCTTTAAACTGAAATTCATGCTAATGTAGATACTGTAAATACAGCTTGAACCTTAATTCAATAATGAGATCAACAATTACACTTAAAGATTACTTAGCACTTCAGCAGTGTGAGCAAAATCCTTTTGATCACCTATATTGTGCTATTCATTATTTTCTTTGATGGTTAATAACACTGAAATGTGCTTGTTAAAAAGAATAAAATGAAGTACAATATTTATACCTTATTACAAAGTGCATTAGCAAATCAGAGCACTCAGAGCACCTACATTAAAAAGAAAACATCATCAATATTTGATGTTTGTCTTCTTTAACATCTAGTTGCATTTTTAACATCAATAAATCTTTCGACCCTAAATCCATTGCAGTATCCAGAAATGCGATCTTTTGCCTGCTAGACCCACACGCTGGCCATTTTGTTACACATCTGTGTTTCCTTCTTTGTGCGGCCTATAGAAAATAGAAATCGCTATTTGCAAACCATGGTGTAATTTCAAGAAGTGAGTGCTGGGAGACATTTTAGTACGCAAGAAGAAAGCAATTATTTGACTTGGAGATTTCAACACTATTCTAAGTTGGGGAAAAAATGGCACAAAGACATTGTGCTAGGCAACAGATCATGTAAACATTTCCTATGACAGTCTTTCATCATATATAGGAACATTTACACTGCCAGATCTTGTCTTCTTTAAAAATGTCAGCTCGGTAAGTTTGATGTACATGTGCTCCTTCTGTAAGTGTCTGCTCAGGCAGACAGTTTACTAATTTGTGGCTCAGTAAACCTTTCACTGCACCGAGCACCTTGAGGTTAGCACATCTCTAATCATTATTTGATAACAGAAATCTGTAAGCATCACATCCCTGGTAACAAGAACATTGTATCTTAGCAACCAGCCTTGATATTCAAACAATTTCATTAAAGCGTAGCACCTCTTAGCAGGTGGGTGAGTGCGGGTGTTGATAAACAATTATAACATGATCAACCATTGTGTTTGCCAACACTATAATCAGCATGACAAATTTATGAATTTGTTTACAAGCTCTTAGGTACCAACCTAAGTAGGTAAACTACCTTGTAGCACGCTTCTGTATCTATAGATAGAGGCACGTTCAGAGATCTGATGCTTCTTTAAATTGAACATATTGGGTAAAAGGTTAGCAGATGAACATCACATGTCACTGTAAAAATCACCATTTAAATTAAACCACAAAGGATCTGTTAGAATGAGGGCAAGGATTATATTTCATCCCTAAGAGAGCAGGGAAATTTAAAGTTGACATTGTCTGGAATTTATCCCCAGGTCCCCAGCAGGGCATGTAGGTGGACAAGGTGCCCCAGCCCCATGGGTGGGAACCTCGCCATCACCAGGTGAGCACCAGGAACCAGGGGGCCTTCACCACCACACGACAGGGAGAGGTGGCTTCCTGGCCTCATCCCGGGTTTGGCAACCCTGCCAAAGGGAGATACACCAGGATAACCCATCTGCCTCCCAAGGGAGATGAGTAGGGCTCAAATTATTTCAGTTCATCAAATACCCTACAGCATACCTGTATCAAAGAAGGATGGCAGACTTCGAAGAAAGCAAATCCACCATCCTGTTTTGGAAGTGCAGCTTGGACATCCTCAGTCACACCCAACAAAAAGGTTCATAGAAATATATCTTCTTAAGTGGAAGCACTACAGACCGGATAGGCCAAATTTTGCTTATAGAAACACAGGAAATCTTTTTCTGTTCTGTGTTAGAGAGCCCTGTCCCTTGTTATCCCAAGAAAACACATCATATAATGCTGCTCTTCAACTATTTAGCTTCATCTTAAAACTGGCTAAGTTTGTTAACCCCATCATTTCAGTTGGAAAGTTTTTCCCAGAACTTTGCTCCTCTGATAATGTGAGGTCTCCTAATCTAGGGTCTGCTTTTATTTGTGGCTCTTCAATATTCGTTTGTTCTCATGCCAATATTGTCATTTAACTAAGACCACTCAACCCTTCTTGGTGTTTACATTTTTTTTTTTTTTTTTTTAAAGCACAGAGAAATCGTGACCCCTCTTAGTCTTCATTGTTGCTAGGCTAAACAAATTATGGCTGTATTACATCAACACAACCCTGTGGAGGGCAATAGGTTTACTCTTTTGTAATCAAAACCAGCATTTGATCTATGAACTTAAATAGAAATATCCTTCTACAAAAGTGTTACTTTCTAAAATGATTTCCAGTGTTCCGTTGCTGCTCAAAGGAGAAAGTGGGAGAGAAAGGGGACAGCCAGAGAAAGTTAGCTGGCCAGCCCAGAGTCAGAAAATTTGACCGCTCTGTTTGCAATTTGATGTCCCAACAAAAGTCACTCAAATCTTTTTGAGGGCCAGAGTTTATGAAAGCATTTTAGGTTACCAGCTTAAATTACGAAATATTTTATCTACCCACATCCATGTAGAAATGGATCTCACAGGGTGCTCCAAGACCAAGACCTTCAGGCACTACATGATACTTGCTCAGTGGTTGTTAGACTCAGGTCCAAATGCACTCCCGAGTTCAAAATTCATATAGGCTTACATCTATATTTTGGACACCAAGCCAACCTGTGGTTGAGAGGCTATATCTAGAAACTTCCAGACATTCCTCTTCTGAGAGCATAATGCTCTTATAATATTATTCATTAGTCAACCACAGATACCTTTCTGCATTGCCATTCGTGGGGGAGCAGAGGTTGAGAAGCAAACAAAGGCAGCAGGAGTGGCAAAAATGTTTAAGGTCAATGGGTAGGTAAACACAATACGTGTCATACTCCACCTATAGTATCTGATTAATGGGTATTTTACGAAAGCAAAATCAAAAGCAAAGTACTTGGAAGAGTCAAGAACTCCTTGATGTGTCAACCTAGTCACCAAAATAATGACCTGTTCCCCTTTTCAGTAACTGGTTTGCACTCTTTTTTCAGGCAAACCCAATGACAGCCTTGCTAGAGCTGCAATGTGTGTTTAAAATTTACCAAAAGGTGGAAGACAGAATGCAAGTAAGAGAAAAACAGGAATATGAAGTTTGTACCTTGTACCTATTGCATCCAAGGTAACACTATCGCATCACTGATTTCACACTGGGCACGCTACATCAGGCTATTAATCTACCTGAAATACCTGGAACCAAATGAAGCATTATGAAATAGGTAACTGAAACTCCCTTTCTGAAATTAGTCATCCACTGCAAAAAGAACACCACATTCTATCATTTTAGCTTCTTGTCTTTGTGGTTAGCTTTCCTCCCATTGCCAAGATCTGATGACAAACCTATATACTACAGCTGGGAAAGAAAACCCACCTGACACATTAGAGCAAAGGTGGGTCATCCTCCTACCCCTTCCTTTAAACTGACTCTCCAGGTTTGTAAACTAGAGAAGTTTTAAAATGAAGTATCTCAAGATATTTAAAAAAAGAATCAGAAACAAGAACTAAGGACTACAGTGAACAATGGCAAATACTGTATACACACACACTTTACTAAACAGATGCCAAGTACACATAAATCTTATATATATAAATAAAATATACCTTTAGCAACAAATTTGGATTGGTTCCATACAGAAGGGGAAAACCTATTTAAAACAGGAGACCAAGGCAATCCATATTCTCTCCTGTACAAACAGGATGCAAATTTAATTTCCAGAAGGAAACCTTTTTTTTGTTATCAGACAATATAAAAAAAAATTGACCAACTGTGGTTCTTCATGCCTCAGTTTCATCTTCTGTAAAATGGGAGAATTGCTTAAATCCCATCTCCTTTCCTGCAACCTAACATTTACAAAGCACTTCAAACCTGAAAGTATTTTTGGAATAGTATATTCTGAAAAGGCTGAAGAAGTACTATAGAGGAGAACAGCATAACTGGCACACACAAGTCAAATATGTATTTGCTAAGGGGAATCTTTTTACTCATGTTTATATAGCACAACAGAGTGGTCTACAGTATGATGACAGCAGTAAACTAGAAAGTCATTTTGTCCTTCCCTCTCAGCTCATTTCTTTTGCAGGATATGCATTTAGTAGTCAAAGAAGAGAAATGAATGAGTATTTGTAACGTAATTGTATTAAAAAAATTAAGTCTGGATTAAAATTTCCAAATACTGATTGAAATGGGACAAGTTTTGAAGAGACAAAGAAGAGTTTAAGGTGGTCTTCAAGCAGTGTTGCCCTGCTGTCTTACTCTGCCCGCATACTGTTTATGGGAAAAGCCACTATTTTGGGTTCGCACTTTTCCAGCAGCCTCAGGTTGCAACTATTCCCCAGGAAAGCTTAGTAAAGGTGCCCGTGCAGTCAAAAGCTAGTGAAAAATCTCTCTTTCTACATATCTCGTTTCCTAATACTCCACTACCCCAACTTCTTCCAAATCTGGTTTGTCACATCTCTGCCACACAGAAGAAGCCACTTGACAACACTCAGCCATACAATACAGCAGGCAAGTACACATTGCCCAAGACAGCAAGGAACAGACATGGGATCAATAATAAACATGTTACTATAGAAGCGATAACTACTTAACACCACCACGGGCGCGTTAAATATTATCCCTGTTACACAGTTAGGGAAAACAGACGGAGATTGTGTCGAGACTACATGGAGTCAATCATCAGGAGTGGAGTTTGCTCTCATCAGCTTCAGGTCCCCATTTATACATCCAGATTCAGTGCCAAAAAGGGAAATGCTGGATGTTTTGAAATACAAAGATTTTTCTGGAAGTGGGAGGGACAGGTTCTAATGCTTTTATGGCCTTCCCCATACCAGCTATAGGACTGCTCAACAGTTTTGACTCACAAAAGGAGAAGGAGAAGCATGCTGAGGCCACCTGTGGCTCCACATTCCCCTCTTTCATTCTTCACCCTTCTTCTCCCCAGCCAGTGTTACCCCTCCTTCCTGGGAAGAACCGCTCATTGGCCACTTACAGAGACACTGGGTATCTGGGAGGTCCCATAAATTTGAAATACATGTGCAATTTGAACTCTAGCAAGCAGTTTCCTCCCATATGGGGCCAGAATACAAAGAGCATGCCAAGGTCCTGCTGCACTGGCTGGGGGTAGCATTTCTGTGCAACCAGTATAAGATGCCACAGGTGATGCCTGAATGCATATGCACCCTTCCATATTTAAATAGCATATTTTGCCCTTTTAGCACAATACTAGAATCTGATTAATTTTCATACTACCAGTTCAGAGCTTCCTGACATTTTCAGTGGAGAAGGGTAAGAAGAATAAGGCTGAGGATGTCCACACAGAGCACTGCAGGTGACCCCAGTTTGGGCCTTTGACAAGAATGCCCCTGCAAAGGACAGCAGAAAAGCCAACTCCACCGCACAGCAGCTTCTGAGACTCCAGGGTCTGTTTTACAAACACTAAATCAAGTCCTTGGAAAGTTTTTGCAAATGTTCGGCTGTTTAAGTGCTCATTCCAGTCCCAAACACATAGGTTTAAGTAAATAAAGTCTTTGTGTTGATCTACACTGGCCCGGTAGGTCCTAAAGTATGTCCTTTTGCTTGATTCCTAGCAAAGCATTTCATTCAAATAACACACAACAAAAAAAAGCATGAAAACAAAAAACACCATAAACCAGGTAAAGCTGAGTTTCATACTGGTCTGAAACAACTTATGGGCCACATACTCAGTACTATCACAATAATTAGGAGTTTTCTAATGGGGGGGGGAAGGTGAAAAACATTTTGGATGTTCTGCTGGATCTCCTGGAGCTGTATGAATTTCCAGGCTTTAGTTCTTCAGAAGCCCACCCAGTAGATTAAAATCTTGCAGTGGTCAGTTGAATTATATGTTTTTCATTAGAAGCCTAATGATAAAGATGAATTCATAAGTATGTGTGTGTATATACACACTTATCTGTAGAATTTAATCATTCAGATCACAGCTGAAAGTAGTTTTAGCACAGCAGTGAATTTTGCCTTTCCAGTGTGTTAGAGAAAAGAAAAAAGTAGGGCTGTGTATGAACATAAATCAGAGTGACCTTTAACCACTTCTTTAACTCACAAAGAAAAGCTATCACATTTTAGGAAAAGAATAGTCTCCATTAAAGGAAGAGACAATTGGTCCATTAGGTCAATTTTAATTTTGAGACCAGAATATTAAATACTCCCTTTGATTATGAATTGTATTAAAGTGATTAAAATCTTCTAATAAAAAAAATCTTAATCCCAGACCTGTTGTCATATAAATATACATGGTTCACAATGTCTCAGTGCAACTTAAGATTCGTAGTAAAACACATAATTTATTAAAATTATAATCTAACCACATTTAAATTGATTTTAAAACTCAGAAATATACTCTTTCACTATCCTACTGTCTGATATAAAAGAATTTCAGCAAAACTACTGATTGCTTCTCGCCTTTTGCTTCCTTCCTGATAATGTGACCACCTCTACAACATAAAAACATCTTGAAGAACTCAAGAGAACTTCATCAGATACTGTGAGAGATGAGTGACAAAAGCTACAGGCAGATATCCTAACATTTTCCCAAAGTATCTTTGTTATTATTTATAAACACTTTTTCTGTTGCTGTAACACAACTAGGAGACATATGCAGATAGATAAAACACCAAATGTTTATTTTTTTTTATGTTTTAAAGTGATCTTTGCATTATGCAGGATTTTTCCTTCAGATCACTATAACAGTCTTCTGAGAGGCAAGCTGCAATCCCCGTTTGACTCATCGCATTATGTGCTTGTATTAAGTTTTGAATTAAATCCCAGTGCCATCTATAACTTACTACTAATATCTTTACACCACTGAGGCTTTGATATCTGATGGAAAGCCCCTGAAAACTCACCAAGGGTCTCATCAAATCAGGCAAGCCTCACTTTCCTATGTATTTACCAACTGAAGCATATATTCAAGTGAACCTAGTTTGAGGAGTCCATGGTTGGTTAATCAGCTATACAGAGTTTTCTCAACCTATCCTTTCTGTCAATATAGCTGAAATTCTACAAAATGGCATCCCTTGATGCTATACCTGAATATCAATGCTTTACCTGAATAGAATCAAAATGGTCTCTCTCGGTCACATTAATTCCTTACTTTTTGCTTAGTGCAATGCATCTAAAGAAATGAAACTTATTGAATCAAGTTTAATGACATAATAAATTCTTCCCTTCAGACAATGTTGAGGCTTAATTCACTAGTGCACTTTAAGCCTTTGCCTTTAGCATCTGATGGGTCATTAGTCTGTAATCCAGCAGCTAGCCTGTTTGGAATCTAAACTAAATCAGCAAGTACCATATCAGTAGTTTCTGAAATATGACTGGCAGGTCAAGTGGCCTCAAAAAGACTGCCTGGGGCAGTTAAGACTGGGATAGGGCATGACTAGAACAGAACCAGTGATGAATCTGGAAGCATGTACTCAATAAAGACTTCATTCATTCTAACTCACTAAACAGCAGTTCTTCAAATGACTTGACTTATATTTTTGATGTTTTTAACCAGTAGGTCATGCAATAAAATTGTCCTGTATGTGCCAATAGGCTTAACACACAGATCATTGACTTGTATGCTTGGGCATATTTTATTTATATTTTTCCCTCGAGTTTTCCCGTAGCAGCCTGAAATAGGCAATAGAATCACCATCGTGTGGGAAAACATGTAATCCAGAGGACTTAGATCACAGAATTTTCAGAAGCAGCAAGCTTGATGAAACACTCTTTTGTCCAAAAAGAAAGAAACTCTGAAATGCCAGTTCCTACACCTGAACACTCACATTCTTGAGATGATACTAATAATCTGTGCTCCTAGCTGAATATTTCTCATATTGCGTATTAAAAATAGACCTTACACAATCATTTTAGGGTTTTTCAATACAAACCAGAAAACCAGCTCTGTTTTAGAATTTCAGTTGGACTATTTCAGGTTTATTGGAGACGAAAGTGTGCTGTGCTCATCTCCATCACCCTCCAACTACAGCATACGCTGAATGCTCATAAGACTTGATTCAAAGTCCACTTCAGTCAATTGACCCCAGTGGTCTTTAGATCAGGCCCTTAATGTGTACATTGCACTAAGATAATCAGTAACAGCTTAGTTAGAGGACACACATTATTCTTTTTTTTTCCCCACCCATCATTCCCCAGATTCAACGAAACATTTCCAAACCTCTCAAAATAAAAGACTAGCACTTTCAGCGAATACAGCGTCATACACATCAGTGGGGATTTCAGTTATATTTGCAGTTAAAAAAAACCGCACAACACAATGGGGAAAAATCAAGAAATAAAATAAAAACATGATCTCGACACTTAGACTCCCAGAAGATGTGTTTTCTTTGCTGCTCCCCTGAACCATGCTTCAACTCCTATGCCATAGCGGTTTCTCAATGGACACAGAGGACATTGGCACCAAGCAGGGGGTAGAAAGGAAGCTTAATTCTTGCATCAAGGTCCATTTTACTTACCTCTCAACTATGCTTCTTTATTCACAGTAAAGTCTGTAGTATAATGATACTTAGAAATAGTTAACAGAGTAGGACAAATCTACTCTATGCTAGCTAAGCTACCAAGTGTATCACAACCCTAGGGAGGGTCCTACCGACTTCCACATGACACGGATATCAATGGGCAGCTCCTACTGCTGCTCTCTGGAGCGTAAGACAGTTATAAAGCAGTTCCAAATACCACAGTATTTGGGGAAATTGTAGGTGCTCGGCCAGTTCCTTAAATCAATGCCTTGCATTGCAGATCTGTGGTGAGAAGACAGTTCCCAGCAAACCAAGTTGTAAACTATCATAAAAAAAACTGCCTCTGCCCTCATTACATAGCACCAAGAGAAAACAAGGTTTGGAAACAGAGCACGAGGTTGGGTTATGAACTGCAAACCAGAGGGTTACCCCACTGCCCTTACAATACTAAAACACCAAGGATTCAGAAGGCGGACAGGATCATCTCAACATCCTCACTCCCACTGCAGAGCACACGTGGGACAGGAGGCCACAACCAACCCACTTGATAGTCACCTTTCATGGAGCGGTTGTGTGAAATTCAGCAGGGCAAATCCCAAAATATCCCCAATTAGAAAGATAACTCATTTCCAGATCCAGCTTGCTCAAAGTTGTCTACAGATTAATTTAAATATGCATTAAACACACTGTGTAACAGAGGCAAAATTACTTATTGCTTTAAGCATGCCCATGCTATTTTAAAATAGGCTGGCCGTCATGAGCATTTCTCCTATTATCTTTGGTGACATTTAATCAGTGCTTAAGTGTTGGGAACACAAGGGAAAGAAATCAGGTTATATATTTGGGAAGGCAACTCTTAGAAATTAGGCTTCTTTCCAAAAGAATACTTAACCGGTTGCTCACTGACTAAGCAAACATCGTTAGTACACACGCTTTCTCCCTGGTAGGAGGAAAGTCACAGGATACCTCAGCCGGGGTCAAATCCTTTCCAGGGACACATTGGCAAAGCTGAATTCGAATTCCCAGAAGACTTGGACTAGTAACTTTAGCCTCTGTACAACAACATTCCCTTTTTCTCAGTCTCTCACACACATTGCAGAGGTAGAAGGTATCTACAGAAATTGAAAAATGTAGTTTTTATTTTTAATTTATTATTGAACTATCAAAGGCACTCTGTCATTTGGGATCTCCCTCCATCTCCAGCCTTTGTATTCCAAGGTACTTCAGTAACAGCAGTAAGTGAGCCTAAAATGCCAACTTGAGATTTGCATTATAAATGGCATATACAAAGAGAGATTTTTTAAACTTTGGTTGATCTAGCATATCAAAGATCTTTTTCTCTCTTTTTCTAAGCTACTTCAGTGACTGTATTGAAGTGAACTGAAAGGATTAGCTTGAAAGTGGCAAGAAATCTGGCATGCAAAGAAAATTTCCCCCCCACACACTTATTTCGGTTGAATTCTTCATTATACAGGGGCCCCTTTCCTCTCTGAAATGCATTTTTCTCTCTATCTCACTCATGCTATCCTGTGCTGTGTCCATACCAAACAAGGTGAAAATATAAACCACACAAGAACAGCTCCTGACACCAGTTCTTTCAGCCCCCATTCAACCTTCTGCATTGCTAAACAGAGCATCGGAGTGAAGATTACACCACATTCGTTAGTTATTTCCTCTTTAGCCGGAGCTAGCGGTAAATCCAGCAACACTAATGGCCCCTGCCTCTCCCACACCTTATCCTGAGCTGCTTCCCTAAAGCACAGACCATTTGTGCGATCACAGTATGCGTCGCAGAAACGCACACGGGGCATGTTCTCCTCCTCCCAAGGAAACCATACACTGTTTTCACTGCTTGCGGTGCGGTTAGCATAGTCTTGCTCCAGTAATGTCTATCTGGGAAAAATGAAGCAGCATGGAAAAGTCGCCAGGGGAAGAAGAGCAGAAGGAATGACTCAGCTCTGAACCTGAATTCAGACGAAAATGAGTAAGAGCTCCCAAAAATCAAAAAAAGTTTCATAACCACTGATACCAATTCTCCATTCGGACGTGTTTCTATTTAGAAAGTTTACAAGTCAGAATATTCTTTAGAAATATTGGTTGCTTTGCAGCCTGATGTCCCTTTTCTTGACTAATTAAGCAAACCAGCTGCATTTACTTTTTGAAACAAAAGCCTTTTATTTTTACTGACAAGTTCAGTGACAGTCCTACCCAAACAACCAGCATCTCCTAGATAACAGTCCCAGCAACGAGCTCCCAGCCTGTGTTTGGTAAAAGGCTGAAGGTCTGAGGGGAAAGAAGGGGACAGCAGGAGCAGGCAAGGGGAAGGGTTTGGGTTTCCCATGCTGGGGCTGAAAACAAGAGGATGGCTGAGTCAGAGCCACGGGGCTCCTTTAGCGCTGCGTGTTTCCAGACTAAATTGTTATTCCCATCACAGAAATTTTGCACTGGCCACTCTAGTCCAAGCTCATTTTTCTTACATCAGTGACTTCAGAGCAAGATTAGACACATGCAGCAGGGAAAAAGCCAGTTCAGGACAGCATAATCCCCACTTTCTTGAATCCCTTGCTCGTGCCAGGCCAGCCCAGACGCTCCCAGTGGAAGCAGCGTGTGCTCAGGCTCGCTGCTGAGCGCCACACATGCAAGCAGAGACCATGGGACAGACAGGGTACCCAAAACACGGGGAACGTTATTCCCAACATAACCAAACACAGCTTATAATGATGTGCCACTGGGATAGTCTTTAACATGTGGCTTCTACAAATTGATTTATCAGCAACTAATTACTGAAAATATTAGGGGGCTTTCTTCGCATCACGTAAGGTACAACAGATGCTCCATCCCTCAGTGCCACGACACGGGCACCCTGTCAAAGCTGAATAGCTGCCTACTGTCCCCTCCTCTTCATCAAGGGGGACCTGCTAATGTCCTGAGCTAAAACTGCACTGGCACCAGCTGGCAGGCATGCTCATGAACCTACAAAACCCACCCCAAAGACAAGCAGGACCTCTGAAACCTGCAGAAGCAAGACCAGAATTTTTCCTTCATCCCAAGATTAACTGCAGAAGAGTGCTACAACAGCTATTCATCAACACCACCACCTAAAGCCTTCCTTACTGCATATATCAACGTGTCTAGGGCTGTGACTAATGTAAAAGGCACCGCCCTATAAAAAGCAATACAAATGAAGAAACCGTCAGTAACAAGCATCAAGTCAGCTGTATCAAGGTAATTTTTTTAATGCAAAGATTTGAAGTAAATACAGACTCAAAAAGGCCTTTTTTTTTAATCTTCTCCTGATACAGAAACACAAAATATTTTATGTTTAGGTTTACTTTAACTAGTCTTAAAGAGATAAATAAAAATAAGCTTCCAAAACACTTAGAAAAACAACACAAGCCTGTGATCCCACAGAAGCTATATGGATGCTGAGCCACACGTAAAATACTGTTTGCATATGTGAACTTCAGCACACAGACTTCTGAGAACGGAGTAAAGTCAAATAAAAGGCCAGCTATGTTAATACCTATATTTACTTTTGCTGTTGCTATAATAAATTTTCCTATAAGACAATGTATAGGTAGAGGAATTAATTGTCTGGGTGTTCACAGAGGAAAGGCCACCTTCTCTGATGACCCACCCAACAGGGTCAGCTTGAGCCTGATGGCAGAAATGAGCAATAAAAAGTTTAACACTGTCTGAAATAATCCCGGATTTCATTTAATCTCCCTCCTACTACCAAAAATAACAGAAAGCAATAAAATCTCAGATGGTGCATATTGCAAAAGCTGCCATTTAATCTTGCTGATGAGAAAAAGAAAAAGCAACAGACCCCTTTCTCAGCTTCCCAACACTCAAAATGGTTTGGTTTTTTTGGGTTGTTTTATTTTTTTTTCCCCCCCCTGCACTGTTGGAACATGCACCTACTTCCTTGAATTAACAGATCTCCAAATAACACACGTAGGGGCTATTTTCCTACACATAAACATGCCTTCTCTGTTCACAAGAGTATAACTGGCTTTGGGAAGAAATATAAAAGAGTTGCTAAAGCCAATAAAGTAATTTCCTCAGCCACACATATGGCTTCTAAGTTTAATAGCAATTATGTCATTTTTAAATATGATTCACTTGATGTTGTTTTTATGTGAATCATTTGACATATATAACTCCGGCAGATTTCTTAAATAAGCATATCACCAGAGACTAAATTACTAATCAATTAACCAATTTCTTCCCCCCCGCCCCTTTCCCCAACTTGGCATGCAATTAAGAGAGAAGACTAAACTTAGAAAGGCAGTAGAGGCACTTTGAAAAAATGAGGTTTGATAAACCATGAATTTTCATTTTAGGGTGAGGAAGGGGATTGCAGAGCAATAAACTGCGGGCTGCAGCAAGCAAACACATAAGAAGACTTTGCATTCAGCCATCCCCCTGGCGCGACCTGAAGAGCATCCCTGCAGCACCCGAGGTTTCTCCAGCACCCCGAATGTGGTGCAGCCATCCTGTGCACAGCTCAGAGGGCTGCAGCCCTTTGCCCTTCCCTTGCAGGAGCAGTAGCACAAACGTGGCCACAAACACCTGCAGCTCAGCAATTGGGCAGGTGCAGCAGGGACACCGGCACCCCCAAATACACCACGTTTTAATTCTCACTTCTCTTCTTGCTGGGGATAACAGGGGAGGCCAGTGCTACAGAGGGAACAGGGAAGGAAACAGCCCAGTCAGAGAGATGTTTACAGTTTTCTTGCCTGACCTCCTTGTGCTCTCACCACAACATATACCCTTCTTTCCAGAAGAAATTTTATACCCTGCAACACCCCTTCCTCATTTTCAAACCGTTCACAGCCCTGGTGCTCGGTAACCTGTGCCTTGGCCACAGGCAGCAAACCAGCTCTTCCTCCCCTTTCCTGGAGGCACACAGCTGGGCATCCCCTTCCAGTCTGATATGAGGTCAGCTCCCCATGCTTTCAGGATCAACAGTCAGAGAGGTTTTATTTTTCCAGCTTAACCATTTTTAGCATATTTCCATTAGCTCGCAGCTCAGCATATAAAGGCAAAATACCTGACTCATTGCATTTATGGGGCTTGAACGAACCCCGCACAGGCATTTTCCACACTTTTCTTGTTACTCTGCTTGTGGAACAGGCAATTTTCAGAAGGAAAGCCACTTCTCTTGTTATAAAATAGCATTAAAAACCAGTTGTAATGCCTTCAACTTTAACTACATGCAAAGGCTCTACACCTACAGCAATTTTGCATCAATTATTTCTTCCTATTCTATAAGCCCCACTAGCTAACACACAAGTAGAGGAGTCCTTGCTCACAATGTACAGAAAGAAGAGATCTCAGACCACAGAAATTACTCAGAGCAGCTAGCTATGTACCTTGCCTAGTATCAAAAGAACAATTAAGCTCACAAGTAAATGCACTAACTCCTTTTAAGACAACCTTATTTGCTTGATTTAATAACATATTAAAGAGATTTGTTTGGAGAAACCAAAGCAAACAGCAAGACCAGAGCTCAACTACTAAACATCCACGAAACCAACCACTCCAACCCTTTTCCAGCACAACAAAGAAATTCAGATATCACTGTTTGTTTTTTAAACACAAAAAGATCACAAGCTATCACAGCACATTACCTTAACTTTGTTTTCCCACCTCCAGTAGCTGTTTTTACCTTAAAAATTAGCGCATTCTTTCTTCTTTCCTTCTCTCCTTCCTTCCTTGACCCAAGAAATGGGAGAGCCCCGCTCCTCTGCTGGTCACCTCCCTGCAGTCAGGCCCCGGTGAAGGCACCTGTGCTGCTGTAGGCTGTAGCCCCACCTGTGCCAGCAGCACACCTTGGCCAGCAAGCCTCAGCAATGCTGACCTAAATGTCAAGGCTTTTCTGTGCCGTGGACATGAAGGAAATTCATGAAAGTCCACAAGCCAAGTGAAGCCAAGTCACCTAAACTAGCAAGTGAGATGCATGAGGCTTACACATGTACATCTACTGAGACTGGTAATAATCCTCCTCCTAGGGTAAGCAGGCATCCTAATCACCTATCTCTGGTTTACTGGTAGTCACATCTAGCTTTGCCTATGGGTAAAAATACTTACTCAGGGAGAACTATCTTCTAGTTCTTTACCTGATTCTCAGTAGAAACTGGTTATTTCCTCCCCAGTGTGTACATCCCAAATCATTGTGGTGAAAGGGTCCCTCAGTATCTACAGCTGAGGATGCTCCTCTGGGTCTCAACCACTTTATAGTAGTGGATTCAAGAAGAGAATAAGAGCAGCTGTTGGGTGAAGCACCTCCTGAGCAGCCCCTAGAATCTCACACATGCTGCTACACTTACACAACTGCTCATATTGAAGTGCAATAATTTCAAGAGGATTGGAAAAAACTTTGTACGTTCAGGGGCAATGCCATTTTTCTGGACGTTGGGTACTTGGATCCAAATCATCACCACAAGTCCAGAGAAGGCAATATTCAATGCTGACCTTCTCCTGTAGCAAACCCTTTGCCCATGGTGCCTCATCACCCCTGCGTGCAACCCAGCATGCTCAAAGCACCCGCTGCAGACTTGTGTCCCTTGGGCGGGATAGGTGTGGAGCAGAGGTGTGGTGAATCACAGCAGCTTTAGGCACAAAGCAGGCAGTAAATTGCCTGCTGGCATTGGGTGCTAGTACATTTGTGTGGGACAGGAGCATTCAGGAACTGAAACCCAGGCAAAGGGAGGAGCAGGGGGGGCTTGTGGTGCCTGAAGGGTGAGACGAATTTCCCTGGTGAAAACTCCCCGGAGACATCAGGATACTTGCCATCCCCTGAAAAGTTAGCTTGGAGGTTAACTGTGCTCACACTGATGTGAGCAAGTCTATGAAGTTTTTTTCTTACAGCAGTGGTCCCCTCTCCTGTGGCTCACTCATTATTTCAGGTGCCTATCCCAGATGCTCGTGCTCAGATATTGCAGGTTATCACTGATAGGAGCTCTTCACTCCTAGAAGTTTTGTTCATTTTCATTCAAAACCTGTTTTTTTATCCCTTTTCCTTCTGCTGTAGAGATCTGGCAATCTGGTTTTATAAAACAAATGATTCCCCAAAGACAAGTGTGCTGGCGGGATTCAATACAGCTGGTTTGACTCCCCTGAGATACTTCCTGTTCAAGGTGAAAAGCCTACTGGGCTTTCTTTACCTGGCTGGTTAATGACTGGTTAAAGTTATGAGCAAAGAGAGTTCGCCTCCTCCTTGTGCATGTCTGGCTGGACCGTCTTCCCTGCACAGGAGACAGCAACTTCAGCATTCGAGATGCGACTGCATCATGGAGGGCCAGATTTGGAGTAGCTGTCCAAGCTCTTGGGCATGGCACGCCTCCCAGTTTACCAGCCATCCTTTTCCAGCGGGGTGGGACGTAATGCCGCCACTTTTTCCCCACATCACATACGTTACCTCTGCTAGTGTATGAGCAACTGGTCTTGTGTTCATCCCAGGACCCTACCTTGTTTTGTGAACACTCAGTTCCCTTTGCAGGGAACCCACGGCAATCAGCTGTGGCTTCCAGGGAACCACGTGTGCTTCCTCAAAGCTTTGGAAAACACTGAAGCTCGAGTGCTTCTCAAAAGTGAATCCCCCTGCCTCCTTTTTGATCTTGTTTACTACATACACTTGGTTAATGCAACCGCACTCTGAGGCTGCACGTTATCAACACCACATGCCCTGGTCTAACAGAAACCAGGGCAGAACATTAGTAATAAAGCCCCTGCTTTGCAGAAAATGTAACTGCAAAACATGCCTATTCTGCATACCAAACTGCACGTCTTCTGTTGCAACTCCACCTTACTCGCCTCCCTCTTCCTGTGGCTGGTCCATCTGTCCTCACTTGGGAGCTTTGATTTCACACATCTTTACCCACCGCGTCTACCCTGCTCACTGTGTAATCCTCAGGCGCCTCGTGATTTGTAAACCTGCGCAGCAGTTACACTGTGTGGTTTCCCATCGCTCCTGGGCTGCCCTGACTTCGGTATTTTCTGCTGCCAATAAACCCACCTTCCATCCATCACCGGGCCCCAGGGCACATGCTTCCACCCACCGCCCGTTTCATGTGGTCTGTGCTCTGGCTGTCGGCGGTGCGAGCTCCTGGTGCGCTCTGCCTGCCAAGTTCAAGGTGTCAGCGCCCCGTGCCCTGCCATAACCAAAAGAAATAATCCTGCTGGCAGGAGGATAGAGAAAATTTTGCAGAGCGGTTGCGTCCTACCTTCGTTTCCATCCCCGTGGCTCGCTCGTCCAAGCTTTGCCCCTGTAGACCCTCCATGTGGTCACACCAGGAGGGCTGACGCTGTCCTGCCGGGCTGGATCACCAGGGGCATCCAGCTCAGGAGCTCCTGCTCTGCTTAATTCACTTAAGAAAGTTTCCCAAGTCCAGACGGGTCTTGAGCAGTGTTCACACAAAAATGATATCCCAACTGCATAAACCTCAGTACAAACAGTCTCTGCAGTCCAAAACCTGACGTGGTCAAAGGCATGCTCTGAAAACAGTCAAAAAGACTAAAAACTAACTAGAAAGCAAGCAGAGTGGCTATTTTGCTATCAAAGCAGAGCAAAGGAAAAAAGTTAAGGAGTTAAGGACTATCCTTGCTTCCCCGTGATGTAGTTGGCCAATTAGGGAATAACTAACTTGGTTCACTTTAGATGTTGTCATGCGTTATGTTGCAACGATATCAGAATTTTCCCAGTTTTTCTCTTCATCAGATTGATGGATGCTGCAAAAGGAAAAACAAAGCTTGGCCTAGATGAATTTTCAGGAGTCTTTCTAAATAAATTTCATATATTTAGTGAAATTGCATGCTGCTGATATATATTATTGGCCTACAGAGTGAGACGAACACACCCACCCAAGGAAAAGGATTAACTTAAATAATGCCATTTCTAGGAATTAAAGTTATTGGAATTCAAGCTGAAGCCCATTTCCAATATGCAATCTTAATGTGATCCTGAGGGAGCTCTGAAATTATCGTCTTCAAGTAAGTGATCTTTTCATGCAATTTTATTCTAGCACTATATCTAGGTATCTTCTCCATAACTTCTATGTCCACAAGCTTATTTATCTCCTTGCTAAAGTTCAAAATCTAATTTCCAGCACAGGTTACTTACTGTAATAAACTGTACAAGCTTTAAAGTGACAAGTTGAAAGATACAATTTTTTAGAGTTATGAATTAATAGCCATATATGTCAAAGAAACTGCCAACTTTTTCATATTTATAGATATATTATTGAAATGATAAAAAATGAACTGAGGAAAGAGAAAAGAAGTGAGGAGAACTACATATAATGAATCAAACATACTTAACAAGACATGTACAGACACTTTAGTGTGCATCTCTTTTATTACATTACATTAATCAAATTCTGCTAAAGACATCCATCTAAGCGAAGTGTCACAGTGATATTCTATAAAAACATTCTTTTGAAAAAGAGTCTTCCCTGACAGCAGTATCAACTATACTGTCTTAAGTGATTGTCAGGACTGCATTACTCAGAAATTAAGAGAATTTATGTAAGTGCCTCGCAAGCTCCCCTGAAGAAAAAATAATTTAATTGGAGCAAGTGTACAAACTCTGATAAAGGCTGGTAAAACACGGATAAGTGATTTAACTTAGAGAAGCATGAACTGGAGGGCGGGGGGGTGTTCCACTTCTTCCTGCTTTGGTTCACAGCACCAACAGACTTTCTTGGTCTGGAAAATCCTGGAAGAAAATCCTCCCCTCTGCTAAAATGGGTAGAATATGAGCACTTTTTCTAAATTGTCCAGCAAGATCTGATCAGGTGGGATTTTAGGATTTTTTTCTTTTTTCTTACATGTATTTATTTATTTATTCTAATGAGTTTATGAACATCTCTCAGGAAGGCGATGGAGGTTTCTTTGCCATGCAGCTGTCAGGCCCAGATGTGGCACTGCTTGGCATGGCCTGGCCCTGGGGAGCAGAGACCTTTCTGGCAGGTTGGGCACATGGGTCATGTCCGTGTATGGGCTCACAGCATACGTCAGGCCTGGCATGATCTTCTGCCTTCCTACTAACAGGCAAACCAATGGGCTTATTACAGGTAACTCAGTATTTTTACAACTATTGTAGCTGCTCATTTCATAATGGGATTTATAATGAGTTTCCATTTGTTTCTTAAAAAAACGAGGTGGAATTAAAATTTTGGTTTAATTTTTGTGTTATTTCATCTCCTTTTTTAAAACAGTCTAACCCAGAATTTCTTAACTTTGACCAAGCCTAGAAAAGGTCCGAATACCAAAATTCCCATCAAATAGTGAATTTGGTTTGTGAGAAGCTGCTTTCAGACTTCAGCACTGGTGAGCCACAGAGAACAAGGTGTGAAAGGTATTGCATCACTTCTCCTCCATTATTTAGGTGCAATGGGATTAATAAATCCATGGAGGTGACATCCATTAGGTAGCATTAAGGTAGTACTGGTATTCCCATCAGCACTGGGCTTCTTGTTGGGGGGTTGATTCTTCTCCCCTGTACACCAGGAGAAAGCTCCTCGGGGTAATCCCTTAATGATGTGGCATCAAGTGTCAAAATATAAGACAAGAAAACAATTCACGGGGAACAATTCTATCTAAATGATTCACTGACAGATCACAAAAACAATGATTTGCTATTCCCAATTATTTACTAATTTCACCATCAAACTATTAGCCTGGATGTTATTCAAAACTCAAAGTCAACACTACAAAAGCCGAACATAAAATTCACCATTTGCATAGCTTATTAACTGAAATATGTAATTCATGTGGCAGACAGAACATCAACTTCAAACTGTGTTTTCAGCCACAACAAGAGCTGTTTGATCTACACGGGTTAGTTCAGGCATCTACTCAGGAAAAAAGCACACACACGCACACACAATTTGTCAAACTAGTCGATGCAGTGCAATTTTGCAGTGAACTGTGTAAATACAGGAGAATCGTGAACACATCGAATCAAAATTCTGCCATGAATTCAAACTAATATTTACCAAACATCCAGTTCACTGTTCACTCAGCTGCTTTTATCAATGTTATAATAAACTATAAATCCTAGCGAGCCCTGAGGCAACTTAACTGCTGTAGTGATGCTGGAGGGTGATTAGGAAAAAAACCTAAAGATAAGATCCATTGTTTTTTCATGGTTGTGCACATCATTTTTCTATTTCTGATGCTTTATGTGTGATAATCTGAGCTTCCTCAGAGGTAAATTCTCATCTAATCATAACTCCCCACACATCAACAGAACATATCCTATGTGGTCTAACAACAGAAAAACAGAGAGCAAGAAGTGCTTCATTAAGAACATGGATTTAACCTACTGTAAACCCATTCTTAGACTGCAACAAAAGCCCTGGAAAAAGTCAAAATTAAAAGATGCCACCTAAAGAGCTCTCTAAAATTAGAATTAATTCTAATCTGCCTGAAAAAAATCTGGATGGTGCTGAGAGGTATGAGGATAGGGCTATTTTAAAAATATATATGATATCAAACAAAAGGAAAAGGCAGCTCTATTAAAAAAAACAGGGCAGGTATCATATTCTGCCAGCCAGCGTTACACCTATGTCAAATGAAAATGTATTGACAGGGCCCATCCTGTGGCATGTTTGATGGGATCGAGGGTGCAGCGAGGTTAGGGTGAGAGGAGGAAGGGCACCGAAGGCAGGGGCAGAGGAGGTGCAAAGGGATCACCTCTCACTTCGGTAGCCCCACAATCGCCGGAGGAGGGTCTTGGGTTTCAAAAGGATCTTAAAAAGCCATGTTAGTAAATTCTGGTCCATAACCGCTCACCGCAGCACTGGGAGGCAGGAGACATCTCCTGATGCTATTTTTGGGTTGGAGCATCCCTGCCCTAGGTGGGTTCTGTTGCTTGGCTTGATCCACCCCAACCGGAGCAAAAAAATGAGGGGACAAGGTGACTTAATATCAGATTGGCTATTAATAATTATTTCCCCCTTTCCTGGTGTTTCTAACTCTGTCCCTGGCCTGGGTTGGCACCCCAGGGAGCCCACCCCTGGCTCTCGCAGGCCAAGCTGACCTTTCTCCTGGCCGTCCCAGTAAGCCGCATGTCACTCGCACGCACGGCGCTGCCAGGATCAGCCCCAGCAACTGGAATTTGTCTCCCTCTAAGTGACAGCTGCCATTTTAATGATCCAGCAGTGAAGGTGAATTTCATCTCGGGAGGCAGAGTGGGAATGCAAAAAAAAAAAAAAAAAAAAAAATTTCCACAAGAAGCTCCTGAAGATCAGATGGCTAGGAAGCGATTTGAGGGTGAATGCTATATTTAAAAAACATTTTTAGCCAATTTAACAGATAATTTAACCAGTTGCTACGTTGCAGTGATGTATATTTATAACTCTATTTGAATGGATTTGTATTAAATTGTCTAATTTTCAGTGGTTCTTAACAGAACCCAACTCTTCCCTGTCCTCATCTGCCTGGTGAGATTGTCCAAAGACAGCCCCCTGCCAGACTATTACACTTTAAAAATCATTTCAGTGACTTTCCCCCTTGGTAATGAGATGGAGTGATTAGAAGAGCTTTCACAATTACCCCGCCGTTTTCCTTTAAGACACATATGAAAATTCCTTCCCTTTCTCAGCCCTTGGCACGTTCAGAGTTACTGTTCCCACTCACAGCTGTCACTACCATGCAAACTTAATAAATTCCATCTATGCATGACTTACTTAGCTAACCTCCATCCACCAGAGATATACGCTTCTTACTCAGACAAGCAGGACAATAACATAGTAAAGCTTCAAAACAATAGCTCTCATGTTTCAAATATGTATAATATTGCAAGGGGCTTATCCCAGCCCGGGTGATCCTACCCTAACAGAAAGGCGCTTTTCTTTCATACTGTTTAACCTTTGGAATTTCTTTTTTTGAGGGGTGGTTTCTTTTTTTTTTAGTGGGTTTTAGGGGGTTGGTTTTGGTTTGCCTTTTTTTTTTTTTTTTTTTTTTAATTCAAATGTAGTTTGAAAACACGCAGGACTGCCAATTGGAAAAGAGAGCTCTTCCAAAAACATAAAGGTAATTATAAAGGAAGAATTAAATAAAGGAAGAGTTAAAAAGGACAGGGTTTCCCTCACTGAGCAGAATGCACCCCAAAACACAGACAGCCAGATTCTGACCTAACTCACCTTTGAAATTTCCAGTAACAAATGAAGCCTCTGGAACTGTTGCAAATTTAAATCCACGTAACCTAGAGTAAAATCTGGCCCCCGAACAATTCTGTTAGCAGCAAATTTGTCATGCGCATTAAACCCTCTCCAACAACAGCCTCAGGTCACGTCAGCTGGGACCCCGCACCATGCCAGATACCTTTCCCCTTTGCCACCTTGTCCGTCAGTAGAGCAATCAGCACTTTTTGGAAGAGCTCAGCGTTTTTCAGAATTAACACCGTAAGAGAAGTAATCGTGCCTATGTTAAATAAATACTCCCAAATGCCAGGTAAAATGCACATCAGAGTGCATCAGGCAGCCACACAAGGTATCTGGAGGCAGTAGAACAAAGTATGCTTCACTTTGCATTAGAGCAGGCGAGCATTGAAGCCTACGAGCAACAGAAAAATGCAGGATGAGTAATTTTACTAGGTGCTTCCTTGCAAGATTTCCTGGGGCCAAGCACTGTCCTGGCTTCCAACCTACGTAATTTTGATTAAATCAATAGCTGTTTATCGGTATGCCATAAAATGACAGGAGCCAGATGCAACAGGATTGAACCCTAACGCATGTAAGGGAGGAATAGCAGCAGGGTTGCTAATGCTGGTAATTGCTAGGCTGATTAATTTGGGTTTGAGGGTGGCCTTTGGAAAGGTTCATTCAAGCCTTTCATTGTTCAATTTCTCCTATTGGAAGTCTTCTAGATCATATTAAATGATGGATTTCCAGACACACTTAGCATACTATATATATCACCTAGGTGTTATGTTACAGTAGATCCAGTGCAACTTTGAAAGTGTGAATCCAGAAGAGTAGGATTTGAAACACGATGCAGAGTATCAGAAAATATCTTTTCTTTTTGTTTATTTTATATTTTAGAGTTTTTGGGCAAACTTGAAAATAAGGGCCACAAGAAGCATAGTTTGCTTGGAGCATCACTTCCTCTGCTCGCCCTGAGCTGCTGATGGCACTCTTGACCTGACTGTACGGACCGTGGTCCTTGGACTCCAACCCCTTGCTGCTACCAGACGTGGTCCTGACAGGTGCCCCTGCTAAAGGTGAATGAGAGGAACCTTGAGGGCATTCAGTGAGTTTGCAAGAAATCTGGACTTTTTCCTAGGCCAAAGCTTGCTTGCACTATCTGCCCTAATTTTTCAGAGAAAAAGATTGCACAACAAACAAGACGCACAAACATATCAGAAAGGTGTGGTGCATAACAAATATAGTTTAAAGATGCCATTTCTTATAGCACATTCATACAATTAAATTCTATTACAGTCTCAATTTCCACTTGGAAAATGGATGCCATAAAAGCATGTATAAATTATTCACATCTTTACTAAATGAAGGGCTATCAAAAAATTGTCACAGGCTATCCATATGCAGTATGACTTGAGACACAATTGACAATGTAACTAATATTTTTAATATCTCAGTTATTTCATAATTACAAGAACACTGATATTTTACAGTACTAGTTCAAAGTGTGAAACTAGGAAGACTAGTAAACTTGGCAAAACCTATGGGCTTGATCCTGCATCCTTTGAAAACCCCAAGCTAGAAGCGCATGGTGTTTTCATGGACCGGTGGGTACTTTTGGGTATGTACAGAATGAAGAAATAGAGCCCCATAGTGGTTAATCCCCAAAGCTAAAAATAAAAACAAAACAAAACCCTACTGAAACCAAAGCCTTTTAAAGCAGCTATCTCATATTTTAAGTGATTTATTAAAATGTTAATTATCTGAATAACATTATGCTTGAATATAAGGGGAAAAGGCATTTTGAATATCGTGTGCTTTTTTAACTGGGAGGGTAATTCACAGATTTCTTCCAAAATGACAATTTCTTTTTTATTCAGCAGCTTGAACACTAAGTCAGAGCACTCTTCAGACTGCAAATATAGCAATTATCCCAAGTAATGCTTTGACACTGTTACCACAGGCAAGTGGCCAAAGTGCATCAGCAGTCAAAATATCTAAGCAAGTTAACAAGCTCCTTTTACTCTCAGCAGAGCAGGAGAAGAAAGGGAATCCAACCCCTGAGAAATGTTAAAATAAAGGAGAAAGAAAAGCTGCTGGTGTTTGTTAAAGAAAATGGTGTCACTGTCTCAGCCTGATCAAGGTGTAATATCTGAGTCCCTGACAGCTGTCCCTGGCTCTGTGGGATGGGGAGGGCTCTTCCCGAGCATCTCTGCTCCGTGTCCCCTGCTAATGACTGGCTGCAGCCCACCAGGACCCGCCGTCAGCCCACACCTTGCTCCTTGGTTCGGTGCTCTTTCTCCTCTCTCTTTGCCCCATTTTTTTTCTTTTTCAGCTCCATTTGCAAAATACCCCCACATGTACCATACAAAAGACATCTAAACTCATTAAGGAAATTCCCAAAGAACTATTAACAAATCATTTTGCTTCAGCCAGAGATATCAGATTTAATTAGGTGAGCGGTGTTGATGGGGTGCAAAAACAAAAGCCATCTCCTGTCTGAAAAGGTTCAGGTCCTATGTAGGCCCCATTCTTTCCTCTATGGCACAGACAATAATTGAGCATTTTTTTAAAGCACATAGGGATGAAAAGAGGAGTCTGTCTCGCAGACAAAAGCTTTCAACTAAGATTTGTTTTCCTTGCTCACCAGGTGACTTAAAGGGAAAAAATCTTCAGCTGTAAAGAAATGGTTATAACCTACAGTGAGAACACAGCGACAGAGAATATAAAACAGCTCTAACAAGCATAATTTTTGCAAGTGATTAATCAAAATGTATTCAGCCAGTCATTTTCAATGATAATCAAAAGACCTGCTTAAAACAATAATCATTTTGCAATAATAACAGTTATGTTCATTCAAATGCAGGCAGGCTCCACTGCCTGGAATGAAACATCGACGTCGGACCCTGCTACGATGCCCTGAAAGAATAAAGGGTTTCTCCGACTGGGAAATCACCAGGATGGAGCCCACAGGTTGCACAGATTAGTGCCCTACACGGCACGACGATGCAAAGTACTGGGGAGCCAAAGGTTTATTTTTCCTCTCTTGTTTTAAATCTTTGGGTTAATGCTATTTGTAGGTCTGGCCAGTTGTCATTTTAGGGCAGTATTATCTGGGTGGTAGGATAATGCGGCCGTGTTACTTGGTGTGTAATGGGAATGTTTTTCTAACAGCTTCCAGAGACTCCAGAGATCACATATTGTTAAAGAAAAGACTTGTTCAATTTTTTTTAAATACATCTTCAAATTAAGAGGCTTAAGAAATACTAACAATTGACATATGCTTTTGTGGTACCAGCTATTCCTGCAGACCTTTAAGCATATTCCTCATCTCTCCTTCCCTCTTGTTCTGAGATGAAAAAAAAAGCAAATCCCACATTAGTTGTCAGCATATCAGATCTGAGACCACTCCGGCTTCTAAGAATATATCTTTATAATTTAAGGCTTACAAGGAGCATGCACCAATTAACACCGTGGAGCAAGCTTTTGATACAAATCATCATTAAATAAACACGCCGAAGCTTTTCAGAACCAGAAGCTACAAATGATAACAAAAGAAGTCAGCAGATCCAGAGTGAAAGCGCAAAAACCTCCTCCAAAACATCCTCTGATGTCATTACACAAAAAGCAGCGGCTTGCAAAGCTGCCATGAACAAAAGAAAAAGGGGAAAAAGTTTAAAATCTGCCATTCTAATTTTTAATCGTCTGAAAATGTTTAACGGTGTGTATTTTACGCCTGCAAGAGATAAGCGCTGCGATCTAGGACAGGAAGAGTAACAGGACACTCTTCTAGTCCTGAAAGTCAACAAAAAATAATTTGGAAGTATTTTTAACTTATTTTATCTGAAGCCCTGACAGTTAATTTGGTGTGAAAAACTGCAACAGTAGAAAACAGATGTTAAGGGGCAAGCGTATAGTTAAGGTCAAAACAAACATAAAACACAGCTTCCATTTCTAAGGGGAAAAAAAAAGATTTGTCCAGCAACAGGTTTTATGCTAAACCTGGTTTTTTATTGTTCTGCTTGTGATATCTGTAGACTACACAATGCAATACTGTCTGCCATAGTGCAATACCTCTCAGCACTAGTAATTTAAGACTTTCTTCTCTGTAATACACTAAACCATCATAACCTGTCTCTTCCTATTTAGTTTAACCTACAACCACCACATACTGATTTGGCTGTGTGTGGCTTTCTCTATTGCCATTTATTACTCCGCTCGACTCCTGAAATTCTGTTTGCAATTTAAGGCCACAAATTAGAAGCGTAAGTCATCTGTTTCCTATAATCCCCCTGTCAGGGCTGGAATCACATTTGGAGCTCAGCACCAAGCGCGGTCCTGGGCCGGCGCTGCCGCCCCGATTGGCCACGCGGGCTAAAAGCTGCGCTGGGAATAAAGAACAGGCAGCCCAGCACAGGGCTGGAGGCGGCGCGGAGAGGGGAGAGGCAGAAGCCAGCCGGCTGCGCAGGAGAAATAAATACTATTTTACAACCGTAACCTTTGGAAATACTCTAACCAAGCGATGGGGGATTGCTATGGGGGCTTTTATGTACTTTTTTCTATTTTTTTTTTTTAAGGCATTTTGTAGGGATGGTTATAACTTATTCAATACAAATCTTTGACGAGTTCTGCTACCTTTGTCATGCAGCACATTTTCTCAGTGCTGTCTTTTGCTGTCCTAATTAACTATTTTCCCCCGCACAGTAGGCATTATGAAGCTAAAATGGAGATTTTTAACACACTGACTCCATTTTTGTCTTTTTTCTGTAATTATTCTAATGAATCCGTGCATTTGTTACTTTGATGCCAGTGGAAAATTATTTTAAGTATGTAGATGAGAAATCATAAAAGCAGATCCTTTTTTTCTTTCCGGACAACAAAACCTTAGTTAAAATAAAAAAAAAAAAAAACAGCTCTTTCATGAAAATATTTGGGGTTATTTCCACAATTTAAATATTATTTTCTTTCCTTTAAGGCATTTTAATAGTAGTTGCTGACCACCACTGACAGGAGCAAAACTCAGTATTTCTTACTTTAGATTATTTTAAACTTTCTCTTTATTGCACTGTGACCAAATCGGCATATCCTGTTACAAGCTGAAAAGAACAAGATAAAGCGTCTGTAAAGACCCCAATTCAGACCAGCAGTCAGTGGGAAAAACATCTCTAGTAAATAGCCCAATGGGAGAACTACTCTGCTCTGAGGGGTGGGGGGAATAAATAAGTAAAAAATAAAACTAGAGTCCATTAATAAGAATTCCTCCAACTGACTCATATTTACTAATAAATATACTTTTACATGGGCTTTGAACTTCTAACAAGCAAATCAACTTGTTTTAAGTAGCATACTCTGGTCATGTAGACAGCCAAATGCTGAATTTTGCAGTGTGATCCAGGCTGAGTTGCAGCAAATATTTTTTTCCCTTGGATTTAAGCAAAACAATAAAAACCTTATAATTTTTGTTTAAGTTAGAGGAGTCCTAAAAAAGAACATTCCACTGCTCTTTGTGCTTCTGTAACTTAAAAATTGGCTGTGCTTTTAAGTGAAATTTGGCAGGCTGTTAGTCTACAATGTGACTAGGATATTTGGACATAACAAAATTGGCCAAGATATGATATTTTAAATGGAACTACTGTTCATGCAATTTCCGAAGGACTTTTTTTTTTTACTATGTATTTGGAATTACAGTTTTATACACACAAATAAATATGTATTGAGTCCGTAATATACAAACGCAAACTATTGTCAAGATGCATTTCCAGCGTGTACTGTGATGATTCCTGAGCAAAAAGGCTCTCTCATAATAATGAATGCCCATTATTATAAATAAGCACACAGTAGAAATAACTCATGGCACACAAAAGCACACGCAAACCACTTGGTTTGTTCCAGAGCTCAGACACCAGCACTACTATTGCCGAGCTCTGCGTTGGAAGAGCAACTGGAGTCCTGCCATGGAAATGAGCAGCATGCTAAGGAGCAGATGTTCCTCTTTGGAGGGTTGGGGGGAGAGTCTTGCACCAAAATGTTGGTGGCCCCTTCTGGGTTTATGAGACAACCCAACTGCTGAGATGCTGTCCTGAAACTCTGATGGACCTGTCTACTAAAAATCTGGAAGCTGTAGGAGGTGCACCTGCACCAGCATTTAAGAAACATTTTGAAAGTCTCGTTTAACTACCGTTTTAAACCTATGTCAAGGGCCAGGAGGCTTCTTCCCCTTCACCAAAATGTCACACACTTCCAAGTTCCCAGAATAATGTGCACATCAAAAAATACACTGACCATCTTGTTCTCTAGAAAGAGGGTTTGCATGTGCCAGGTTCCACACAGACAGACACATGGTATAAAGTCAAATTGGCCATTGCTTTTATTAATTACCAATTGAACCAAACTGAGCAACTTAACCCCAGGCCTGGAAGCTGTGCCAGCTCCACTGCGAGCTATGCCACCACACAACCTCCCCCAAAACCAATCAAAGCGAGTGCGTCTGCCTTGCTTCTTACTCCACCAACGTGCACGACAGCCCCAAACACTGCAACGCGGCTCCGCAAACAAGAAAAACCTTTTCTGCTCTACTGTGTTCACTCTCACTCTATAAAAATTAAAGAAAAATTGTCTTAATGTTGTTTGTCCCAGGGTTATAAATTAAAAAAGTGGTTTGCCATATGAACAATAAAACCGTATTATACATAGTAGCACAAACTGCATGCCAAAATGCATTATACATTAAAATACACAGCAGCAATCTCAGATGCAAGTTAGAGACAAGAGTGGTGTAAAAACACTGTATAGTGAATAAATTAAAATATTCCAAAGGCCACTTGGGAAGCCAGCAGCAGAGGCAGGTGCAGGAACCGTGTGGTTTCAGGGCTCTAGTTCAGGCCATGGCACAGAATCGAGAGGGTATGAAGGACTCTGGAGAGGAAATCAGAATCATAGGCAAAGCAGAGCACCTTGAGAAGACGTAGGAAATGCTCTTGGTTTTGAGGACATAGAAAAATAGAACAACTACAGCATGATAGCCCAGGAAGAAAAGATGACATAGAAATGGCTGAAGCAATATAGGAAGTAGGAGGGAAAAAAAGGAACCTGATCGGTGGCCAAAGCCCTAGATTAGCTTTCAGTAATCATAGTCTGATGCTCAGCTTACACTCCCTAAAAACCAAATCAGACAAACCTGTAGTCCTTAACATGAATTCAAACACCCCTTTGGGGACCCCTGTTTGGAATAAACCGGAGGGAGCACACGAGCGGTTTTAAATTAAGAACGCAGTTTTGAACTAAAAACTGTGGTTTTTGACTTAAGAATGAAGTTTTGAAGCAGAGCCTAAAATCACCTGCAGACAGAAGTGCTTTTGTCCTGTTCCTTAGAATGCAGAGAGCAAGGGGCAGCGAGGAGCACTGGTTGCGGCAAGAAGGCGATCCTTTCGTTCTTCTGTGCTTCCAGTTCCTACAGGAAACATCCCAAATCCACAAAATGTTCCCGAGCACTACGTTTTGCCTATGGATCTCCAAGCGATCTGACAGATGTGTAAATTCACACCGAGCCAAAAACTGCCCCGGGATAATACAGCTGTGCACGTTAACGAGTGCAAGTTATTCCAGCATTAACTTGTGGACACAAAAAAATGTCATTTTAACCCACCTTTTTCTTCCAGGTGTACAGTTGCCTGAGGTCATTTGGGGCTGATTTCATGCCATTGCGGTCAAACTGACCCCTTTTTTGCCCATTAAAAACTCAAATACAAAAAGGATTATTTTCTTCTCTTCTTTTTTCCTTTTTTTTTTTTTCTTTTTGCTAATAGAGTGAGTGTTTAACAGGCAATGCGAGGATGAGCAGATTTTCTTAAATGCCAAATGTTGATGGATACACAGTGCAGATACACTAGTATTGTAGGCTGTAAATGTCACTTAGCCTCAAGAATTCCTCTGTCCAACACTGTTATAACAAGGTGCTTTTAAAATTGGAACAGGATTTACACCAGAGAGGTGTGAATCAAGGATACATTTTTTTACCCAGTGATAGCTCATCGGCTTGTTACAGAAACCTGGCATGGTTTAGGCAAAGCTAGATAGTTACTCAAACCCGCAGTGATTTACAGGGGTTGCTCTTAATGCTTTCAAAAGGAGCTATTACTGGATGTCCCAAAAGTAGCTTTGAGCATAATAGTCTAGTTTGTGATACACCGACCAAAGTAGCCAAGCAATCCGGAACATATTAATTACAGACAGAAAACAGATTGTTCCTAAAAATACAGTCTTACTCTGTCTTTTCATGGAAAAGCTGTTTCTAAGTAGGTGAAGCACATAATAATATGGTCTCCAAACCAAGCAAAATGTAGCATTAATAGGGGCACAGTCAGCAGCAGTCACTCCTTTACACCAGCCTTCACTGGACAAAGTTATTAACCCCACATTAATCATTGGATAGAGTCATAATGGAGTCATATAATAGCTGAAAGATTACAAATTTTGAGATCCGATGCAGAAAAAAAGGTTGGAAAGAATAATAAGTGCTATACTCAATGAATTCTCAGCAGCTATTACTTCAAATCAAAAACTTTGTTTTTCCAGACACACTATATCAGCGTTTCAAAAGATCCTCAGAAAAGAAGTGTCATTTTCAGGCATTTGGGAAGGGGGGGAGGGGAAAGAGAGAGAAGAGGAAATACCTCCCAGTGGTAAAAGCATCAGATGAGAAATCATCAACCCCCCTCCTTGCTGCGCTACCTTTACCCCATCTGCAAATTGTGTGGGGAGGAAAGGGAGATGGACTGATAATACTTCCTTGCCCTTGAGGATGTAATTGAGGCTCTGATTCATTAATGCTTGTAAATCACTGTTAAATATCCAAGTGACCAAGCAGTTATTGCATAGGACTAGGGGGTCCACAGCATAATTTTTCTTTCCCTCTGGTTCCTCTGAAGGTTCTCATTAAAGATCTCTGAATCTGCAAGTCCCTGGGCTTGTGGAGACAAGAACAAGGTAGTGTGAAACTATTGTTCAGAGTGCTCATCCTTTACCAACAGCAGACATCTCAGCCATCCCCATATCTAGTGAGTTAATGGTGCCAGAAACAGCTTGAAGATGGGTCCTCCTTGACGGGCGAGATTCTTACAGTGACTATGTACAGCACAGGCTTCTTGGATGCCTCGCTAGTGAAGCACCAGGGATCCTGACTGAAATCTAAACATGCTTAAGATGGATGTATCTCAAGGACATGGAGCTTCCCTTTCTCTTTACCGTATACTGAGCATTGCTGTCTCTAATCCATTTCCATACCAGTGCTAACCTGGAGACAATGCAGACCAGTTTGCTGATGGCTTTCCAGAGTCAACTGAAAGACTGGCTGAAACGGCACTACGAAGACGACTGCAAATCTCCTTATTCATCTCAACACGACAAGATTGATACTCAAGCGCCAACTGTGTGCAGCTTTGTACGGCTGCTCTCGACGCCAAGCCATCTCACGAACGCTCTCAGGGAACTGGGCGGCTCGTGCCACGTTGTGGCATTTCACCGGCGTGGTTGTATGTGCCATAAAGCAGCACTGAACACACAAGAACACGCACAAAAACCATAAAAATAGGATGTTTGTTACTTTCTTAAACACAAGGTTAGAAGTTGCATTTACATGGCTTTAACCTACAAAGCGCAGCATGGTTCATGATGCTTTGTGGGCTTATTCCCACAAAACTTGATGCAGGAGCAGTGAAGGTAGTTCCATTTAATAAGATAATAAATGTTTTTGAATGCCCTGAAGTGATGCTTAGATTACAGCATGAAAACTAAATTCCAGGAGGAAAGCCACAGATGGGAGCAAAAATCCCCACAGATTATCCTCAAATATTCTGGGGGATCTCTCTTGGGATCCTCAGCATAAACAAACCAAAAGTCCACTGCGGCTATTCAATACTGAATTTAAAAGGCAGAATGTTCTCTGATCATATTTTAGTGAATAACTCTCCCTATTGATCACCTGTCTGTATGCAATGCATAAGAATTTCTTCACTGAGATTTTGATTCTACAAAAGACTTTGCATTTTAACATGAATTCATGTTTCAAACTGCGCGGTGGGCAAGTGCTTTGTTGGAAGGCTGGGAGTGAACCTCTCCATCAGACATTGAGGCTCATTCATGATTTAGGACTATTTCCCCCTAACCCAGGCAGCCTTTGCTCCCCACACTGATGGCAGAGCAGGTCTCTGTTCTCGCTCACCTCTGCCTTCTCTTACCGCCTGTTTATCTCCTAAACGGTTTAAATCCTTACGTCTGTCCACATGGCCTTCCTGATCCCCCTCGGGCATCTGTTAGCAAACCAATCCAAAATTCCCCTTGTGTTCTTCGCCTTTGCCAGGTTTCCATACCCTGCGTCAGGGTGAGCAAACTCTAACGGAGGAGATGTCATCTCAGAGCGATTAACATCTTTTGGGGTTAACCAAGAGCAGCTCTCATGCTTGCAAGACCCTTCTGCACTGAACCCTTGGGGTGACTGTTGTCCCCTAAGCACTTCATGGGTCTTGCTCCTTTGCTGTGTTCAGCCAAACTTCTCAACCCTTGTCAGGGTCAAATTCTGTCAGCTTTGGGATTTCAATCATTATTCTCTCTAGTGCCAAATCTTTTCAAAGGAAACAAATATATTGTACAAAGGAGAGAATGAAGAAAAACACCCGGCTTTTCATTTTTTTGATATATATGAATGTAAACAACTTCAAGGACCGCTGCTTAGTGAAAATGTTATTTGTCTGCTCTTTTTTACACACATAATTTCAGATTTTGTGAACATTTTTAATCTATTTTTATCTTCAGGAGTAGAAAACTAAAAAGTATAATGCTAGGTGACCTGTAAAATTTTCTACAGATGGAGAAAAATGTGCTAATGGACCTCACAGCCTCAGATAACTGACTCAGATTTCTTAAATTAGACAAAGCCTGGTGTTAATGACAATACTTACTGCCTAATCCAAAAACCAAAGTATGTTTCGCCCATGATATGTAATCCATAATAAATGTTTAAACAATCTATGTGACTTCCAACATCCAGGAAAACCTCTCAAATGAATTTCATCTCTAGGCACCTCCTCAAGATGGAACAAGATCTTCTGTAAATGATTAACACCAGCCCTCGTTTCCTTGTGCTCATCTTCTGGCGAGCCGTGTGCTTTGCTTGCCCCAGTGGCAGAGGGAAACCAACCCATAGGAAATGGGTCTGTTGCAATTTACAATGTCTTTTAGCATGGTAACAGTAAAACCAAGAATAGCTTTTTAAACCAGAGTCACATTTACATATGTATTGATTCCTTTCCCTTTTGTAGCAAGGGTTAATGCAATCTGATGAGCCGCACACCAAATATTTGAACACTATGAAAATATGCTTTTTAAGACATGTATGTGATAACTTGGACACCACTAATGTACTTTTAAACTTTTACAGCATGCCAAAACATCTGACAAATTTTGTACCTTATTTTAAGATAATTTGGCATTTTTCTGTGTTGGTTTCTTCAAACGTACGTAGCAGATTCGCTTACTATTAAAAAGCAGCAACCTCTAGCTCAGCGCCTATTAACTCTTTCACAGCACAGGACAATGCACTATTACTTTGCACTGGAAGTGAAAAATATTGTGTCCAATTAAAATTGCATGGAAAATGAATGCAGGCAAAATTTAATTACCCAAATTGGAATTTGTCTAGGCCATAAAGGCTAACACCCATACAGTTTTCTAAAAAGGCGTAGTCCCTATAATGGCCATATTTAATATTTTATATATGACCTGGGGTTAAATCTGAAAGATCTGCTATAGATCAATTATAAACCACTGACATATCCTTGAAAAGGGAGAAAACAAGTAGTTTTCCAGTAGCGCTGAAGAATGTTACAAAACATCAAAGACCTTGCCCTTTTCCTGATAATATAGAAATCAGGCACTGATGGAAAAAAGCTCTCATGATCACCAAGTAATGAAACAGTAATGAGGATGGCAGTTGTATTCTCTGCTATCTCATTACAATACATGGTATTGTGGTATGTTTGCCAACACTTGAGAGAAAGGGAAAAAAGGCTGACATGTCTACACAATATCATTTGGGGTAGGAAAAAAAATAATTAATGTAGGGCTATTTTATTTCTTATTGAGAATAATAATCTTCCAAAAATTGCATTCTTGATTTAAACATTCATGGATCTGGTTGTTAGCTGAGCCACATCACCAGAGGTTGACTGTTGCTTAATTGTTAAAGTCACATGTTACCCCAAGAGGGGATGGTCCAATATATCTTTACTCCCATAGTTAATTCCATGATGGGAACCCCTTTTCTCTTCAAGAAATGAGTATGAGGCAGATTTTGTTACCTATGTTTTACTCACCTTCAACTGAACATTATTATCCAGAGGTCCACTGAATTCAGCATGGAAGAAGCCATGGCACTTGCAGAGAAGTTCGCATGAAAGAGTTAATGCACTTGCAGCCACTAGACACAAACCCGAATCTTTGCAAGTCCTGCTGTAATGCGGCTCCCCTGATTGCCTCAAAAAGACAAATTTCTGTTACAACATGGAAACATTATAAACTAAATTCACCAGAGTCCCGTTGTGCCTTAGCTAGAGAATATGATTCCTCTATTAAGTGCTTTTAATTTCAGTGCTTGGGAGCTGGTTCAAAGCTGTCTGCTAATTTGCAGCGCTGTAACAGTCCCGCTTTCACTGTTGCAATCAGAGACAGAACTTCTTTAATGTGCCTCTTCTCATGCTACTTTGCTCAGGGATAAGCCTAGCAGCGCTCCACCTGTCCTGGCAAATAAATCAGCTGTGTGAAGCCTCTGACAGGTGAATTTGTCAAGCTTTAATACACTCCTGATACAAATGAAATCCTCCCATGACAGGTGATGCTCAGCCTGGTTTTACTTCCAGCTCTCCCAGCTGAAAAGCCCATCTCTCCCTGTCTCCCAGGGTCACCATCATCCTTCTTCATTGCACCAACATGCTCTTGGGATGCTGACCCTCAGGAACCCGAAACTTCAAAACCATGAACCAACTCCTGCAAAATGCGTTTGATGGCACCACACACCTGTCCTGCAGGCTCACGCAGGACCACGTGCTCAGCATCGATCCCGGCCACTGCTCACCGCAGCTGCTCCCTGTAGCTGGAAGCATTGCAGAACAGAATGAACAGGTCCACCTTTCTCACCACCCACTTGCAAAAATAGCAGACGGTTGTCCTAGGTCTTGACCACAATGAAATACTTCAAAAACATCCAAGTGACCAAATATTGAAAAACTTCCTGTGGGGAACATCAAAGAAATTTCAAGCGGATGTGGTCCCCTGCTCCTCTACATCCCATCAACCAAAAAAATGTCACAACATTGTTGAAGGTTACATGATGTAATCTGGCAGAAGGTGGTAAATATTGAAGGCTTGGGAAAAAAAATCTTTAAATTCAGTACTCAGTAGTAGATATTTCACCAGAATTTATTATAGCAGGTGGAAGTAGGGTAGATGACAATGACCTGCAAACCATAAACTTGTAGGTATACTTTTTTCCTGGGGAAGTGAATTATTTTCAGGTAGTTCAACATATCTCTGATTGTAATTACTACACAGACCAAGATCACCCTGAACATTTGACCCGAGAAGCTCCATTTCTTTGTTTAAGAACAGATTTACTTGAGGCTGGTGCAATATGTGAAAGGAGCTCAGCTCCACTGCTGGGAACAAAAATGGAATATTAATTAATTTATTTTTTTTTAAAATTACTATTGTATCAGAGTCTTAAAGTGGGGCATTTTTCTGTGTCAGGAAATGCTTCTTTTAAAAATGCATCTTTAAAATAAAAACAGGAGAAAGAAAGAAAAAGAAATCATTCTTCTTCAAATTGAAACCAGCATAAAATATTACCCCAAAAGACCTGGGCTGATTTCTTTATAAATGAGCACAACGTTAGAACCATGGCAAAGGCAAATTGGCCTACAAGAAAACTGACAGCTTTATAGCCCTTGCCTCTGATTGAAATGTTGGGAAATCTCTTGGCAATTCTCCCAGACATCCAGGTAGAACAGTGAGTTCACTGATTATGTTAACTAAAACAATCTGCCTTTGCACAAACGCACCTCGAGCCCAGCCAAGTGTGAAGGCTTATCAACGTGCCAGACCAAGAAAAAGACCTATTTACCTGCCGAGAGCAGCTAAATGACGGGGCTCTGCAAAACAACCCAGGGACATCAGTGTGCAGGGCTTTTTTTATTATTTTTTTTTTAATATATAGCCTAAATGAAGGCAATGAGCCCTCGGCGGGACTGCGTGGGTGTTAAACAAGAGCGCAATTCCCACCGATGTATTTAAATGCTGGTAGTAACCATTAATAACAAGAAACACCATCCTAAGGAGCGTGGTATTAAAACACATACGGACAGGGAGAATAAACTTATTTCTGGGAGAAAGAGGCTCAACGTAGCCCTCATTCATTATCTTTTCGGCCGGCCGCGGCACGGAGGAAGCTCCGCCAGGACACGGGTGTCCTGCTCCCGGGGTGAAGAAGGGGATTGTTTATGTTTGCTAGGGGGGAAAAAAATGAGAGCCATAATAAACCTAAACAATAAAGATTACAAAAAGAAACAACGCTGTTAAGTGGCAATCTTTTGAGGTGAATGCATAGCTGAATGTTATTTTAAACAGCACATAACCCAGGGAATTATGATGTTGTTTACACAGGCCTGTCTCTTGGAATCTGTATATGTTTAGAGTTCGGTTTGTTATATGTCTTGGTTAAGCTCTCCAATATGTCTGTCTTCTGAAAAAGAACCCTATGCTGCGCTAAAAGTTAGCTCCAGCAAGTTAAAAATACGGAGAAAGTACCTTAAGTAATGTCCCCTTCCCCAGAGATGCCCTTGGTAGCAGTCGGTAATGCAATCAGATATCTAGGGTTATTTCAATTGCCTGCCAAAACATCACTCATGTCTATTAAAGCATCCTGAAAAACACCATTACATCAATTCCAGCAATGGCATAATTATTCTTCTTTCTGGAATGTCTTCTGATGTGAGTCACCCTGCCGGCGTGGGATTTCGCTGGAAAGCGGCTGTAGGAATGTCCCAGAGGCTGTGGGCTGGGGTGGGGGCCAGCAGCGAGACGCTCTCACCCTGCCACTCAGAGGATGCCCGGGATGGTGGCTGGATGCACCATGTGGTGACACCCCACCGACACCTTAGACATAACCCCTCTTCCAAAAGACATGGAGCCCCAACATGTTTCCTCTGCATTTACATACTGAATATTGTAAAAGCACATTTTTGCAACGGCAAACCAAAACAAAGAACCAGCAAACATATCTTTGCTGAATAACTTAGTTTTTTCCTTAAAAATGCAGACAGCAAGCTTCTAGGAAGCACAAGGCAGAGTTACAGTAGTTTACATATTAATGAGCATGCTTGTGCACTGTAAGTCATTCAGACTGCAGTTATCTTAGGACTTTCACATAGGCGATGCAAACCGCACCTCCTTAGTCCACTGTAATGTGGCCACCACTGGGATTGTAGTTTGTGCATCTTTAGGAACAGAAGGGTTATTATGGTCCTATATTTCAAGAGTTAACAAAAATATATAGAAAATCTGTGTGAGAAATTCTGGTTTTGATTACAGTAGTGTAAATCCCAATTTCTTTGATGTCAATGGATCATCTAGCTCAACACTCACACAACGGCGAAGAATTTGGCCCTCTGCCTTCTCCTTTAATCTTTCTAACAGAAAAGTTTAACTTGATGAAATTCTGCTTCATTGCAGGAATAATACTGGCTAGAATAATGCAGTATTAATTTTGCATTTTAGAAGAATAAAGAGCATTTGACATCACTAAGTAGGCAACTAGATAAAAAGTCATCCTTAAAAGAACTACATGTAGATGATTTTTACCAGGAATGAAGAAATGGACAAGTACCATTGCTAGAAGAAAAAAATTGTTGTTTTTGTTGTTTTATATGAACACCCAAACTGTTCCTGTCCAGCTCCATGAAGCTGTAGCAATGCTACCAGACTTGTGATGAAGGCCTGGCCTCATTAAAATCAGTCGAACTCCCAGCAACTTCAAAATTTGCGTCTTTCAAGCTATGAAAGCTATTCAAAGCTAAACATTACAGAATGAGTCCACACCAATGATAAGATAAACCATTTACTATCAGATCCTAATGTCACAATCACAATGCCAGTATTGGAAAGGCTCTTGAAACAAACCCTTTGAACATTGCTCTCCTAGACATGAGGACAAATGTGACGTTCCTCTTCATCCATTGTGGGGATGCCTGTTTGATGCTGGTTATTAGAAAAAAGCCCATCTAAAATTTCACTCCTACCTTCAGGGAAGATTTGTTAACAAATTGAGAAGAGAATTCGAGGTGGGGGGAAAGCATGTTTTCACTGCAAGATTAATATTAACAGGATATCTTCATTAGCAAACTAGTCAAGCTGGAATGTCACCAGTTTGCATGTGAGGTCACTGTGCCATTTCACAGAGAGTAAATAAACACGATCTGGAGGCCCTCTCTGCTCCACCAAACAAAGATGCTGTTAAGAGGTTATATTTTGGGGGTCTTGGCATATGGAGAGTGCCATCATCCTGAACCTCTATGTTGCCCTGAAAGCTGTATCTCAGAGCACCACAAAGAGTTACGTTAGAGGATTTGTAGAAGGAAGTTTGCAAGGGTGGTGATGGCAAAAATACATCTTCCATTGGAAACCTGAATTAACTCCTTCTGCACCCTCCCATATTCATTGTGTCACTCCTGCCCTGCCCAAAAGCATTTTGCCAGGGTCAGAGCTGTGAGGGAAACACTTAGCCCCGTCCCACCCACAGGGATCAAACTCTCCCCATGAAAGAGCTGGTTGGGCAAAACCTCATGCCACCAAATTTCACTCATCATCTCCCTACAAGGAGAAAGGTCATGAACAGGCCATCAGCAGGTCCAGGCTTAGCCTGTTAGTTACAATAAAGCCATAAGAGATGTGAACATGATTAGATCCATTTTATCAATGTAAAAAGAGAGGCAGAGAAGCATGAAAAGTTTTCACAATTTTCAGCAGGATATTTTTATGTATTTGGCATTTATCACAATTAAATCTACTTTATGTTTTCTAGATTGTTTATTGTAAAATGGGATAGATACTTTGAACAAAGCTAGGGCATGAGATGAGCCAATACCCAGCAGCAACAAATATTTAGAGGCAACAGATTTGTAATAATTAGATGGAGACAAGAGATGATGAATTGGTAAATCTGAAAGTCTTTACAAACTCTGAAAATCTCAGATGATCGCTTAATCCATCAACTATCTTCTTAAGAAATACAATCACGGAAACTCCTGCCAAAAAAATCCTTACCGTAATCCTACCTTTATCTCATCCACAAATATACATTTTCTATATAAAGACACGATCCCTCTTAAAAGGTCAGTGTTTATAGTTGGCTACCAAACACACCAATAAGCCTACCCAACCATCCAAGATCTTTACTCTATCTGCTTTATGATTTACAGACACTTCTATGGCAAACAGGGGAAAATATCCCGTTTCTATGTGGCAGACATATGTTTCTTCATGTACCAACTTCCACTTCTGTTTCTTACAGGTTACACACAGCTTAGATCCCCTTTTAGCTGAACGTATACTGAACTTATTAAAGATGAAGTGAACAGGCATTTCCTCATAGTACTACCTCACACACGGGACAGCTTAATGGCTTTGCAATTAATATATGCATAAGTACAACCTGCATTAGTGGTGGTAAAAGGCAAGTTGGCTACTTGATTACACATAATTAAACAACACCAAGGGTCTTGTGTTCGGTGCAAGCATGCAATATACCTGTTCAAAGGTGGTATAAGGTATGAGCCTATACTTAGTTTCTTCCGTGGCTAAGCTCAGTCTGAAATGATTCTTTTTTTTCAACCTATGGAAAGCACTTGGTCTCATCTCTCCTGGTGAGGAGCAGCAATTTTAAAATGATGCTGCACCAAGTCACACTAGCAAAAACAGAAAGCCTGGCCCAGGAGCTATCTGAAAATGAAAACAACGAAAAAAAAAAAAAAAACCCAACAAAAAAAGAGGATATCTTATCTGAACACGTTACGGAGAACTGCTGTATGATGGAAAAGGGGCCCCAGAAAGGGAAATCTGAGGAACTATTGCTTTATAGAAATCAAGGATAGATATCTTTACAGTAGAGGAATGAATATAGGTTAAAAAAATCCTGAGGAGGGTTGGGGAACTGAAGTAGGGTTTTTTAAGCAGAGCCTTCGTATAAATTCTAACTCTGAAGTTAAATGGAAATGCTTAAGCCTGTAAAACTAGAAGGAGATGAGGAAAGGGGGGAACCCGTATATATGAAACTAGCAGATACAGAGCCATTTTATACAGTTCAGTAGGCAGGCTAACATGAACTTAATAGTGACAATTGTTTTAAATTGATTCAAATAACAAATACACATTTCAGAGATTATGAAGTTTTGCACTGCATTTTTCTTTTTATCTTTCAAAGAAAACAATGCTAATAGTTTCCTTTTTCCTATGCTCAATGACTATTTACTACTTTCTTGATGTGGACTTTCAAAATACAAAGAAGGTTTGGCAAGTTTTCAAAGTCTTTCTTCAAAGTCAGCTCTTAAGTACTTTTTATAAAAACATGAAGAATACTTCTTACTACGGAGAATTGATAATGTACTGCTTTCGTTATTTGTATATGAAATACTGTCAGATAAATGCACATGGATTCATTTGTTTGGACCTTCTCTGTTAACCTTCTGTATGAAATTGATTTCAATTGATCACAAGAGTCAGGAACATAACAATTGCTTTCAACCAAAAGCAGCTCCAGACATTATAGACCCAAGTTTCAAAGAAAAAAAGTTACTGTACTTGCAAGTTTAGAGACAAACTTGGCAGTTCTTCCAAACAGAGTGGTCAGAAGAAGAAAAATAAAAACAAACATCCTTCCAAGCTCTTTTTTTCTTCAATTGCCATACTAAATAATGGTACAAGTATGTCACAACCCTTTCAGAAAGTTATTCATGAAGACATAAGCAAAGCATCTCAAATACTTTGTTGCTAGCTAGCTAACATTTGTATAGCATTTTGAGAATTTAAGGAACTTTATAAAGTTGTCAGCTCTTTTCTTCTGCGCAGAGCTAAACCTAAAAATGGACACAAATCAAAGCAACCTACTCCATGTGACAAACCTAAGTGGTCAGACCATTTGTAGCCGATCACGTAGATCTGTTTATTTCAGTGGTGAACTGAACTGGGGGCCAAACGCGGAGGTGATTTGTAAGGTGGTGCAACTTAAATTGTGTAAGTAGGTGTAAGTAGATGTGAGTGAGTGCGAGAGCCCGGGCTGGTGGTGCTTGCTTGCCAAGGGGCCTGAGAAAGGTACCAACCAAGCCGGGAGGGAGAGGAGCGGCCCTTAGGGCTACGGACGTGTCTTCTTCCAGACCTAACTGTGCTAGCTAAAATGGTAGCACCCATCCTCCGCACCCCTTGCTCGCCTCCCTGCAAGGCCAGCGGAAGAGGGTGACGTGAACATCCCCTAGCCCAGCTCAGAAATACCCGGCTGGGTTAGTTCAAATGCTCTGTCAGCAGGGTAACAGAGCTCAGGTTGCTTTGGTGGAAGTGGATAATGAGTAACTACACCACCTCTTCCCCACCAGAGCCCTGTGGCCAGCGGTGACAGGCAGGACCATTTTCAGCTGGCACAGTAGGTTTCCAAAGGAGCGTGTCTATGCTTTTACCCCAGTTGTGGGTCTTCCCCTGATTATCTCCAGAAATTACACTGTGGCCTTCATTTCTCTCCCTATCCCTAATGCCCCTGTTCCTCCAATTTCCTGTCTCCGGTGCTGACACCTCTTTGTTCATCTCCCATCTTTTCTCTGTCTTGTCTATTTAGACCGTAAATTGTTTGATAAAGGGACCATGACTTAATAGGTGTTTGCACTACATCTGGCACCATTTGGTCTTAATCTCAGCCGGGACATGAAGTCTCTACTATTAAGCGAATAATTAATAATGATTAGGTCCTAAAGCAGCAATGTGAAACTCCACTAACCTTACCCACCACTCCTATCACTCTTTTATTTCTTCTAATGCCTGCTGGCTTCAGCAAGGATTACTCCTGAGCCACGTCAACCGAGGGGCAGCAGGCACTGCTGTTCGGTAGCCCACTGGATACTCTCTCTCCTTTTTGGAAAAAGGAAAGTTAAACTGGGAATTATGCTAAATGAGAGTGCAAGGTCTTACAAAAACTTATAATGTATTCTGGTGACAGGGCTATGCTATGCATAATATAAACAGCTGTATGTAAGGGAGATCACTGCTTTGTTGCAGGAAGTAATAGCTAAAGAAGTATTTATTTCTGACAATTAATGGACATAAAAGCCTACGTATTATCTAAAGAGGAGAAGATTAAAGGAGGGAAGTAGCTTACACTATTGGATTGGCTGCACCAAAACAAATAACCTCACAACTTCATTTTGTACAGAGCCTTCCATAAAGTCTGGATAATAAAATGCTTTACAGCGAGCAAAGAGGGAGGGAGGAAGCAGAAAGCAGAACAGATATGTTTTGAGCCGAGATTGGATACGAAGCAGCGAAGCCGTGCCAAGCAGCAGGAGCTGCAGAGGAGAAGCTCTCACCCCAGCGGCAGCAGGAGCCCAGGACAAGCCAGGCAGCGGTCTGGGCTTAGACTGAGCAGTGTTAAAGAAAAAAAAAAAAAAAAAAAAGAGGAGAGGGGGAATAAAAAGACGAGGAGCCAAATTTTTCTCCTGATTCCACCAACGCAACCCCACTGACATCAATGGGTGTAACTGAGAACAGAGCCAACCCAAGGCAGCCCGACAGACATGCAGGGAGAGGTTGAAAACAAACAGGACGCTCCTGATGGGTGAAGGAAGATGGATGGGGAGCTTGCAGGGGAGCTCCCCGCCGCCCCGCTCCATGGGACACCCCATCCCAGACCCGCACGACAGCACCTCATCGCACCAAAAGGTTTTGCTCAGGAGGCCCCAGGATCTCCCCAGAGCCACGGCTCATGGCTTGGGGCAAGGGCTGTGCAGGTTAAAGCTCCTGGTCCCCATAGACCAGTGTGTCAGAGCCCGGGAGGCAGCGGGCGGATGCTGGACAGAGGGCTGTTCCCTAAACTTCACTGATTTTGCAGGAGAAGGCACATTTCGAACGGGCTGATCAGCCCACTTCTTAGTGCACAGAAAAAAACAAACCTTAGGGAGCTCACTGCAAGAGGAGAGGTTTATCCGCCGAACGACAGGACCCCCACGATTATTTCTGGATCCTGTTGTAGCACGTAAAATGACCAGATTCAATAAAAAAAAAAAATGATTTCCAGCTTCCCCAGCACAGAGATCTGTGCAAGATGTAAAATAAAACTCGATTTCTCCAGGCTTGCGCAGTCTTGTGCTGAGTTTAGTGGCGTGCAAAGCAGACACATTTTTATAGAATCTCACCCTAGATTACTTTCAAAAGTAGTTTTTTCACAACATATTTGTTTGGAAGATTCTGCTGTCTCTTCCTCTTTTTCTATTTTCAGACAGCTTCACTTAGTGGGAAATAGATAAATAAATGCAGATCTTTTTACGGTTACTCAACTTTTAAAAATTGATCTACCAAAAAAAAAAAAAAATTATTCGGAGCTTGTGGGACATACATCCCTACTCCTCAGTTCTCTAAACCTTCCTAGAAAAAAAAATGTCCAAATAGTCATTTTGAAAAGTTGCTGGGAGTACACAGACAGCTGTTCCTCATACATACTGCAAATGTTTCTTTTAAATTCCTACAGACGCAAGAGTTTGATACCAAGCCAGTACCTCTAGAAATGAAGAAAACTAAACACACCCCATACTGATGCTTTTACTGTCCCAACAAACTTTCTCCCACAACTAAAATGTTAAAACTTTTACCCCACATCCCACATTGTGAGATTAGTCCAATAACTAATGCTCTGTCCAAGTAAAATACATTTTGTCATTGCTTGAAAATGTTACCTTTCACAGAAGTATAGTATTTCTGACCAGCAGGGAACATATGTCAACATTATCTATTATTACACAATGTCAGGACCAGAAAGGGAAGGTGGGTGGTGGATGTTAATAACAACTTAAGCGATTTTCTAAAAGAGGCATTTGAGAAGTACAAAGCCAGAAGTTTTAAATGTTTTGTCTCATTGTAGCTGTGTCAGCAACCTGCCCCCACCACTAGCACAAACCTAATTCTGCCTGTGACCCAGTGCCTAGTTCTCTTTTCAATTTGAGCCAACACATTGCTAAACTGGAAAGTTTGAAAAATACCTTAGAAAACTTCTCCACCAAAAGGAAAGAGAAAAAAAAAAAAAAAGAAAAGAAAAACTTTTGATCAGTTCTGGTGAAAGTGTTAAGGCTGCAATCTTAAGACAGATATTTTTCACTTTGATTTTCTTTAACACTGTGTTAAACTGCTTTTTGTACACTGCTACCCATAACTATATTTGTCTGCAGGGTGTCTTCAAATTAAAGATTTTTCTTCGTGATGGCGGAAAAGCACAGCCCCACGTGGCAAGCTATCACAGAAACCATCTTGCTGTCCTAGCTGAGGAATTAGGAAATTGGGGTTCACCCCACATCCTGCCACACATTTCTCGGGTGAACCCAGTCATGTCACTTTGCCCCCCTGCACCTCAATTCCAGGGATGCGGCCCCGCCGCTCGCAGCCGGCCGCCCTTCCCACCTCTCCCAGGTGTTGTGGGATGCGTACGCCAGAGACCTTGACATGACTACAGCAAAAGGGCCTTCCAAATGCCTGAGATAAAGAGATAGCCAACTGCAGTGTTTACTTACCGCACGCATGCGAGATTTCACTTCGATAGGCAAACACGAACTGCTGAAGCAGCCTGCTCGGGTCCTAGCAGTCGCTCTGAGGCAGCTTTGGGGTGCTGAATGATGGACCCTTTGGGTGCTCCATAGGACAGGTTCGACACCCTTCTGCACCACCCAGGATTTAGGGTGATTTGGGTAGTTTTAAGGTAACCAGATAAACATTTTTGGCATGAACCTTGCCTATAAAACCCTCACTGTAGGAAAGTTTGGGAGACTCCCATTTCCCACCAGAAAGCCTGCAAACAGAAATGGAACAGGCAAACGCTTGCACTAAATAAATCAAAGGGAGATGAAATGTGATGCCGTTATTCAGCCACATTTCCAGTAGTAATTCTGTTACTGGAAATGCTGAAATTAGTGTCTCCATCATCTCTCTTCCACAGTCGGGTGCTAAATCAGAGAATAAAGCTGGAGGAGAGAAGGTCTATGGTGCTTAGCCTTGTGGGAAGCCAAGCTCCCATCACCCACCTGGGGACGGCTCCCCGCAGCCGGGCGAGCACAAGGGTCCCCACGTGCTGGAAGGGGGAGAGGAAAATGACATTTTCCTTAAAACAGTTGCCACATGTGAGACACATTTGGTGCAGGTATTTCTTAAGCAGCAAGTTTTCACGTGGTGGACGAATGTATTGGTCCCAATCTCACTGCTCCACGAAGAACAGCCAAGGCCTCAGCATTGTTCTGGTTTTTGGGTAGGGTTGCCGTTAAACCCTGTTTTCTGCATAACTGTGTCAAATAACGGGCCTCACGTTCAATTTTACAATGTGAATTTGGGTATTTAGAAAGAAAAATTACTTCCCCCACCACAAACACGGTAGTGTCAAGGTTGCTGGGCCCAAAATATTTGCTCACCTATTTCTTTTTGTTTTCATATCTGTTTACAAAATCTATGTAATTTCTTTGCAGTGTGTTCTTTCCCCAAAAGCAAATCCTTCAGGGTATTTATTCCCCTCAAAATACAAATTATTCTGTTCCCCGGTAATTATCTGTTTTGCATACAGTTACACAGCTGAATCAGAAGCAGCAAGATATGAATAAATATATAAATAATGGACACACTGAGGTGTAGTTTCTCATGTTTAACATAACACAGGGGAATACATTTTTATAGCAAGCCAGTAAATGTTGTAAACTGATGTTTTCAATTCCAGTGACTTAGAATTAACTTCTAACTGTGAGATCTAAACTAGCTGCAGTCTTTTATAATCTCATGCTTTAAAGCTATAATGGTTTTTTTCATCTTCTGTTAAAGAAGAAATTATATTTTACTAGGAGATGGTAAAGGTAAACCACAGAAAAAGCCTAGTTCAAACTGCTTAAATATGATTATTTTTGTTCCATGTGATTTCACTCAGTGATATAAAGGAGAGAGCCCTGTTAGCTTATTGGAATGGGAATGTGCCGGTGAGTAGAGAAAAGCACACATTGTTTGCCATCACTTACGGAGTTTACATAAAAAAGGAGAAACATATCAAAAACTGTAGGAAAAACACTTTTTTTTTTTCTCCCGTAAGCAGCAGTTCAAACATCTACTGAAAGCAAAATTTTGGCCTCTGCCTTTTTTATGAGGCCCAAACCAGTACCCTTAGAAACAATTTCACACAAAACCCACCCTTTAATGCCCTTTGGAAGCACACATTCCTCCAAGCCATGGCAAGGGGCTGCCACCTCCCAAAATCTATTGCTCGGTCCAGCGCAGCCCGGTATTTGCCTCGCGTGGGTTTGGACCAGATCAAAGCTGGCCTCAGGATACCTTTACTGAGTATTTTTTTATATCACTGACCTACAGCTCTCCTGGTCTGCTACAACACTTTTTTGACCCCTGCCACCCCTCCTGGCTCCTCTGCAAGGCTGGAGGCACCCCAAAGCCCCAAGGCCGCCACCACCACTTGCACCGCTCCGCCCAGCAAAAGTAACTCCTCAGAGTCAAACACCCCTGAACCTGGGCTTGGAAATTCAAAGGCGATGTGTGCTGGAGCTCGCCGGCCTGACTCCACTTCTTCAGGAATAAGGTTGGAGCTCTGAACTCAGATCTGAACCTGGATCTTGGGTTTAGATCCAAGGTTTTGGGTTGGGCCCCATCTCTAGTAAAAAAAGGATAAAAAGAGATGAAAAGATAATTGTAGAAACTTAAAAGCCAATGCTGCATTCTTTTAAAATTACAAATTAAGCTATAAGCTATTCCAAACTATGCTGTTTTTATTAAAAATGACTTAATAATCTAATCTTCCTTTCCTTTCTTTTCTTTTGTAATTTATCCTATATCCTAGTAATCGCACATAGAAATTACACAACACCACACTGGATACTCCTGACAATATAAACACAATTGTTTATCCAGAAGCATTATATGTTCATGCAAAAATATGGCATTTAAAGCTTGTGGTCAGATCAAGAAACCACAAGTATAATTGTTTGTTTATCCAGCCAAGCATTACTCTGCAGTGTAAGTTTATGGGGGTTTTGTATTTATTTATTTATTTCTAACCTATTTTAAAAATTAAAATTATGGAGCAAAAGCAGACGATTAAAAGCAAACCCCGTGCACGGAGGGACCTTTTTAATATGGAAATCGCGCCTTTGTCATAGCTCGTGTTACCCGGTTTCATCCTTCCGTGGAAGCCTCATGATAACAGGGCCCTTTGGTGGAATTTCAACATATTTTTCCCTTTAGTTCGGGGCAGCTGGTTTCTTTCCTCTCGGAGGAGAGAGCCGAAGTATATTTATCACTCCAGCAGTGACTCAAAACAAACAGGAAATCTTCATCAGCAGGCTCCTGGGCAAGGCAGATACCAAGGTACTGGCAGAAAGGAAACAGAGGCTTTCGGCTGTGGGAGTCCGACACGCAGCGTATATTGCAGCGACAGCAGATAAATCGGCTAGAGAGCCGCCAAATTATTTTTAAATTGAATTAAAAAAAAAAAATAAAGAGATCCCGAGGTAGCTGAGAGCACACACGGCATCCTGGGGGGCGGCTGAGCTGGACGCCCAGCCCAGACACGTGGTGTGAACCTGGGAGCAGGAGGAAACCTGTGTGCCGGCTGGGCTGGGAGGTTTCGCTTTGATCCGACGGCTTAGGAAACCCACTCCTTTCGCCCCAGCGAGTCCTTCTTTTAAAGCAGGGGTTTCCGGCAGGGCTGACTGCCTTGCAACCAGGAGGGAGGCAAAAAAGAAGAAAAACAAAACAACAGAAAAACCCAAGACATAGTTAATAATTTTAACTACTGAGATGATTATTAATATTCATGGGTGGTTTTTAGAAAAGCCTCTGAAAACAGGCTAATAAATGGCCCGACAGCAGATGACTCCTCCTGCATTGATTAGAGACAGTCCTGACACAGGAACTGCTCTGTTGAGTTGGGTTTTTTTCCTTTCTTTCCCCACCAGTGTCATTAAACATTAAAGTAAAATACTTCAGTCCATCTTAACAACAAAACACAAGCACAGCACAAGACCCATACGGGTAGCGACTGCTCAGACCTCGGCCACGCAGACCCCTTGAAGGCATCTCTGTTAAATGGCTGCAACTCTAGAAAGGATGCTGCGAGGCTGTAGGTCTGCCACCGCACCAAACACACGAGCGGTGCAGTTCGGGTCACGCTCACAGGCTTGGCTGATGCATCAGATTAAGGAAACAGTTGCTGAAAATGGGGAGGGTTGGGAAGAGCCACTATCTGCTTCCCCTGCTCTTCTGCTTCTCCCCAGGCGCCTGCTGTTTACCACAGCCAGAGACGGGGCACGGTGATCCCTCGGTCTGACCTGCTGTGGGCTTATCTCCAGCGCTGGCAGGAAACGGTGAGGCTGGTCAGGCCATGCTTTTGGTGGTTAAAAGGAGACTTCTGTACCTTAAAACGTGTGATTGCCTTCCCTTGCTCTTGGCCAACCCTGGAGAACTGCAGTGCTGAGAGCCTACCACACCAGATGACCTGCCCTCTTGAGCCAGATGCTCAGCTTTGGAGGTGTCTGGAAGGGTGAGTGGTGAATCCTACAGTGACATTTTCATGTGTCCAGGCTGGACTTGGCTTGAGCTTTCTCTACCAGTCTTCTGATGCAGCAGACATCATGTCCTTATCGCCAAGCTGCACCCTGTGACACCTAACCTCAACATCTCACCACAGAAATCCAGCCCTCTATTAATAAGGATGACTGGCTTGGCTGCAAACCTAAGGTGCAAGGGGCTGATATAGGCAACACCAGACACTCACATCCTTGCAAACAGTTGGAGGGGTAGTGCACTCAGATGCAAACACTGTCTAACTATGGAAACAGCAGCATGTAATCACCATGGCCTGAGACATCCCAGACAGACTAAGCATTAGCTGTGAAAGAACCAGTTTAAAAGAGTGAATGCTTCATACTGGCTCATACGCAATCTCCACAGGACTGCCCTAAGGAAAGCTGGCTACGGTCTATGTCAGAGAGATGACTACCAAAACCTCCGGGCCAGGACAACTCTTTTTTGGAAACATCTGGCAGAATGTATCACCACCGTGTTGACTCACAGATGTGTCAAGGCATAAAGTCAAGCTAGGTGGGTAATTCTGCAGAGTCTCTAGAGGTCAGACTGTCTGCATCCTCCTAAGGAACAGTTTGGTTTAGCCAGCATCTCAACCAGTGCTAAGGAAGGGAAAACCCGTGAAGGTCTGTGTATACTCTGCTGTAGGTGAGAAGGTTAAGTAATCAAGGAGAAGGAGAAAAGACCACGGTTGCAAACAAGAAATATGTAGTATGAGGGTGCTGGAGACTCCCTACTGCTAGAGCTAGCCTTTTTCCAGTACAAGGCACTGGTGTTTCAATTGTGTAAGCTTTACTGGAACATTATATTGACTGCACACTTACCAGATCAGGCAAATCTTCCATGTAGCCAGAACCCCAGAGCATCAAGAGTTTGGAAAGGCCCCAGTGACTGGGGCTCCCCCTGATAACACGCCAGCTCACCCTCATCATTGCATCTGGCTGTGCCGCTCTGCACAAACCGTGCCAACCCAACGCTGCTAGCGTGCAATGCTCAGCCCTACTGCTGGGGGATGCAACACAGCTCAAGACTTTCTCCTTCCTCCCAGAAGGGTCAGCTGGAAAGCGAGCCAGAGCAAAGCCCTCCACTGTAACTGTAGCATGGGCAGTAGCAGAGGGTCCAGAAAGCGATATCCTTTCATGTTCGCGTCAAAACCATGAAGCCTTGGTTTGGAAATGGCAGCTTGACTTACCAGATGAGTCCTTTGGCTATTCAATGACTCAAAAGCAACTTGAGTGGCATACTCCATTTTATATTTCACCAGCTAGATATCTGAAAGTATGAGAAAATTACAAAAACCTCTGCACTGAGTATGTGATTTGCAGTCACGGGGAGCAAGTGGAAGAGAACAGGGCAGAGATCTGTAACTCATACTCCATTCTATACCTGCCTCCTCAGACCTCAGAAACGTTCAAGCAAATTAGCAAGCTCATGGCAAACGTTAACTGCTGTGCCTAAAGGTTAGCTTTGAAAGTACGTTAGAGCAGCCTTTGGGCGGCTCTGGATAGCTTGTACTAGTCTTGAATTTGGCATCTGCAAGTCAAGGAAATCTAGAGTGCAACATATTCCCACCATGTGCCTTTCCATCCCTTTCTTTGCCTCTGGCACAGGCTGTACAACCAGGGCTGTGGCGGGCAGTTTGTGTGTCATGCTGAGAGGATGCTGAGCAGGGGGTGCAACCTTCCACGCGGCACCAGAGAAACCCAGCAAGGCAGAGACCCCGCTCCCAAAACAAAAGAAAGGCGCTGTGGTCTCAGCATTTGATCTTCAACCAGTTGCATTCAAAATATTGGCTAGCACAGGCCTTCCGAAGCTGCTCTCCAAGCGATAGAGGGTTATTGGCTTCGCTGATGAAGTGCACTAGTCAGGACTGGTTGACTAAAGAATTTTTTTCCTTGGCATTGCTCTGTGCCATCTTGTTTGATTACAGTATTTCTTCCTCTCAAATGTGTCTTTTCCTTCTCTTAATCTTTGAACAACTTTGTGTTGCAACCCAAAGGTCTACACGTTATGCTGCAGAATATTGCACCGTGTCCAGGATTCAGACCCTGAGCGTTTGCCCACGTGCCGCGTTGTACCGCAACAAACCCAAGATGCCATCCTGCCTACAGACCTGACAGATGGCCAGAAAGAGGGCTACTGCTTGGGTGCCCCTAAAGCAAAGCAACACGCACACAAACGGTGTCCCGTGGGAGACGGCACTCAAGCAAAGCACTCAAAGTTACCCAAGTAATTGATTTTTATCACGATTCATGTTTAAAACCAAAAAGGCACACTTTCCAAGCTGATATTCACATGTGATATATATAAACCCTAACTCTTAAGGAGGGTCAAAAAACAGATTGGAAGAATCGAGGGGAACTTATGTGGAATCCAGAATCAGAGAGAAGAGGACGAAAGCAGAGAAAAGTGTTGTGCATTCAACTGCTTAAGTCCTGCTCAACTCCATGATGACAAACAAACAAACAAAACCCGTGTCTCTTTTTCTCAGCCCAGTGATTACAGCAAACCCACAGTGCCAGCTTCAGACTGGCAAGGCAACTAGCACTGCTCACAAAAACAAATTCAATGGATGTTTTTTTCTTTTTTTTATATCGGTTGATTTAATTATAAGGGTCTTCCACACTCTCACCTGTTTCCTTACCATCAGTCAAGGGATATTTCTGTTTCCACTGCTATTGTTTCAGGCTTATGAAATGGCAAAAACTGAGGAATCGGGGGAAAAAATCATGAGGGTATACTGCACATACAGACTTTTCCTTCAAAGTCAAAAATTTAAATGCACGTGCAAAAAGGAAGCTCAGGAAACCCATGTTGCCACAGCAATTCTGATCTGCCTCAGAGCTCCCACCCAGGAAAGGTGTCTCTGATGTTACCTAGGTGTCATCCAAACAAAATGCTTCCTAAAGAGTACTTGCCACCCCTTTTTTCTTCTAATTCAGCATTTCAGCTGGCAGTAAGAAATATATGAGAATCAAAACCTTTAACAACCAAAAAAAAAAAAAAAAGAAAGAGTTTTTTATTAGGAGAGAAATTAACTCCCAGGATGCTTTAAAGCCTGGGACTCTAACCTGGCTGCCCTACTCTTCTGGGGCCATCGGGACATCAAGAATACTAAATTAGACTTAGGGCGTTAGGGAAAAGTTCTCCTGTTTTAAACACGGAAAACTGTTATTCAGTTATTTCTTGAACAAATACACTTCAAACAATGTGAAGGAAGTGGCACTTCCCATTTATATGCGTTTACTAACAACAATCACGATGAAAAGGACAAAGACTATTTCAGGTTTGTAAGGGCCGTCCATTATAACACACTGTCCCATGCAGCAGGGTGTGTAGACCTTGGAGGATCTGAGAAAGTTAAGAAAGTTCTCAGAAAATTTCAGCAAGGACCACAGCCCGTCAGCATTATAAATGCAGTAGGAGATTATCTTGTCCCAAAGTAGCATTCATGAGGGTGGCTCTGTCTTTGAGGAACGAATTAGCTGCTGTTTCACGCCAGCCTCCCATGAGACCCTGTCCCCACTCAGCTCACCTCCTGCAACACCACAAGTCACTTCTCCTCCCATTGAACCTGCAAAGGTGGATTCTGAGCTCATTTATGCCACTGCAACTAGAAAAATCAGTCCTTCAAAGCAACAGGTTGCTTTGTTTGGGGGTAGATTTTTAAGAGGAACAGTGCCTGCACCAGAAAGTATAACAGGCAATTTCTGCTCTATGCTTATGCATATACATAACCTATGCAAATCAGGAGCAAATGTAATGATGTTAGCAGCCCATCAGCAGAGTTTGGCAGGGGTAACAAGAACCATAGGGAGATGATAAGGTTGTAGGCTTTAAAGGTTGAGAAATAGAAGTATCAGGATTACCAGAGCATTTATAGCCAACTGAGACTGTTCTCCCACCCTCTTCTAGGAAAAAAACCCTGATCCTTCACACTTCACCTGGAGGGAGGAAAATAATGGTTAGCTTTACATTATAAAGGTGCATAAAATAATTGTCTCTCTAAGATGCAGACTTGCATAAACCAAGTAACCCTCTGTGTGTACAGCTGTAGTTTTTACTGTTGTGACACAACCCACCCTTACTTTCACCCTTTCTCACTAGGTCACTTCTAAAACGTAGCTCTCTGTGAACTGAGACTGTGTTCTGTTGGTCTGCATAGCTCCTATTTTTGCCACTATAAATAGAAGAAACAACTTTGATTGCGTGGCGTATTCTCCTTCGAATTACTTTGTAGGTTAAACAAAACTTTAACTGTTTCAGATAAAGACAGGCAGAAGGTGTTTTTTCCAAACATCCCAAGCGAAGGAGTGCATTTCCTGCTTCCCTAATTCAACCTACGGCATCAGACATCTGTAACTCTGTTTACATTCCAGCCCTTCACAACTTAATACCGCTTGAAGCATCAATAATATAGGGCACATTTCTGACTGTTCTTTAGATATTTTTTTATCTCCATGGGACTTCCTGGTTTGGGATTTTGTAGTTTACAGTTTCTCGCTAATAGTAACTAGCTGCAGCATTTGGCCTTAAGAGTTTACATATTATTTAACTAGAAATAGGCAGCCTATTTTAATTACAGTAAAGAGCCCTGTAGAGGGCTCGTCTGTTTTTCCCCCTCTAACTATATCTGTTGGCTTAATAAAGACAGTATCACTCCCTATAAACCAGGCTGCGATCAAGTTCTTAGATAGGCTAATATTTATTAATGTATTTTTGCCACTTTAAAAAACACATCCTATCATGTATCTTCAAGTACTTAGATGTCCATTGCCTTAATGAAAGCGGTATGAGCTTTCTGTAGCACGCACACATTTTATTTTGTGTGTGTGCACATTCCAGCACTTCTAAGCAAATTGCTCGCCCTCCCCAAACCGAGGGTCATCTGCTCTTGTCACTGTATTAGACCGTGCTATTTAACTGTATGGGCTGCGCTCTTAGGACAAGCTCCCCTTTCCTGGGGGATGTAGAGCACAGGCTTTCCTCTCCCCTACCTGCAGGGCCAGCAAGAGTGCATTCCTACAGCCAAATTCAACGTTCAGCATAATCCTACCGCATCACACCTACATCTCTGGTGCCTCTCTGTCCTCATCTTCAGGTCCTGTCTTCAGATTTCTAATATGCTCTTGCTACAGATGCTCTCTGACCACTATTTAGATAACTTTCCACAATTTATTTCAATTCTTTAGATAGCAAAATTCTTGCCTCAAGTTGGCACTATGTGCATCTAAACCTGATTCAGATCAGCCAGGGTCTTGCTGCTGTCAACGTTTCTTTGAATCCTACGTTTAAAGCCCAGGTGAGATACTGAGACTTCAGTTTTCTTATTTTACAGGGCTTCTTTCTTCCTTAAGGTCTCAAATTAGTACCTGAACATCACCTACCAAATCACCCATGCATATCCACAACTCTTCTAACATTTGCAAGTAACATTACTACAAAGGAAAACTCAAGACAGCTTGATTAAGCAACTTGCCCAAGGTCATACAGGAAGTTGTAGAAGAGTTGAAAACAAAAGCCAGATCTTCTTAGCTCCTGTCCAACCCTCTCTGGAATGAAAAGGCCAAACTGTGCTGTGGAAATATTAGCAGAGTCATAGATATCATCATATAAATTTCATAATGAATTCACGACTTCGCAAAGAAAATACACAGAGCTCCCAGCACTGCTTTCCAAGGAAAAACTTGCAACCCTGCCGCAGCAGCTGGGAAGCGTTCCCAAGCTCCGAGCAACACTGGCCACAGCCGCAGCCCCTCTGCTCAGACGAAAACAGGGAATAGCAACACCCTGCAAGCATCAGGCCATTTAATGCAAATGGGTTCTGCCATCCTTTTTCTAGCCACTTTCCTCCTCTTGAAGAAAGTGAAAATGTGCATCTATTGGAAAAGCTGCTGAAGTCACTCAAGAGCGAGTATGAAATCATTCAGGATAGCAAAAGGAGCATCCAAAGTGTAACAAAGGCAGTATTTATGTCTGTCCTTCTCTCTGTCTGCGTGGCTCTCGATGATAGCCACAGGAATAAACAATAGCCTTGGCCCCTCTGCTGCAAACAGTTCGCTGCAGAGGCCCAATTAAGTCATTGAAAGTCTAAACACAGGCACAGGAATCTGCTAATGCGGACAGGCCTGCACAATAGGGTCTCATCCTGGCTCTGCTCTGCTTGTGCTGAGCACCACCTTGCTGGGAGAAGAGCCCACCCATCACCAGCGAGGCTCTTCCTACAGAAAGGTCCCACTGAGCCTCGAAGCCCAACCCAAACGTGCACATTTCCACCCACGTTGGGGAGGATTTCTGGCTCTGTGAAGCATCAAGCTCACACTTAGCAACACGAGTTGGGCAACCTCAGGCTCGCTACCACCTGACAAGCGCACGCGTGTGTGTACACACAGGCAAAGGGTTGCTAAAGAGCGATCCCCTTCCCCAAATCTCCATCAGGTTCAAGCCTCCCTGACATAAACACTTCAAACAGCCAAGGCAGCCTCAATAGCAATGCCAAGAGCAGATAGAGGCTTCAACATTGTCTCGGTACACAGGATGCCGGCTTGACATCATTTAGCGGAGACAATGCTCGCCCTCTTTCTTTTGGAACCACGTAAAAAACTTGGCCGAATATAAAACAACTTCAAAGACATATTTCTGTGCCAGCCAGGATGCATCAAAGTTGGGAAAGGAACGACCCGATTCACCTGATCCGGGGAGCTGATAGAGAAGCACAGGGAAGCAGCTTTTATCAATGTACCTTCTCAGCACTTCCTTCCTGCCCCCGATGCTATTTAAACCCCTCGTGCCTACCTCCAGCCAGACCTGCCGTCCTCCGCTCTAAGGAGGAGAAAGGAAAAAGCAAAGGGAAGCCCTAAAAAAAGGCGTCCCTGCAAATTTCTGTGCAGTTACCGGGCAGTCATATCCTTCTGCTTTCCCCTGAAAAATCAAGTATCACCTTATCGTTTCCTCACCAAGATTAACTCCTGCTTCCTGAAGAGTATTTCTGAGGTAGAAAGCAGAGGTGGTAAAAAAAAAAAATAATGGGGGGGGAGGCTGAAAAGCCCAATCTGTCAAGCTGCATTTTAGAAGAAAGGAAAACTGAAAAGTGAACGTATTTAACATGAGCTATTTCCTGCGCTCAGGAGGGAAGAAAGCATGCTACTAACTGTGTGCATGAGGAGATCTGCACTAGTGTTATCTCTGACCTGCAGCTTAGCCCTTGTGTCTCAGCTGCCAAAAAGCTCCTATTCAACGTTATGCTGAGTTCATCAATGCTCCACGTGTCAGGATCCTAACAGGAAAAAGCAGGACAGACAGTCACTCTATTCAACTGCCTGGGGACCCCATGACAACTAAAATCCCCTTGCAGACTGTCCATATCAACCTACGGCAGGTCAGAGCGCATAACCCCTCCAGAACCGCAAGCCCAGGCCCACACCCTTTCCCCTTGTCAACATTGTCACTTTAAAACAGCCCATCTAGCCTTATCGCCAAACCTGGAGTAAGTATGACAATTAAGATGGATTGCAAAGCCTGCTTGCGCTTTACAATTAACAATAACTTGGCAGCGTGTCCCACGCAACTGTTGGGTGGTATGGCAAGAACTTTATCCCTGCTTAGTATTGCATTAGCATATTTAGTAGGCTGCAAGACATAATTCCTCAGATATGAACATATTTTGTCTTTTCAAAAAATCTGCAATTAAGCCATAACGTGCAGGCAGTGTGCAGCCAGCAGTAAACTTTGTTATTAGGGGGACTGTGTTAAAATGGCCCTTTTTGACTTTATTCAATTATCTATTTAGCAAGAAATCTATTCAATTAAAAAAATGTCTTAGCACGGTCTTTGCTAGGAAGCAACAATATTCCAGAAACTACAGCTGATATTCATTCAGCCCTGGATTCACTCTGTTAACAGCGCAGCTCTTAAGTGGGTTTGGGGGGCGGTTACTTAAAAGCAGGGGTTGGGGCATTTTGGTGGGGTTTTTTGTTTCAATTTTTGGCTAGAAAAGGCAAATGCTTCCTTTCTGCTACTAATTTTAAAACTTTATGCTTAAATAATTGACACTGTAAAAGAAATAAACCCCAGTTAGCATCATCTTCCTCTATGTGTATCTCTTTTTTTTTTTTCTCGAGGACTCCCATGTTTACAGGTAAATTAACAGCCTTCTAAAGTAATTAAATGCATTTGAGGAGCAGTTATTTAGCATGGCCTAACTTTATCAGTTTCCTAAATGCCACACAAGACACCCTCAAGCCCCCTAAGCTTTGTAAGTCTGTTTACGGTATACATTTATCTAGAAGATCTGATCAGGTGGGGGGGAGGCAAAGATCTTCCCTCGATGACCCACACATTGTCCCCCTTGACATCTGTGTTGCTGGTGGACAGGATATCCTGCCAAATGCAAGAAGACAACTGCGTGACCCACCTTGGGCGAGAGGCACCACTCGCTGATGCGAGCACAGCGGGAGCGGGTGCTGCCTCTTCTCGCCCGGAGCCGCATCCTCGGCACACAAAGAGCAGCCGAAGAGCCCTTGCAAAAGAGAGGGAGGGGAAAAAAAAAAAAAAAGAAAAAATCTAAAAAAAAAAAGAGGGGGGGCATTTTAGGTGAGTAGCACATATTCGATAAGGGAAAGCAGATGAGAGCAACAAATGCAATTTAGCAGACAAAGTCTTTCTTCATAAAACCAGCAGAGGAACGGATTAAACCACCTGGCAATCTTGGCAAGAAAAAAGAAAATCTCAGGCGGTGACAAAACCAAACAGGTGTAACAGGTATAAAACTTTTGCTTCCCAATAATACCCCTCTCTTCCCTGGAATGCTTTGACAGGTGCAGAAGTTCAAGTTACAGCGTGGAAGTGGCAAATAAATACACAGCATTAGTGTCTGACGTGCTCGCCGAGCAACCGGGGATGTTAATAACTGGCAAGGTACACTAATCTCTGATTGCAACATTTGGTTTACCTTAATCTGGAGGGACAGCTGTATTAAAGAGGGAATTATACTAATCAGTTCAAGGCCCTTGCATATAAAACTTCCCATTAGGCTTAAAGTACAACAGCTTACGCTCATTCTCTAGGAGCCTTACATCTGGTTCTGAATAAGGCTGTCTCTCATTTGCAAGGTACAAACCGAAAACAAGGGAGGGGGGAGCTGACAGTTGCTGGAGGATGGTTGATAGAAGAACAAGCTACTAATTCTTTGAAATTTTTTACAGCGCAAAACTGGCTGTAAGGCATCTTAATACTAAAAAAACAGGCATGTGTTATCAACCCTAGGCCATTTTTTCCTGTTACCGGAGGTGACCAACATAAAATAAAATTGATGATGTCAGTCAAAAACAGCTAAGCACAAAGCTTGGCTTTGTTATCTTAAGTCAGAAGGTATGATAGGCCATGCCATATGGCTCTAATCCTCCTATATCTTCCATCACCTAACAGGCAACCTTCATGTAGCATGACCTTATTTGGCTGGTCTCAGGTTAGGGCTGCCCAAAGGGGATTTTTCTGTTTCTGCTATATCCAAAGGTTTATGTTGATTTTTTTCTTTTTTTTTTTCTTTTTTTTTTTTTTTTGAGCCCTGCAAACTATAAATCCGACTGATTACTCTGCACTCTTTTGCTTGACTGAGCCTTTACAATCAGACATCCCCGTTAACAATAAGCTCCTAATGAATCAAACATCTATGGCATTAGTTTCACCTAGCTGCCTCTTTCCCATGCACTGCAGCTCATTGTCAGACCTGGCTTGATGAGAAAAGCTAGTGACACTTGGTGCACCTATTGATAAACAATTCAGTAATGAGGGGCATAACAAAAATTACCTAAAACAACCTGATTAAAAATGACAGGCAAAGGGTACTACGGAGCTTTGCAGTTAAGGTAACTCTCGTACGTTGGGAGGGATGGAAAAAATAATTAAGTGCAACACAATTTGCTTTAAAATTACAACTTTGCACTCATATTTTGGCTTTTTTTCCCCCCTTCTTTTTTTGGACTAGGAGTTTGATGGGTGTTAAAATGAAAATGTTCCATCCTACTTTATAAGAGACTCATCTTTTTCAGAAAATTTGCAACTCAATAAGCTTTTTCTCTCTCTTTTTTGAAGTACTAAATAGCAAAAAGCATTGCTATTTGTAATCCAACTTTCTATCTATAGCAAATTCCTATATTATAACTCAGCATTTTACTTCCTTTGTTTAAATATTGGTTTTGTTGCTTAAAAGCACATGTGGGCTGTAAACAAAGGATAAATAAGCTGTGAAAATAAAAGCAGGCTCCAAGGAATAAATAAGAACAAAATGGAAAAGATTCCACCGGGCTCCTGCGATGAACACAGGGATCTCTTTGTGAGAGGGGAAAAAATGTGTTAAAAGGGCACATACTGCAACTCTGAGGCAAACTTTGAAATGGAAGTGTGGAAGCATAAGAGCATTTGATTCAAAATCAGCAATGTGTGGGTTTGCATTTGTGTAGCAGCATGTTGGGAGGGTTTCAATCAGTGCACAGATGCACTTGAAAATCAAATATGGACATGGGGAATGTTTTTGGATATAGCAAATGAGGACTGATGACACGTTTACACTTTACACATGGATCCAGTACAAAACCATACCCTGCAAAGAAACAATAACCACCATTTGCTGCTTTTCAGGGCTGTAACAAAATGGTGGCAAAGGAAGAGAATACAAGTGAGTGTCTATTCCCACCTGGGAGGGGGCTGCACCATTTCCCTGCTGATGGGCTTATTTTGCTCATCACTCCTTGAGAAAGGGACTTTTTAACAAATATTGGAAGAAAAGAAGACACGGTGGTTTGAAAAACAGCAGTGCAAGAGAAAAAGGAGAGAAAAAGCAAGTTTCAATCATCATTAATGTCTCTCTTTGTTGTCAAAATATTTTCTTTACAAAAGAATTAAAATTATAGTTGGAATGTTACTGGAATAGAATAGGGAATAAATGTAAGCAAATGCACTTTCATCATCTCCAATGGAAAAATTGCAGTTTTGACATTATTTCAGTATCTGGCTCTACATAGCCTTAAAGAAGAAATTCCTGGCTTATAACTAATGCATCCCAAGCTATGCTGAGTTGTTAATGAAAGTTTATCAAGATGGCAAAACTTTTTTAAAAAGGCAATAGTAGTTGCAGGCAACTGCATCTGACCAGACTATAATGTATCCCTCTGGAAGGCAGCTCCAATTCACAGTATGAAGTAATCTTTTGTGAATGTTTTCCAAACTGTGATGCATATTTTACATTTTAAAGGAAAAGGCAAAAGTTAGCTATCTGTGAAGAAAGGGGAAAAACATCTGTTCTACACTTTCTGTTAATCAGACATTAAAAGAATGCACATGAACTAATATTCCAAGTTTTAAACTTTTATGAAGAGTTCATTTCAAACTTCTAAGAAGGTATAGTTATAGTTCAAATAGTCCTTCAGACATTTGACTTCTGCTACTGATCATTAATAATAATCATCCCATTTTCCCTTACACTTTGCAGCACGAATTCAGAATGTCAAAGCTAATTTTCTCATCAGCCTCAGACTTATTTAAAGCGCCACAAGCTTGAGACTTCAGTTCACTTCTCACATGCTTGGATTTTACAATGGCGTGGGGTTAACGTCCAGCATCCAAGACTGTACATGGGGTCAGCATCTGTCCGACCAAGGGCCACAGAGACCTGGCAGCTGGATTTTTACTGACAATACCCGAATCTGGGGGTCTCTTGGACCTGTTTCTGGCACGTGTCCAGCCAGAAGCCCGTGGCTTTGTCTTGGTGATTCTAGAACCTGTTTGACATCATGGATCGGATGAAAGTGGAATTATTTAAACGAAGTCAAGCTACGGACTTCATGAGATATCTGTGTATGTATTTAGTATGATAAGATGCTCAAACCATTAACTTTTAACAATTTTCTCTTTGCATGTTGCTAAAGAAAGATCCCATTCACATTTTCAATGGGGCCACTTTGCACCATGCCATCCCATCTGATGCCCTGAAATGATATCAAAGAGCTTGGAGCTCAGGTGTGGGTCCCTGCTCCATGCAGAGCAGTGCTACTTGCTTGAATGGAGTCACAACCACATACATAACTAGGGACTATGGCTCAGTAAGTACATTTTTGTTAAAGATAAAATCTGTCTTCTGCTTTATTTCCAAGTGCACGCTTCAGTCTGTTAATTGTATATACAGCAAAGCCAAAGTGCTGCTCAAAGGAAATTATTTCTCTGTAGTCATGATTAAGGCCATGTTTACTATAGGCACGGTGAGTGCATTACAGGACCGTCTCCATTGGTAAGTGCCTCTTTCATGCAGACCTCCTGCATCAGCCCAGGGAAAACAGATCCTCAGAAACCACCTGCTTTACTGGCAGGTAAGTGGGAAAGCAGCCCTACACCTTTTGCAGTTACACCTTTTGCAGTTAAACCTTAGCTTACCTTGAAAAACAATCTATGATCATAGGTACAATATAGCTAGCACATTTCTTCAGTCCCGTTCCTCAAAATTCTTTCTTCTGAAAATATCCTGCTTTAGCTAAGGATTTAGCATAAACACAAAGTAAACACCAGTGAGTGATGCTTCCTTGCATTACTGGGCATTGAAGGTTTAACCTTGGTGAGAGATACACTGGGTCATGGCTTCCTCCATAGTTACCTTCAAAACCAACTGCCATGTTATTTTGTCCAGTGTTTGCACATCCAACAGCAAAAGGAGGAACATGTTAAATGTTCAGGTATGTGTGCTCCTAAATAAAGGTTATAAGAAATACCACCAGCCTTATAAAATCATAGTAACCATATTTAGGAAAGCAAACTGGAATTCTGAATTGTTTCTGTGATTTTCCTTTCTAGTACAGAGTAAGGCATTTCCATTTATTTCCCAGATAAGAATGCAAAGTGTCATTTCCTTTTGATAGCCAACAATAAAAATAGCTGTGCTTTCATTTACCATCTTTTCTTTTACTCAGGAAAGGAACAGATAGTCCAGTTGCTATAAAATTATCACAATTTCTAACTGATAGAAATTAGTGTACTGCCACAGATGTCACCAAAGTGAGACCCTGAGTGAAAGGTAACAGGTTACTCTTCCAGTCACATGCAGAGCCAGCATCAACACCTTGGAGTGAGGCTTGGGGTGGTGGATACCAGTGCTACCTATCATGTGTACTTTCAGGACTTTGCAATCCTCGGTTGTGATAGGACGACATAGAGATTGTGGTAACACAGAATAACATGTAGAGCAACACTACCACCTTCACCTGTGCAGCTTTTGAACCAGATACTTCCCTGCTCAGTAGCTGTCGACTCATCTTTCTTCGGTCCACCTCCTGTTCTGTACTTTGTATGCTAGAGAAAACAGACCATGTAGATGAAAGACAGGCAAACCCTCATGCTCTGGGATGAGAAGTTATTAAACTCTCTTGATTGCATATCTTGGTGGCACTGAGCACAACTCAGATGCCTTGCCACTTCACCAGAATTAAATGTTTTGTCTCTCTATTGTCCTTCACCTGAGAGCCACTTTAGTATTGCAGTTTAATATTCATGTCATTGACATTGCTAACTGTTAAAACCCGAAGGGTATAAATAATGAATTAATATGTATGTGCAGATCTCTATTTTACCCAATATTTCTTACACTTTTTTTTACTGGAGCCTCAGCATTCTGAAGGCAAATACAAATTATTTTTCCCCTTTCAGCCTAACTTTGCTGTCGCCATCACTGCAGCGAATTAGCAGCTCCACTCCAGTCGTCACAGTTATCATAGAGGAAACGGGACTTTGCTTCGGTACATCCAAATAGACCACCCCTGCCAGCACTAACACCAGTCAACATAATGCTAGCGCACCCAGCAACCCCTGGACAGGCATGGGAACGATCTGGTTTCATAAGCAGCCCTTACTGAATCATAACAAACTCAGTGGTAAGGTCTGTCCTTACATACGCAGAGCCTCCAAGGACTCTACTGTGCTCTCCAAGGACATTGTATTGGGTTTGCATGGCAAACAGACACATGACCATGGCCTTCAAGGTTAGGAGTCTATTTGAAATTAGAGCCAACTTGGTGAATTTACTGTAACGGCACTCTGATATAAGAAAGTGACATCTCAAAACGTTCATGATTCAGATTCAGCTGGGATTTGCCTTCAAAAAGCAAAACTTGGATCTACATGCTCAGTGGGCAGAAATGAGCTCGCCTCTGTTCGCCACAACAGAACAACCTGCATTTACATTGGCAGTAAACTTGGCCCTAGCTCTGCATTTTGGGAGGGAATCTTGAAAAACAACCTGCACCTGGACGTTCTTCCCTGCCCCCTTTTTTAAAACTTCATTGGAATAGACTCTTATGTGACTGTGCTTTTAATCCAAACTCTGCAGCAAGGCCCAGCTTGAAATAAAAAGGAGGCAAGATCAGTAAAGGTTCAATTCTCAGTTTTAGTTTTTAAATTACGTGGGGTACAGTGAAACCTGAAACACATGACCAATATTACACCTAAGGCAAAATTTTTTGAAACGATATGTGAGCCAAGAGATGCAGAGGAACACCTGGTAAATTTTCAAAATCACTTAAGATGAGACACCCAGAGTAGTGTGGTCCTCTAGATCCATCTTACTATTGGAAATGTATTCAAAAGGTGTTCTTACCATCTCTGCTATTTATCAGATAAAATACACCTTGTGGAGCAGATCTTCAGCTGCTGCATACTTAAAGGTGGAGCTATACATATTTTTTAATCACTTGAAGATCTGGTCTGATTAAGTAAAAAGACCGATTAGTAAAGACTACAATTTTATGTAACTATAAGCCATATACTCAGTATATTCTCTATCGCCACAGAGACCAGATGAATTTTTCACATCACAGGTCTCTAGTCCAATACTTGCTCAAACATCCAGTTTTGAGAAGTGCCACAATTTTGAAAGATTTCAATGAAAACCAAGCATTAAGAAGTTAGGTGCCTTTCCTCAAGGCAACACCTTATTTCGATCAGGAGATCATTTTCCCTTCCTGCTCCTGAAAAACATTTTGCTATTCACTCGGTGTGTCTTATTAGCAGAAAATAGAGAAAGTTCTGATGCATCATAGCATGCATCTGAAATTCTAATTCTAATTAACAAGAAGTCATCTGTAGTTGTCCAACATCATATTATTAATTCACAAGGCAATAAAAGGATATATTTCAGACTGAATGAGAAGATAGGTACTGAATGGGGTCACAGTATTTTCCTACACATAATTTGTCATGATCTTTAACTATTTCAAACCTATAGAAGTCAAGTTGTACAATGCCTTACCGTGAATATAATGTCTCACATATAAAAAGCAGTTACACTGGTATGATTTATTCTTGTGAACTTAAAACCTAAATTAGGTCTAAATCTGTATAACCCAGGGTTGCATAAGGAAGTATATTTTTACTGTGACTGTGTTCACTTTTGCTCTCTATGTATTTTTGACCAAGAAAGGCAATTCTAGGGACATCGTAATATGCTTTCTGGCATTGTGATCAATACGTACATTAATTTATTTAAAAATCATATTCAGTAACGGGAACAGTAGATTTGATAATTCATTAAAAAAGCACATCTCAGTTCTAATCAACTTTACATTCCAAAAGTCTTAGGGAAGACCTTTTTTTTTTTAACCTACACCCCAAAAATTAAGACATTTCAAAATGCATTGTCACTGAGTAAAATTTGCTTCTTCCTGCTCATTTCAAAAAAGTAAGTTAATTCTGAAATATAGGGAAACCCAAAATCATTCATTCATTCATCCATTACCTTTCCAGCAACAGAATGTGCAGTTACTAGATTTTTATACAATTAGTGCTCTGAGAGTCCTTTAAATGCAAACCTGTAAGAGGAAAGTAAAAACAAATCAAAGTTAATCATGACTGGCTGGAACAGAATGCTTAAATCAATATGACGATGGCTCATCTGCTCATCATTTAGCCATTACCTGGGAGACAAGGACCTCCTGCTATGCCTGGTTTTTTTTTTTTAAATACAGATTTACCACTGTCTCAGTTCTGCAGAGACATATGAAGCCAAAGTCATTCTAAACTCACCCTGTTATTATACTGTTTACTCTTCATATCTTACTTTATTTATTCCTGTTTGTTCTTTACATTGGATACAGAGATAAACACATACAAACATTGGGATGTTCAAAAAGTTTAGCACCACAGCAAGAAGAGGACAAAAGCCACTATCTCACATTTATAGCATCCTGGAGAAAATGACAACATAACATAACAATTCCCCTAAAGAAGAAAACCCATGTATTAAAAGATTTGCTTTGAATTAAACCTTACAATGAAGAGGAATGCTGCACAGTTTAGAAATATTTTGAAGTATTTCTTCACCTTGTACAGAAGCTGGGCTAAAATGTGTTTCTAGTACAAGTTTAGAAATAGAAACCTCATCGTCTGTTGTTCAACATACCAAAAGCCTAAGGGTGTAAGGCACATAACTAAGGAAAGGGCATTTTCGTGACCCTACGGACACACAGGGCTTGATCCTTATCCTACTAGCATCGACAGAAATCCCAAATCTGTTCAAGTCAGTGGTGTTTGACCAGGGTCTGCTACTGGGATCAGAATCAGACCCATTGTGTACATGCTTGCTTTTATTGAAAGCCACAAAACTTCCCCAGAAATGTAACCCCTGGGTTTTTATGGCAATACTTGTCTGAGCAACAAAGGTTACTTGGTCATACTCATGACAAAGCAAAGTCTTTAATTCTGGCTCCCAAACTGGAATACATGACCGTTTCTTCTTTTGGGGAGAGGAGAGTAAACAAAGCCAATGCCATCTCTGGAAGAAAAGCCTGTGATGCAACCTCAAAATAAATACGCTTATTTGCATATACAAACACTGGAGCCTCATATGTATCCACTAATATCCCTTCCTTAAACTGTTAGGAGTATCACATATGCTACCAACCAGAACAATGAGGGAGGTGTTGTTTTTTTGATATTTTTACAAGTTCATATAACTCTACAGTCAAAGCAACTCTAGGTTCATCAGAGCTATCACATAACGAAAAAAAGACTGATCACAAATAAGTTTATTTAATAATCGGCTGTCTTAACTTCAGTCCCCTCTCAGACCTGTGTGTATACAGTCTTTATAACAGCCTAATCACAGGGCAGTTACAGAAAGGCAAACTCTGAACCTAACAGCTACTGTCACCTCCCTCTCTCTTTTCCTTTCCCAGCAGGTTAAACGTGGAAAATGCTAAAAATCTACTGGGAGTGTGTTTAAAATGAAGTGTAAATAGATATGGAAAACCTATGAGAAAACTGTTGTGGAAGGTGCCTGAATGGCAAAGTGCAAAGGGTGACAAGAAGAAAATTGTGATGGCATACAAAAGGCAAGAGAATAAGAAAGATGTGATACAATAGATAGCTGGCGTGAGCCTATCAACTGGCTGGTAGCTCCTGTTCCACCCACCTCCCCCTCAATACCTTTTTATGGTATGATATTTTTGTTATGATAAAGGACATTCATGATCAGTAACAATGTTATAATGATAGTAAATGCAGGGTTTAAGGTATATAAAACCTTCAGCCAACATTAGAAAGCCACCAAGGGGGAGTTACCTTGCACGAGGTTCTATTTAGTGATGGCTCCACTCTTTCACTCCCTGACTGCAAATCAGCATTTTTAGTGGACAATAGGCTCAGCAGTGGCCTTATGATTGCCTCTTTTCAAATGGAAATGGCTATCCTAACTCCTCTGCCAGGTTTTTCTTACTAGAGCACAAATTGCAGTTTACAAGGCTCTAAGGGGAAAAAAAAAATCTTAGCTGAATATCTTTTTTTTATTCGACAAACTGACATGTAAATTACCCTTTAAGTGCTCCACTCTAGGGCTCTGATCATCTCCTAATTGTCACAGTCAATTGTAGCCAACAGTCTCTTCAATCCCGAGCGCTTTGACAACAAGCATAAGGATCAAAGCAGAATCAGCTCCCTTCAATATCCTTCTGTTTAGGATGCTACAAAAAGCCTGAAAAAGAAAGGTGTAAGGGCATTAGTGGAGAAGGAACTGAGAGTAGAAAGTACTATAGCTGTCATTTTCTTCTTCACTAATATTATATATCCTTATATACTCTGTTATCCCATGTTCGGCATGGACACATAAACATCCCAGAGAATAAATAGGGTTTGAAACGACTCGGATATATTACTGCTTAAAAATAAATGCATAATGCATTCTGCTGCCTCCTGCATGCCTCCCCCCATCCTTCCCCCTCCAACTTTCCCCTCCAGTCTGGGAAGGAATATAACAGCAATTATTTTTCAAGGAAATTTGTTTTTTCCCCAAAGCAGTCCTACACTCTCTTCCAGGATGAGCTGGGCTGCAAACCAGCCCACCCCAAAGGAAACCCATCCCAAGTTCTATTCGTGGGGTCGGTATGACTTAGACATGAAGCGGATTATTTGTGCAGCTCTGATTTTGCTTTCTGAAGTGCCTATAACCCAAGGTCAGGCAGACGCTGGAGCAAAAGCCCCTCATTCTGTTGGAGTCCAACTCTAAGAACAGCCAGTTTCAGTCACATCCAAAATGACTGGGAAGAAATACAAGAACAGCAGTCCTCAAAGTCTGCCCGGGGAAAAAAATTATTTGCTGTAATTCTGAAAGAAGATTCACCTTTTATTGTATTCCAGACTACTTTAGATCAGCACTGCACTACATGGCTTAAATTTTTGTACTAGCTTGCTGTGTTTGATAATACGAGCTTGCTCGCTCTGCAGTACACTTTCATACCCTCAGCTCCTCGCAGACACTCAAAGTAAGCCTTGTTGAAGTCGTGTTTCTAGGGAATAGGAGTAAGGCGGAGCTATTCTGAGTCATATTTTTACTTCAAAACTTGTACGTATCCATGAACGTAGCAGTAACTCCCACAGAGGCTCACAAACAGCTTCTGCCACACAGGCTGCAGGGGAGGAATAGCACGGCTCCTGCAGAAGATGTGCTGCTGAAGTGGGAGAAAGCCTGCAGCATACCAGGGAGGCAAACTGGGGATGTGCCAAGCTCTAGAGTGGCTCAAAATCATCGCCAAATGGATAACCAGCCTCTGCAGGGTTAGGCAACTGGATCCTTTTGGCCTCTCCAACCATCTTGCTGCCATACAGAAAGGATGCAAGAGACTTCATCCATTTTCCTGGAGCTCTGTCTCTCCCACTCCTGCAAAAAGTACTTTCCAGAAGAGATAGCTTGAATGTCTGCAGTCCAAAAATAATAGAAATTTGGAGGTGAAAACCTATTTGGTCCTTCATAAAAAAATAATTCACTTAGAGCTATTTTTAAGAAACTGCCACTTAACATTTCTTAAAGATGAGGCACCTTATCCATTGGCTCACGTAACACTGGAGGAATGGTTAGACTAGACAGCCAGAAGAGTTTAACAACCTGCTGCCCTATGGGTCCTATGGGTCCCACTTTCCTCACCCAGCTTCTGGGTTTCTTTGTACAAAATTAGCTGAGTCAGGTCCATAGACCAGCAGAAAATCAGTCATTTGTGTAACAGGAGCCCAAGGAAAGGCTTTGAGGTGGATGTTCCTAAACCATCACCTACATCACGCTCCCCAAAGAAGACCAAAAGGTTTAAGATGCAAACAATAACCCTATTTTTACACAGAGAAAACTCGGAGCTTGTGGGGAAGACAGCACAGATACAACAAGGCTTCGTACAGAGCTGCCTCTGCACCCACCCACTGCTGCCTGCTCCTGCCTGCACCAACCGCCTTGCACCCAGCCATGCTCAGAGCCCCCGGCACCACCTCGTACACGCAGATGAGCATTATTGAGTTAGAGATGCTAAATGTAGATAATATAATGTAGACTGGTGAGAAAAGACTGTTTTCGATATGAATAGGAACAAAAAGTCAAAATTTCACATGGGAAAGATATTCCAAAAACTCTTGATTGGGAAACATCAAAAGCACTCATTTGAATGATGTTGAAATAATATAGAAGGTTAATCTAATATATCATTTAAAATAAATGCAAAACCAAAATTATAAAATTGAAGTGAAACATTTGTCTTGTCAAGCTGTTTTATTTCCATATTATCAAGGAGAAATATTTTAACTCTTTCTGACAAAAACTTCACTGAAAAAAGCATACTCCAAAGAAAATTTTCCGGTTTAGTGAAACCTGCTTTTCCCACCAGCGGATTTACAAATATTTTGCAGCGCTCTATAGAGATCTATATCTTCCCCAGACAGCTAAATTCTGAGGTGGCTCCAGTTAAAATGTATAAAATATTTTCCTTGATATTCCACTATACAAGGCAAATCCTGTTATTTTCTAGGAGATACTAGGACACCTTCCAAATGAAACCTTCCCAACATTAGCAAATTGCTCTGTGGCTATTTAGCTCACTAGAATTAAATTGGTATACAAAGATATTTTCACCTCCGCATTCACCCACAAGAATGCCACATGCCAAGAAAAATCTGCAAGGTCACCTGAAATGTAATTAACTTTTTTGTCTTAAAACTGTGCTTATTTAAACCACAGAAGCACTTCCAAATAGCAGGACATCAGCTAACACAGCCTGCCCTACTTTCTCACCTTACTTGAAAATGCATCCAAATACTTATTACATGAAACTGTTAGTTCCCAGCTTTGTCTGTGGAGTTGTTGCTGATAGTCTGCAGAGAGATGAGTAGCACAGTAGTCCTGGACATTTTCCTTGTTTCCAGCTGCTAAATCATAATAAAGAAGGTTAAAATAATATACTTTTCCTATCAGAACTTTTCCATGGAGATAATTGCTATAGTGTTTGCAAAGTACGGATTTCATTACCAGAAAGCAGTAGAGGGTCCACATGACCATGAATGGGAGGAGATAAGCTCAATGAGGCAATTTTCCCTTAAAATAAGACACATGTTATGGAAAAAAGTTGAAAAAAATCCGCTGCCCTATCAGAGAATATGTTCTTTCTTTCAACGCAAGGAACCCACAGCACTAGAGAGCGTTAGATGGACTAAGCCATTTGTTGCACATGACCATTTCATGATACGTCGGAGTTGCAATTTATTATGGGCCATTGAACGATTGCCTCACATGACTATAACAAGGAGAAAGGTGCCATAGTATTGCTTGTGCGCTGGCGCAGCAGGCAAGAGAGTGGATCCTCCAGCTGCTTCCCACGTGGAGCAGCAAGTCATGAGGCTGCCTAGTAGCAGAGGGGCTGCTCTGGAAGTGGTACCCCAAAAGGGGAGCGCTGAATGTCGATCAGGAGCGTGGTTTACTGATAGGATGCTGGTGCCCTTTCCTACAGGCTTTAACATAAACCCCCAATCTGGTTGTAAAGGAGCAGAACAATAGTGCTCATTGTGTCGCTGACATTTCTCTCGGAGGGGGTGGCTTTTCAGTAAGCAGTTATATTTCCTTATTTAGTTCTCCACCACAATCATGCATGTTTGCAGCCCTTATTTTTATGCTTCTGAAAAGTGAAAGGATGAAAGGTTACATTTGGGAAATCTAGAAGTAACAGCCAAAGTGCGTGCACTGATGTGATGTGAAAGTCCGTGGCCAAATAACCACTTCAGGACTACTGCAAGATTACTGATACGGCTCCTAAATTACCAGCGATTAACCAATGTGCTCTGGTCATTAAATCCTTGTTCAATTCAGTCTTTCAGGCAACAAAGACATAGTATTTCTCTCTAGGTTGCCTTGCAGGTATCAGTGCTGAATTTGCCAAGAACATACATCAAGTCATTACTTCTGCAACAGTCAAAGCCATGTGAAGTGCCTTCAGAAGTCCTTTAGAAGCCATCTGCTTAAGTTTCAGCTGGGACTTGTTCTAAGGAAGTCACATGCTGCTTTTTAAGTGATTATTTCTAGATGGTGCTCAGGGGCAGGGAAGGTTGGTGACCACAGCTCCTTCTGCGCAAAGGCAGAGATTCGAGCCATTGAATACTGACAGAAGCGATCACAGGACTTGCTGTGAAGGAGCCAACTTGCATGCCACTCTTTGCTCTTGGGGAGAAGAGGCTTTCTTGGGTGTCTTCATAGCTCATTAGCACAGTTTCTACCACAGTTAGCTCAACCACACAGCTTCCACTCTAGCCACATCCTCTTAAGCCCAGGAAAACATCGCAATCCCATTTTAGAGGAGGACATGGAGGCTGTTTTAACAGCGGGATCCAAGTCTATTAAAAGCTAATGAGAAGATACGCTGTCCAGTGAATTCACCAAAGTCATAAAAAATTGGTTTCAGAGCCAGGACCACAGCATAGCAGCTCCCAGCTCCTAATCTGTGCTCAGGCTGCATGGTATCACAAAGACCTTCCTGCTTTTAACTCCTGCTAGGTCAGCGCCAGGCGGCTAAACGTACATTGAGGACATTGCTCACTTCCAGGCTCACGCATGACAAAATACAGAACAAGGGCATCATTCACAGACACCAACATTAGAACCTGACTGTAAAGAAAGCTGTTTCAAATAATAACTAGAGAGTTAGAAAAAGCATGTCTAACCACATGTCCGTTAAGAAGAATATTATGCAGTATTTATCAGGTCAGACAGGAGCTTACTTTATAAAACTGGTTTCAATATAGGTTTTTAACTATATGGCAACTGATAGAGTGAATATAGACATTATTTTACAATTGCAGAATTTCTAGCTATTACTAAGCTGTAATTTTAATTGACATTAAGCAAGAAGACCCACAAGAATAGAGTGAGTGCCCATTTCTCACAGCCCATCTATCTTGTGTATAGTTACTTAGGGCTCATATACCACCAGTTTAGAAACATGCATAATTGCTTATGGTCAACATCGCATCACTGCCAGATCACACATTAAACAGATAACCACTATTATTATAAGAGCAACTTCCTTGACCTCATATTTTGGTCTGGCTCTGAATTCCTGTACTTTACCAGTTTGGCTTGTTGCATTATGCCAGCCTTCTGCCTCTACATGTCATTTTCTACTCCTGTAAGTGACCGGTGCAATAGAGAGCTTACTATAAAAATGCATATTTGAGCACACGAATAGAATAAATTCAAGAAATATGATCACAGTTGCTCCTGCAATGTTTTTATAAACACAGAGTCTCTGCTTTTTTATTATAGTTAAGGTACAGTGTGTTATTTGGCAGAGGAATCTGACTTGAAAATGTAAAAGGTTCAGGCAACCACACATTTGGAAGTAAAAATCTTTCCTTAAAACATGTCTCTGGTTTTTAAACATAGCAAAATTTCTGGAAACTTCAGTTTCTCAAAGTCTGCCAAAGCTCCAGTCACATGTAACATATTCTTGGGGCTTACATATAATGTTTCAAGTAATAAACAACATCTTGTTTAGAGCAGCATGGAAAAAAAGGGGGAAAGCACTCATTAGGAGTCAAAGCTCTACATCAGTACTAAAACCAAAACACGTTTCTTGCAATGAAACCTCAGAATAACTTTTATAATGTATTAATAAGAGATTCATGTGCTCTTTACACCTCTAATAATTGCAGTTAAAATCGTAGGTTAAATTCTTACAGCAATTAGATAAATTACATTACAAAAGAAAGAACATTTCATACTCATTGAAGTGCACTCGGGTTTTCAGTAACAGAAAGAAAATATCTGTTCATCCTAATTCAGTAACAGAATGAGTTACATATTGTACATAACTATACATCATCAGTAGCCCTTCAATGCTCTCTGTATAACTCATTTTTCATGCACTTTTTATTCAGGAACAAGGCTGTATTTAAAAAAAAATAAAAAAGTTGTTTCCATATGAAGGCTCATCATGCAGAATATTCACAGCTTAAATATATGCACAGTCATCTCTACTAGTCAGACACCATTTCAGTCCGCTCATCAGAATACATATTAACAAAATGATATTGAGATACAGAAATAGAACACCGCAGCCAGGATTGAAGTATGGGCCATAATACCTACCTCACTGGGATCTACTAAGGTTTAATTAATTAATGCTTATGAAGCACTATAAGCTCCTCAGATCATCACTTCAATTCATTATCACCCCCATTTGTTTTGTATCCCACTTTCCCCCTTAATTCAACAGTGAATTTCTTTCAGAAAGTGTTGCATTTATAGAGTAATGAACAGATGAAAGCAGTTGGAGTGATTTGGCCTTGCTGCATTTGCAGGAGTATAAAAGAGAGCCAGAATCCTTCCCCTTCCTTTCTGCTCAAGTTATTTGCTCTATGTCTGAGGAGAGCATGAAGCTTTGAGATGTGCAATACTTTTCTCAAGAAGCCACACTTGTATTAAAATGCAACAGAAGAAGTTGAAGGTAAGACTGCAACATTAAACAATTAGATGTTGGTCTGGGAAACTTCCTTGCTCACATCCATGTTAATTACAGACGGTCATGAGCTGCAAAGCTCAGAGCGGGTATGGATGCAGGCATTTGGTTCTTGCCTCATCTCTAATAATTATTAGATACATTGGATGGAAATAGTTGGAAAGAAAATCAATAAGAGAATGAATCAAGAAAATTAATGGCAATTTCAAATACTTACATGTATAGGATTTCACTCAAGGGCGAGACAAGATAAAATTAGTAGTCTGTATTAAAACAAAACAAAATACAGTTTGATGAAACTTCCATTCAGTGGAATCTTCTTTAAAGACTTCAGATTTTGGCATTAAATAATTTGGATTAGAGAACTTAACAGAGAAGAAAAGAAAGATTATCTGGTGAAATTCCAAGGTTGCTATAGACTTTCAGAGAAGAAACCACATTAAGACAACAAAATTACTGGTGGAAGAAAAGCTGATAAAGAAGACTAGAATTTGATAATGGAGGAATTTAATTATTCAGGTATTGATTGGTATGATAACTATGGGGAAGCTAACAAAGTTTGTTTGTAGTGGCAATGCTTTTAGTCCACCGAACAGCCAGTAGCTATGCTGAGCCTCATACCTGGAGATAGGCATGTACACTGTTGTAAAATTAATTTTAATTATAAAATTTAACTTTAATTACATTTAGTTTCAAGATAACTTTTGGAGTTAATGATAGGGAATTCAGACCTCACTATTATAAAGATCCTCATAGATTTAAGGGATAAATCAATAGAAAACATTCTTATCAAAAAAAGCTTGGGAGATTCACAACATAAACAGACTTGGATCAAAAGAACAATTTAGAAAACCCAAAGATGATGTTCTTATTCATTCAAAGAGAAAATCTTACTAACAATAACAGAATTGACACAGCCAATGGTGGGGGGGGAAATATGCCACTAACACATGATAGTAGTGAACCAGGGGAAAGCAAATATGCTTTAATGGGGACTGTTTTGTAGTTATTCTGATTAAAAAGCTCTTCTGACTGGACTTCTGTGATGGGACCTCATCTTTCAGGACTTACAAATATAGTTTCTCATTCAGATATTTTTGTTCCTGGCATACCAAACCAAGAGCTTAACAGTTTATAAATGGAATTGACCTTGTGCAGTCCCATGACCAGAAGACTGGTCTCCAGTTCCATATATTATATATTTAATCACTGTAATATAATCAATGTACCTGGGTGCAGGTACTTAAAATTCAGTTCTCCCCCAAGATGGAAGAGCTCTGTCAAGAGGAGTGGGCAGCAACCATGGAAGCTTGATGAAGCTGACATCTTCATGTTTTAGGCCTTCTCCAGACCAATGTTAAAATTAACTGTTTTTTCCCATGGGCTGGACACACTTTCATCACCAACTTACCATGTGAAAGCAAGCACCAGCAGCGAATGCTGTGCTTTGTGCAACACTGTGGGGTTCTCCTCTGCCATTGAAAGAAAGGTATCTAACCCTGGTGGGGTGGAGGTCAGGGACCCCTACAGGGTTTGGCATGTTCCCAGGCTGCTAAGTAATGTACACGAAGCCTGTGGTGTCCCCAAAAACTTCCTGGCTCAAATGAATGTTGTTTTGCTTAGCTCTTCCCTTGGCTTGTACAGAAAGCTCAACTCTTAGATCTGTTTGCCATCTCATGTTTCTGCCATAGGTAAGAAAAGGGTGGTCCCAGGTTGGTCAAAAGTTTGCCTATCAGACTTGCTTTCTCATTGTTTAAAAAAGATTAATTATTTTCATGAAAACTAATCTTCTTCAGGGCAAACCCCAGTTTTCATTTAAAAAAAAAAACAACAAAACTTAGAAAAAAAATTAAGATTTTGCTTTTCCATGAAAACATGCTTCTGTTTGGAACCATAACCACAATGCTCCACTGTTTGTTCCTCGACATGATTTATAAGCCAGGCTATAGTTCATGCAAAGTTTCATTGCACTTCAGCAGGGAGACCCAGACACCGTGGGAGGCAGAGAGCCCTGTTTATGGAGGACTGTGGCATCCAAACTACAGCACCTGTTAAACAGGTCCAGTAAGAACTAGATTATACAAATTCCATTTGTTTTAGTCTTAAAATTTTCATTTGGTTTCAATTCAAGGGGAGGGACTACTTCCTGTGTAAAATGTTAGCTTTCCAATATTACAATCAAACTAAACGTGAATCTAATATTAATCACCTACTGTATTTACCAGAAATTGCCAGGTTCATCATTGTAATAGAAAGATCTGCAGATGTGAACAGAAAGCTGGGAAGGATAGCAAACATCCTAAAATAGTCAAATAATGGGAAAAGAAAGCATAAGATATTACTAATCTGAAACATAATACATATAATTTAATAAAACATTGAGAATTATTTTTGCAACAGCAAATAAAAATACACTTCTTGAGCCAAAGAAATCCATAAGAAATGTGCATAGAGATCTGTAATAAATCAGAAATGTTAAGAAGCATCCCAACAGTCATTTTGATCTCTTGGCACTGAAGTAAAGCAAGTGCAGTGCATAAGAGTTAACTCCTCAGCTCACATAAATCAAGTTAACACCATTTAAGTTAGCAAAATGTATTCAAAGTCAAATTCATTTACTCCAGCCAAAGATCTGTCCCTAACTCTATCCTTTGCATTTTATACTGCATTAACTATTTTAACATATTCCGCTTTAAAGCCCAATATACTTCAATATAATCTCCATTTCATATACGCACTTTTGTGTACACATGCATATGCAGAGGAATACATACATATACAATATTTTTAGAAGTCATAATATAAACAAATTAACATAACACAATTCATAGCTATGAAAAATAGAATAGGAATGGTTTTGCAGGATTTAGTAAGGAAGCATGCTGAAAATCCCGATTTGAGTAGAGTCAACCAACATGGATTTATGAGCAGGAAATCTTGCTCAAATAATTTGTTGGAATTCTTCAAAGTTATCCCTGCCAAGGTAGACAAGAAAAATACTATGGATGGTGTACAATATCCCTAGACTTTCAAAAGAGGGTTTGATAAGATCCTACACTGGAGATTACCAGCAAGGTACAGAGCCACTGCATAAATGATAACAAACTTTAATGAACTGATAATGGTCTGAAAACAGCATTCACCAAATGACTTAGAGATTGGCAGTCAATACAGGATAGTGCTTTGGTCAGGTTAGGAGCTTGTCTTGTCTCTAATCTATGTAAAAGAATTAAATCGGAATATCAAAGGTAACGTATCAAAATGTGCCGGGGACATAGAAGTTAGAGGGGCTCTAGCAACAATTGGCTAACACCGGTTATAAATGCAAGATCCAGATCACCAGCAAATGCAGCATCAGCACCGCCAGGAACGCGCTGCTGTGCTGGAGCACAGAGCTGATGGAGCAAAGTAAACAGGTTTTTCTGATGCTGTGGAAAATGTGAAAACATGCCACATGTGGGCAGAGGGGTGGAAAGAAATGGTGGAGGGTGCTGCGCAAAGGGAAGAGGGAGATGTAGGTGCTGCTCGGAGAGAAGGAAAGAGCTCAGGGAGGAACTGGAATTCCAGGAAAAGGGAAGGAATAGACAAGAGGATGCTTTGAGCTTCTTAGTTCTTAGGAGATAGGAAGTTTAGAGATTAAAAAGCCTTCTGAAATAAAAAAAAAGTAAAAAAACCCCACCTTTTTCCTATCCTAATTTAATGCTAAATGTTTGAGTAAGGCCTTCTATCCCAGGGATGGCTACCTTATGCTTTTACTGTAATGGTCAGATAACAAAGCTAATTCTGTTTCCCTTGAACCCAAGCCCCATGTAGTTTTGAAGCACTGACAGCCTTTTTCTGCCCTGAGGGTGACAGACCTGTCCAGAATAGCTCAGTACAACCAGCAGACCAGGGGACAGGACAAAAGCCTTGGGGCTAGTTTCTGTGCTGCCATGGCTCAGGTCTGCATTGGAGGGCCTTAACAGCCCTCTCAACGGTTTTTTTTTTGGAAGCATCGAAGAGATTATGGCTCCTAAATTCCATTTTACAAGAGTGTCTCCTCACTGAGAAGCACAATTTACATTCACTTTCAGTGTGCTCCTTGAAAATGGGGCTGGGTCTCCTAAAATGTGCAGGGGTTTTAGGGATCTGGAGAAAAGTGAAGATGCTAGCTGGGACCCTTGACCTTGCTCCCAGTGGGATGTTTCTTATATTCTCTGGGGACCAGGTCCATCAAAGGAAGATGGCAAAGAAAACAAGAACCGGACTCTGAAGTCCAGTGGTTTGGCCCTTCACCTGACGGATGGATATGTCCTCCAATAAATTTTGATGAAAAAATAAAATTAAATGAAAAAATTTTCTAAGCAGGGCTGAATGGATCCGTTCCAGCATCTGAGGTTATTTAACTAAAGACTTTTTAGGAGTCATTTTGTCCCTGATGGTAACCACACAGAATTTCACCAGGTATTTAAATAAAACATAGTATTAGTTGAGAATGGGCTCTGCTCACTATGGCTCTACTGCTTTTCTCAACTTTTACATCTACGTTACTTCAAACAATTTGTGCAACACCACAGCCAAACTCTGTTGGCTCTACTGCCATATCTGCTTCACTCATTTTAATGGACCATCTTTCAACAGCAAGACCAAAAAGATTTGGCCTCATGAGCATTTATCAGAACTGTACAAAGATTAAAATTTCAGCTTATTATTATACTTTTTTTGCTAATTATTCTATTATCTTTATGCAAGGACCCTCACAAAAGAGCGGCCTGACATTGTGGTAGTCACCACGCTAACTTTAACTTTTCAAAACAGTACCTTTAGTCTAGGAATGAAAAACCCCAAGGATTTAAGCTGTGGGTGTTTACAAACCAACAGATGCTGTGGGAAATGTCTTTTACAGCCCTCATTGCCCAGAGCAATCCTGTCCTGGCCCAAAGTGGCATTTTCAATTCCTCTTTGGGTCACCAGCTCCATGGTAAGGTTGGATTTAATCCTCTAAATTTAGAGGTAAATTTTTTGAGACTTTTACAGGGTTTTCTTAATCACTGTGGATCCTCGATATAAACCTGAAGTTTTCTGTGCCTCTTAGATACTGTATACTGATTTTTTTTTTTCACCAGCTACATGCCCATGTTTTCCTCTCTGTCATAACTGTTTCTTCACCTGCCTGAAACCAAGAGATTTCTTTTTTTGTTTCCAAGTTTCTCAGAGTTCCCTGCCCACCCAGCACTGCCATCTTAGTTCCTGAATAAAACCTCAGTGTTTCTCAACAGGGTGCAGAATTTCTTCCCCTAAACAATCTCTGCTAGCAGTGCCTCTTTCTTCAGGGGAAAATCTTAAAAAAAATAAAATAAAATCAAAGCTTCTATTCATCATAAAAGCAAGTTGCTTCCCTAAAAAAGAGAGGGTAGTAAGATATCAGAAATAATTGTAAACATGTAAGTCTTCCAGGATTTCAACACACTTAAACAACAAATTTAACAGTCTTTTTCTCGATCTTGCATCACAGCGATCTACTTTGCCTGCTTCCCACTTTATACTTCACCCAGAGTATTTTTGTTTCACCAGCCTATTGGTCTTTGAAATTTCAAAATCACACAGGTTTATTTGTGACTTGTGTTTCTTTCCCCATGTTTGTGTTCAGATCTCTAATGACATTCTCCTTTGAGTTGTCTCAGAGGAACGGAAAAACCCGGGTTTTTTAAAATGTCGGCATTCTGAGGAAGCATCTGTATGCTAATTCACTCTCAACTTTGCTAGCAGAAAATTTAAAGGGAGATAGTTTTTAATAAATGAAGACCAGTTAGCAGTCAGAAATCTTTGTAACGTTACTGATTTCTTGGGAGCCTTTTTCCTCCCACCAGCCTTCAAAGCTGTTTCTTGAATTTAGGAGATCATTATAAGTTAATACTTGACTACCAAAAGTCCCGCTCCACCTTAAAACTTGTGCTGAATCTGTCAAACATCAATTTTGAATCAATGCCAATTCAGTATAAATAAAGTGTGATGTGGACACTCCAGCAAAGGATAGCCTGCAAATCAAAAGAACTGTTATCTCACAAGGACCATGATAGATTTTCTCCAATAATTCCAATTTTGATCACCTTTTCCAGAGAAGAACTTTAGTGACTCAAATAGGAATAAGATATGAAGCAATCATTGTTTCCGGCTGTTAAAGATGCTTGATATAAATGAAGTCTGAGCCTAATCCTTTCTAAAAAAGACCTAAACATTAACATTTTCATAATTAGGATGAAAACTGAAGTAGTGGTTGTATCTGGTGAGTTTAAAAAAAAAAAAAAGAAAAAGATTATGCCAATTAAAAATGAAAGGTCTAAGAATAAACGGTAAATTCACGTAGAGCTATCCAATTCACAGCGTAGTAGGCATTATGTCAGATAAAACCACCGAGTGAACCAAAGTATTAATGAACAGAAGAGATAGCCAGACATGTTTATATAGGCAGACAGGGCTGGAGGATATATCGACAACATGGGGAGGTGTGTTGTAATAAACTTGAAGGGGGACAGAGTTGTTGGGCCAAGTGTCCCTTTCCCGTCCAGGAATTCCTCATGTCCTCATTACCCTTTCACCTCTGGACAGCTGCAATATTAAAATCTGGCTCGTGTCTTAAGGAAATTGAGTTTAATGTCCTTAATTTAGTCCCCAGTCCGCATACATTCATATCACAAAACAATCATACAATTTGGCTCGATGGACTGCGTCTGCTCAGGAAAGAGGCCCATCCTGGAATGGCAGGGCTGCTGCAAGGCAAGTCTAAGACGTCTATAAAGCGTGCGTAGCCTGTATAATGCATGTATGGTACGTTCCCACTTGAGAGAAACCATCTTATTTTCATTCCTTTGTTTTTCTTGTATCCTTTGCATGTAGCATTTTAATTACCAAAGCAGTGGGCATGCTCCTATATCATGACAGCAGCCAAGCTGGACAAGAATGAATGTGGCCTCTTGGTTTTTGTCATTTTTTTTCTTCACCTCTAAATGGAGGGTAGCCTCAACAAGGAGCAAGTTATGGGCCTGATCCCGTACGGCTCGCTCCTCTCTGGAGCACGGATGAGGGCTGCGGGGTTAGGTGCTGCATCGATAGATTACATAGCAGAGAAAATATTAGTGGCATGTTTTGGTCCTGGGGACTGATATGCAACGCTCTGAATGCAAAAGTCAACTGCTAAATAATCTGGAGTCAGAAAGGGGCAGAGCGATTGTGGTGGTGAAAAAAATGTGAAGGGGATAAAAATTCATCATCAAAAAGGTTTTATATTTGATGTTTGTAAATCATTTTAACTAATCGATTACATCATACCTCCAGCCGGGCTTCCGATTTGAAATCTTCAGGAATTGGTGGGCAGGGATGTAAAAGGCACTTGTTCTCTTCATCTGGAAAACATCTATGTTGCACACTTTCCAACGCTGTGGGTTTTTTCTCTGTATCTTCTTTAAGAATACTCTTTCTGTCTTTGTGATGATTTTCTTCTGCTTCATTTGCTTACCAACATAAGGAGCATAAAATACCATGTAGACACTTGAAGAGTATTAGTAGAAATGTCAATGTACTGGGTGCATTTTGGGGTGGAAAGAAGGGTGTAAGATGGAGGATAGGTCTGTCAGCTCGAGGCAGAAGCAGCTGATTTGTAAATAACAAAATTGTAGGATTTATTCTTTTCGATGCACTGCACTTTTATTAAAAGAAAATCCCCTGGAAACCTCTGTAAATGGCATGAAACATATAATTAGACTTAGCTTTTCTCACTCTCTGCTTATTTAAATGCTCAGTAACTTCAGTGGTGATTCAGTAACAACTGATTTTATAGAAACATCTGACAATGAGAACAAATATTTGCGGTGTTTTCAGTCTCTGCTCTATATTTCTCCCTGCTCACCACGAGGCATGAGGGACACCTTGCCTTCCCTGTGTGTAGATCAGCACCGCTTTTTCCACTGCTCCCACCTCTAACCATGTCCACTTCCCAACACTAAATATCAGGTGTGGCTTTCAACACCTTGATTCTTACCTCCAAAATGCTACCCCCCACCCAAATTCCAGACACAGACCTCACTGATAGCTCCTCTCCTCCCCAAAAAGGAGTGCCACCACCAGGCAGGCTTTGGCATAGGCAAAGACACCAGTGCCAGGCACAGCTGGTGGGTGGATGGTGGCACAGGAGCTAACCCAGGCACTCACCTGCCCCAATAGCAGATATCCAAGGCTGTGCTGTGGTTGAGTTTGTTTTCTTTCGCTTGGGCTCCACCACTTCTGCCCTTTCCCTGCTTGTTAGGGAAAGAGGTCTTGTGCGTAGAGAGCCACCCCAGCAGAGTCTTTGGTATTGATGAGCTATAAAGTCACCCAGGGTTGACTTTGCTGCCCTGAACCTCCCCACTAGCTCCCACAGCCATCAAAGCAACCTGCGTAGCAAACACTGGGTCATCTCACTGATTTTACTTTCACCCTTCGGGCAGCAATGTTCAGTCCAGTTTATACTCCTGCAAAGACAAGTGATAGGTAGGAGGATGCCATTAGGATGACTGCCACCAAGTCCAACCTCTCCACCAGCCACCCCAGCGCCACGTGCAGGGGTTGTAATGTCCCATTCCCTGCCCCTCTTATCTTGGTATCTTGTGGGGAGCATGGTGGTCCCCTTCGTATCTCTGCTGGCTCCAGTGGCATCTGCTGGCCATGCCGCATGCAAAATTAAAGGGCAAATAATGAATATCCTCTCCTAATACGTGCAGTGTGCTGGATCCGTGCAAACATCTTTACTTGTGGGGACATGGCTCAGTCAAATTATGGCACAGGAGACAGGGACCCAGAGTTGCAATTCTTGACTCCTGGGAGCCAAGGACATCAATGCTCACAGCAACCCAGCCCAGGCTGCCAAAATTATTCTGGAGACCGTTTTGCCCCTTCCCTCGCCCAGATTTTGGGAAATCACACCCATTCATAACCTTCTTGTGGTAGGCCCATCGGCAGGTGCACCCATGGACAGGTAGACCCAGTGGGTGAACACCAAACAGTATTGCCATATTCAGCCTCATGCATTTTTTGCACCCATTTCCAACCTGTCAGAACAGGGGAAAAGAATACAGTCAATATAGTCACTTCTGAACTTAAAAAAAAAAAAAAAAAAAGAAAAGATAAAAATAGCCATTTTTTTAGAGGGTTTCAGGTTGAAGGTTGCTTGTCAGAATCCAAGAAGAGAGCAGCAGTTGTTCTGACACTGCGGTTTTCACATCCTTGTCAGAGATTTGAAGCAGGATAGCTGATGTGTGTTAAAAAAGTATGGTAAGGTTTAAAATAGTTTAGATGCTGCCTGGAGCAAGTTTTAAGCAATATAGTAAGAAGCACTGGTAGGAGTGTACATGCACCTAACACCGTCCATATGGGGAAATGACTTGTTCAAATGCCGGTACCTTTAATGTGACATTGACCTGGAACACCACAGAGCAAATGACCCGGAGACGTGTCAGGAAATTTCCCAAGAAACATTTTTAAAACATAAATTGGGGAGTGAGAACCTGGAGAAAACTTTCATGGCAAGGAAAAAAATCTCTCTCCTGTTTTTGACAGCTCTAATAACCCGGAGTCTAAGACTTGGGCTTGGAAAGGGGCCAGTTGGCCAAGCCTCCATCCACAGACGAGCTGGAGATGATGCTGATCGTCAGAGGGAAGCAAACAGAAGAACTGGCAGGTCCGATGCCACCCCTGATGAAGGGGATGTCTGCCAGTTCGTGGATAAATCTGCAGTTTAGGTGTGCAATGGTCGCTGGGACGTGCGCCTCTGCATCTCTTGGTATCTAACACAGTCAGCAGCCACTCGCATAACGGCAGCAATTTTCTAGATATTGGGTAATTCTGTAAACATGGAATTTCTTTGAAAACTATGCTGCAATACCTAATTGTTTCAAATTATTTGGGCTTTTCTAAATATCTTTGTCACCCTTGCGTTTCTGTAGATTTTAAAATATACAGATAATCTCCTGAAGTCACAGAGGGAAGAAAATATTTTCCCCGCAGCGGTGATAAGAACTAGTTGGGGCAATCGATTGAGACTGAAATTTTTGGATGCCCATCAAACTGTCAGCTTTGCACACAGATTCCTTGCCAGTACCTTCACCTCTATTAGCTTAATCAGTAGTCAGGGGGAAAAACAGTGAGACACAAAGAAAGCCAGGGAAAAGTAAATTTGATCTAGTCCCAAATAGGTAGAACAAGGGCTACTCTGTAATTGTATAATTTACATTCACCTTTCAGCCTGGTCAAAACAAAACAAAACAAAACAAAATCTCCATTTTCCATGTTAATAGAGCCACCACAAAGTTGTCCATCAGCCTCACGAAGGCACAAAAACATCCGAGGGGCTTTGGCCAATGTTCTCAGCGCTGGATGCCATCACCCTGGCACTGCTGCTGCTCCTCCTGCCCATGGCAAGGGGTGACCCCAACCCCAAAAGGGATCTCTCCCTTTGCAAAGAAGCGTGCGTGCATCTCAAGGATGTTTTCTTTCTCTCTTACTTTCAGAACCAAAAAGCAGAACTTTAACCCCAGTTCCCACCTCGTCCCTTTGCAGAGAGCTTGCTGCCATTGCCACCACCCTGACGGCCAAAGCAATGGCAGGTCTGGGCACCAGGCTCAGAGCTGGGCCCTCCGTGCTGCAAGCATTGCTCAAGTTTACCGCTCTTGCTATTACAAATTCAACCCCCCTCAGGAAAAAAAAAAAAAAAAAAAGAGAAAAAAAATCTGTTATCACTGAGCATATGCAACTGCTAAACATCCTATTCAATATAACTTCAGCCTGTTCTGAGAACTACATTTCACAGTTTCTTTATACAGTATCTGTCTGTCAGATATTGCCCACTAGATTACCATAGTCTATATAATATACTTCCACCATTAAAAAAAAAAAAAATCTTTTGGGCATATTTTTTTACTACCTGGTGTGGAAAAAAAAATAGAGATTCAAAGTTTTTATTTTAATTTTACTTTTCACACATACTATCTTCCCTATATAAATGGCACTAAGCAAGTTTAAACACTACCATGTATTTGTGCCTCCATTTTGGTGTAATTTCTTTAGTCTGCTAAACATAAATAGTGCTGCATCTATTTAAGGTATTTTTAGAGCATTTCTCGCCTTGGTTCCTCAGTATGACAACAAGGAGCCAATAGCCCTTAGTCAGACTATTTGGGCCCCCTGTACATTTAAATATGCCACTAAATAAAAATTCTTAAAAGCCTTCATTTCTTAATAAATCAAATTCAGACCTGGCATAAGCGAAGGCAACTCCTTGCCTCCCAGTCGGGCAGTGCTACTCTAATAATTAACCAGTGGTCAGAGGCAGTGGAGCAGAGGCTAGTCCTTTAATTGCTTTTTTTTTTTTTTTTTTATACCTTTCTGGTTATGGTTTTGTCCAGCTGCCCCTTCCTCCTTTCTGTTCCCCATGTGGCTGAGCTGTGCTCATACCAGCCCAGCGCCAAGCAGGGTTGCACAACAAGCACCATTACTTGCACCTATTTGCTGACCAACTTATAACTGATCTGCAGACTGCGTTGTTCCTTTATCGCCACCAGCTATGAGCAAGGGGGAGGGCGTCTTGAGAACTATGATTTAGGCATATTAAAATAAAACAAGAAAAGAGAGATGTTGTCTCACTGGGAGACCACAGTAAAAATGAATATAAAATGTTCTTGATATTTTAAACACCTCAGAATGGAACAACCTTTGGTCTTCTAACTAAGTGTCATTTGAATAAGAAGGGAACACAGTATATCTGAGATATCTCTTTATGGTTTCCTAACTTAACCCCACACAGTTTTAAGTAACGTGTACGTATTGCAGGGGACTTTCACATTGTATTTAAGAAAACGAGGCCTAAATGTGCTCCTATCCAGAAGATTCACAGTCTTACTAATGCATATATGCCATGCATATATTATTAAGAGCTTCATAACTAGATAGAAACTTACATTTCAATAAAAACACTTCTACAACTGCAAAGAAAAAAAGGTTTGCGTTAGGATGTTACTTCATGTCTTTGTCCTGGGAGAATGCAACTAAAGAAACCACATTTAAAATCAGACATTAGATATGCAAATATGTGTTCAGATCAGAGATACGAAAATTATTCAAATGATTAATTATTCATCATAAAAATGTCAATTAATAATTCTGAAGCATAATAGGCATCTTTCTAATGCATCTTTATTTTTCAAGCCTAAATACTGTTGAATCTGTGTTCAACTGCATTCTAACAAGTTTTTAAAAATTCAACAAAGTAAACAACCAACTATAAACAAAAGTGAGCAGCGACTTTTAATCACTGCCAACTGAGCCAAGAAATGTGTCTGAACTTCAGCATCGATCCCAGAAGAGAAGGAAAACCATCTACATCTCATGGTGCGGGACAGCGGACTGGGGATGCTAGCCCACCGACCTGCCGCCACCTCTCCCAGCTGCCAGAGCCGCTCGCTCCTCTCTGCTCGGTGTGAGAAGCGGGTTTGGGTCCTGCGGATGTTGTTCTCCTGCCACAGACAGACAGACATAGGTTGCGGACGGGAGCTGAGCAGCTCTAGGCCGTCAGAAGCGACTTTATAAATGATAAAATTAACAAAAACATGAGGGAGATTCACTTTTAACGTGCAGGGACTCACACGAGATTAAATATTACAGTGATCTCCTTGTTACAAATGCCCAGGGATAGATAAATTAAAGCCAGACAATCTTTTCCCTTGCTTTTGGCTCGTATCCTATCCCTACATGGGTTTTCCGCAGAGGAACTTGAAAACTTTGGGAATGTTGATTCAAAAGGTTTCTTCCCAAATACCTCACCAGCGGGTGGGGGGAGAGTCATTCCCTGACCCTTTCTTCCTCTCTTCCATGCCCTCTCCTCCACGTGGAAATGGAAAAAAAAAACGGCTTTGCTCTCTAAATCTTAGTTTATAAGGACACCTGTATCGAGCAAAAGTATCCAGCAGCATCTTGGGGCCACACAGGGCTTTCCCTACTCAGAAAAATTAATTATTCCGGTCCGTCCTATCTTCTACCACCACAGGTGACTGCAGAAAATAATCCCCCCCCCGGGGAATTTTGGTTTGGTTTGGTTTAGGTTTAGGTTTTTTTGCAACCTCCCAATTTTTTCCCAAGGTGAGGGCAGCTTCTGCACCCCAGAGACCTGTGCATGAGAAGAGGCCAGCATCCCCGGGGAGCCCCGAGCTTGCAGCAGCCGCTCCCCCGGCGGAGCAGGGCTGTGGGGAAGGATGCTCTCCCCAGGCTCGGCTGTAAGTGGGCACATCTCATCTGGGTCCCCTACACGGGGATGTTTAATCCCTAATGTAGGAAGGGTTCCACGCGTCGGGGAAAACATTGGAGAGCCCTGGCTCTGAAGGACCCGAAGTAAAAGCCTCAGAGCAGCTAACCTGTTTCTAGAAGTATTAAACTTCCATCTTCACCAGCCTCTAAAAGGTATTAGTCGAAACCCATCAGCTGCAGCGTTCGTGCTGCTATCCCCCTGATTTTCCTCCTTCCACGTGGGCAAGAAAAACACGCTCCCCCCTTACTCATCCTGCACCGGGGAAAAAGCAAAGACGCCGAAACAAATAAGGCCGTGAATCACCCCGCCAGCCCACGTCACCAAGTCCCCACAAAGCCACGAAGGCAGCAGGTCTCAGCAGAAGGCCCAGGTCCTCCAGGGCCTGTGCCCTGCTGCCCACCTTGGCGGCTGGTCCCCTCCCCTGCCCATCACACGCGGGTGCCCGGGACGGGGGTCTCGGCGGGTCTCGGGGGTCTCTCTCTCTCTGCACAGCCTCTTTCTCATGGTAATGAGCCCCTGGCAGCAGAGTTTGCCCCCGGCTGGCCCTGTAGCCCTGCTTGGGGATGGGGGGCACATGGGGTTAGCTCCGTGGGGCGCGGGGGGGGGGGTATCTCCACCATGATGGGTTCGGTGAACAAAGGGAAACCTACTGAGGAGGAGGAGGAGGCAGCCAGCATCGCCCGTGGCATTGCTTGGGCAGGTCTGCATCAGGACCAGCCGGCCACCGCCCCCATCTCACCTCTCTGCATTTCCATGCAGGAAAACTTGAGGAAAAGAGGGAAAACCTGCACCCAGCGAACTGCCCTTGAAACCATCTCCAAGCCACAGCGCCAGGTGTCTTACGCAACGGGGGAGCTGGAGTTTGTGAGGGTATTTTGGGTCTGTTTGTTTTTAAACTGATGGGGGGGGGGGGGGGGGATCGTATCTGCAAAAGTTTAAAATAGAGCGAGGCATAAGCTCTGCATGGGGATGCTGACCCTGAAGGGGCTGGGAGCCTGGCTGCCTGCACCACCCCAATAAAGGCAGGATCTATAGGCTGTCATTATTTCCATCTCCTAAGGAAGCTGCACGCCCGTTATTAGTTCAGAGCAGGGCAGGAAATCATCGCCTGGATTAAGGTTAAAATCCATCTCAGAAGGGTTTAGCTGATTGCTAAATGTTTATGTTCAGTGTCCAAAAATTTAAAAAAAAAAAACAAAAAAAACAACCCACCCCCACGTAGCACGTTAAAATAACATGTAATAAGGTTGGGTGTTATGCTACTCCTGCGAAGATCAGAGCAGTTCATCGCTCCGATGCAAGCCCTGCTGAGGCACTTCAGAGCCGGAGAAACTGTGAGATTGAGGGCTGAAAGAACAGTCTGCAAAATTATGAATAGGGATTATCTGACAATGCCAACATGTTCCTTAAAGCCCTTGAGCATCATCACACGGTCTGAGGGTTTGTTTTTTAGTGTAGCTGCAGATATATATTTTAGTGATGTAACATCAACGGCACTCCTGCCTATTGCAGGTGAGGCTGCAGTTTCTCTTAATCTCCGGTTCATCCTCTCGTTTTGTAATCTGGAAATGTATGAACGCTATGTAAGGCGTTCGTAATGGGATTAATTTATTTTGAGAACTTGTTGGTTGTTTGTTGTTTTTTCCCTTTTTCTCATATAAAACGTGGGTGACTGGAAATCGAGCGAGTCAGTAATTAGCATTCACTTTTTTCTTTTTCTTTCTTTTTATCATATGCATCTAAATTCAGTTTAGCTCTTCAAGGAATTGCCAGACTGCCCTTGATTTATAGGCAGTGTCTTCTGGATCTGAGAGGATCTAATTCAAATTAATAATACTCCAATCTGATTTCAGGATATTTAGACTGTGCTATACATTTCATTAAGATATCATCACCTTGTATGTGCGATATGTCTCTGTATCTACAGGTATATTTAGGCACGGACAAGAAAGTCCTGCAAGAAAATAATGCTGGTGTGAATAGTGGTGATAAAACTTTTAGCAAAGCCAAGCGAACTCGTAGCAGAAAAAAATATATAAATAAAGATAATGATTTAAAAAATTAGAGAACCTTGTTCCCACCTTTGCATAATTACGGGTTTCAGCGGCAGCAGACCGCCAGGTCTGCAGGCAGATTTGCTTTCAGCCGCTCCGTGGCTGGCAGCCCCGGCGCACCCAGGAGAAGGGCCCCGCGGGCACCCCGCGCAGGCAGCGCGCAGGCAGCGCGCAAGCAGCGCGCACCCTGCCCCCCCCCCCCCCCCCCCCCCGGGTCCCGCCTGCCTCGCACGGACCTGCAGCTCGGCGTTGGAGAGGGGGACACCCGGGGGGGGGGGGGAGGATTTGGTGGCTCTTTCTCCGTGTGTGTACCCCCCCCAGCGCAGGAAGGGGGGGGGTCTGGGGTCCCCCCCCCGCCTTGCCCCGGCGCCCCCCCCCCCCCCCCCCGCCCTGCCTCTCCCCAGCATCACGCAGGGGCACCCACTCACGTCTAACTGGCAGGGCAGATTTCACTAACAGATGACAAAAAAAAAAAAAAAAAATCCAGGAAAAAAAATCTCCGTGGCTCTGCTGAGCTGCAAAGACACATTGCGGGGGGGGGGGCGAGGGGGTCCCCCTTCCTTCCTTTGCCATGCTTCATCATCAGAAAGGTGTTCTCTGATCAGGAGCTTTTTGGAGCGCAATCGCTGGTGCCTATCGCTGGCATTCCAGTTCTTGCTTTAGGCACACATTCAATGCACAGTTCAAGAGCAGTTTATCTTAGCTTAATGTAAGTAAAAGTATAGTGTCGGATCAGTGTTCCATTTGTTTCAGTTTTTCTTCAGGAGGGGGAGAGAAAAAAAAAAAAAAGTGCTGTAATAGATTTAACTCTTGTCAAAGGAGGGAAATTGTTTCGCAGCTCTTTAACACAGCCCTTTGGGCAGCTCCACGTTTACCTTCGGAAAGGAAAGTACAAGTAGGCAAGATGTGAAGTTTATCTCTGCGTTGAGGTTATTTTCGAGCTCTTTTAGAGGAAGAAACGGCTGCGGGTTGTGCTGGGAGTTGGGCATGAGCGGATCGAGGCTCAGCCCTATCAGCCCCCTTTGCAGATAAACGCCTTCGCTCAGCATCCCCAGCTCGGGCTGCCTTTACTTACTTCGATATTAGTTCGCAATTGCGTGCAGTGTAAACCGGCTTTTTGATTAACAAAACAGCAGAGCATTGGTTAAGAACACTTAAACTTCAAAAAAAAAAAAAAAAAAATCCCCCTGGGAAGTGGGCTCTGAATTGGTTAATAATGTGCAGTACTTGCTAAATTGCTGACTTCCAGATGTGGAAAATATCTTTCTTGTTTAGGACCTACGTAACCTGATTGGATTACGACAGAAGCGTCACATTGGAAGGCTTTTGAGTGATGATTTAATTAACCATACAGTAGAAAGCTGTATTTGCCAGGAAACCCCTTCCATATTTGCATAACCAATCCCTTCAGTGCAAAGGTGGAGTCTGGGTTTCTTTTTTTTTTTTTTTTTTCTTTTTTTTTTTTTTTCTATATGTAATTTTATTTTAATTTTAATACTTGAAAAAGGTGAAAAACTTGTAACCTCCCTGAAGTTCAGTCCCACGCGTTCCTCGTCCGCGCCGTCCCTCTGCCCATCCAGCTACTTCCAAGGGAGAGCAGAGCCAGGAAGAGAGCCCATCTCACCCCTGATCCATATCTGTGAACAAAACAGATAGACTGTAAGATCTCAGCACGGGTGGTTTTTTTTTTTTTCTTCATCAGATTTAGCTGACTATTCAAATAACCTGGATGTGTGCTGAAATGAAAGGGGAAAAAAAAAAAAAAAAAAAAAAAGCCCCAAAAGAAACGCGTTAAGGTTAAAAATAAAACAGCACCAAAACGAGCAGGAGTCAGCCAGGAGCTTATTTGCAGTGCCCGAACAGAGTTTAGTTTCTAGGCTTTATGTTAGGGTAAGTTTTCCCCTCCGCAAGAGGCGAGAGCTCCGAGCGGGGCTGGGAGCCGGGACGGTGCGGGGCAGGATGCGGCCCCCGCCGGCTCCGCGGGCGGTGCAGGGCGGGGCGGGGCGGGGGGGGGATCCCGCCCGGGGATCGGGGGGGGGGGGGGGGGGGAACCGGCAGGGATCCAGCCTGGGGGCAGGGATCCGGCAGGGATCTCGCCCGGGGGCGGGGGATCCCGCCGGGGGGAGGGAAAGGGATGCTGGGGGGGGGGGGGGCAAGACCTGTACCCCGAAGGGGTAGGAGGGCAGAAGATGGGGGGGAGGGGGGGGCAGAAGCGCACCCCGGGGGGAGAGGGGATGCCCCCGCGGGGGGAGCAGGGATGCGCCCCGTGGGGGGGGGGGGGGGGCAGAAGATGCAGGCGGGGCGGGTTTGGGGGGGGGGGAGCAGGGGGTGCAGCCGTGGGGCAGGGGGTGCAGCCCCCCGGGGAGGGTCGGGGGGGCGCCGGGGATGCGGTGAGTTTCGGCGGGGTGAAGGCGGCGGGGCGCGGAGCGGCGCGGAGGGGCGCGGAGGGGCGCGGAGCGGCGGGGCGGGGGGCGGGCGCGCGGGGCGGGGGGCGGGCGGGAGGAGGTGGAATTGCATTTCTGCCGCTAAAGCGTTCGCGGAGACTTCAAGGTATAATCTATCCCAGATCCTTTCCCAGAGAGAAACTTGGCGATCACGTTTCCACATGATGCTCACGTTTGGTGCTCTTCAATTATCCCTTCCCACAAAGATAGGTGGCGTGTGTTTCAGGGTCTCTCCTCTCGCTCCTACAGAAAAGAAAAAGAAAAAAATGTCATTAGAAGAGGCGTAACACGTCAGTCCGTCCCCAGGTTTGTGTTTCCTGGAGTGGCAGAAAGAGATCAGTCCTAACCTGCCCAGCAGGAATAACGGTCCTTCCGACAACTCTTTGCAAGGCTTTTTACAATTTCTCCAGGAGCTGCATCTCCCTTCACCTTTTCTCCTCCACTTCGCGGCTTCTTCATGCTTTTTCTTCTCACCATTTCTGGCCAAAACTACAAACAAGACTTCGCAGGTAGGTTCGGAATTTAATTCCATTTTCTCCTCTTTTTTTTTTTTTTTTTTTTCCCTCCCCTTCTTTTTTCTCACACCAGCTTACGCTCAAACGGGCTTATTTAATTCCGCTAAGATTTTATTTTTAAGCGTGTTAGCTTCTTTCTGGCTTGTTTATACTTGGGGTGAAAAACCTTTTTTTTTTTTTTTTTTTTTTTTTTTTTAACCGAAACCTGAAGTCACTTCGGTGCCGCTCCGGGAAGGGACGAGCAGTTTCGGGGTGCCCGGGGCTGTGCCACCACCACCTCTGCTCCCCTTACCTGTCAGCCAGGTACGGGAGGTGCCTTTTACAAGGCAACAGCAAAAGTTTTTAGCGTTAGGAAGGGACTAGGTCCTCCTGCAAAAAAAAAAAAAAAAAAGAAAAAAAATAATAAAAAACCCCCCCTCCACCTCCTGCTCTTTTAATTTCAGGTTTCACATCTTAGCTCTGAAAGTTTGCAGGTACCTGTTAATGCTTTGCACGCCCTGAGCCTGCAGAGCCAGCCCGGCCGGGCACCGCTGGAGCCCCAGCCCCGGGCAGGGCTCCCCGGCGAAGGATGTGTTTCCCCCAACAGAAAAGTTTGCTGTTTTGTCTGCATAGTTACTTTCATTTCTTATTTTATTTTGTGAAGCTGGGTGAAGTAACACCTTAGCTTCTGGGATCCTAAAGCAAGAAGTGAAAGTACTGACTGGAACTTAAAAGTCGTTTACCAAAAAGCAAAAAAAAAAAAAAAAAAAAAAAAAGAAATTTAAAAAAGCTAGCCGGTCCTCTGGAAGAAAAGTCTTCTCGAGATCTGCAGGTTTAAAATTATTGACAACTTTTTGCGGGAGGCTGAAGAGCAGAGAAGGTAGTTGAAACGCATTTAAAACAATTCACCATTGGGTCGTTTTGCATTAAAACGCCAATTGCCGAGGCAGGCTGAGGGTCCGGGCTCGCCTCGGTTCTGTCCTCCCCTCTCTGCTCCATCCCCTGCTAGATCTGCCACGGTGATGCCACCATTGCCCACTCCAGGAGCGGGAATAACTGGCAAATACTAAAGTTTCTAGCCCATTTCTCAGCCTCTTCCTTCCTCAGCCACATACATCCACATCCACAGAGCCACCAATTCACTCTGCCCAGGCGGAATCCCAAGCAGGAGAGTGTGAGTAAACACTCTGACCCCGCACACACTCTCTCAATATTTCCATCCTCTTACCTGCTCGGAGATATATATAGATATATATATATATATATAGCCAAGCAGGTTTGAGAACCGCAAACGTCTGAAAAGAGAGTTCAGGCAGAATAAAAAGACCTAGCAGCAGCACAGTTCACTGTTCAGTCCTGGTGTGAAGCTCCAGCAAAGTAAAAAGACACAAGGTGGTGGGGGGGGGGGGGAAGAAAATAAAAAAGAAAAAAAAGAAAAAAAAAGAAAGCCCACTACGCTGCAAAAAAAAAATTAAAAAATTGTTGAGGCAGGGAATAATTTTTTAGGTTTTGTGAAAAACTCCCTGTGCAGGAGAAGACAATAGATGCGAAGGCGAGGGGGGATCCCGCTCAGGAGAGCAAGGGTTAATTGCCCTTGTTTTACAGTTTGCATCTGTTACATCTTTTATAGCCCCCTGTTTAAACTAATCCTCGAGTCAAAGCATCTTTAAAGCTACAGCATCTTCTTCGAGGTGGACTGAGTTTCAGGAGCGTTCTTGCAGCAAACCAAACGCTCCTGCCCTCTCCCTTTGACAGATAGAGCCTCCTGCACAGCCCGAGCACGCACAGCAGGTCTAAAAGTTTACAAGTTTTTTTATTTAAAAAGAAAAAAAAAAAATAAATAAAACCAAAAACACAACCACCCCAACTGAAAGCCTGAAAACTCTGACAGCGGTAGTTTTGATTTCTGTTTCTTTTCTGGGAAAAAAAAAAAAAAAAAAAAAAAAAATGACACTCTGAAGCTTTGTTTAACTAAGGGTCAGGGGAAACCCTGAATATTGTCAAACTGACTAAAAAGGTGACAGAGGTTTATAATTACACTCCTCGTTGTTAGGGGGAGGGGGAGGTCTCCGTGCTGTGCTTTACCCCAAAAGGACAGGGGAGAGCCATGTTTCCCTCTCCTCTTATCACTTTGCTGGAGTGCACTTGGGGGGGGGGGGAGGGAAAAAAAAAAAGAAATAAAGGCAGGAGAAGAAGGAGAGAAGGCTTGCGTTTCGTGTGAAAACAAGTTCTAATGTCAAATTAAAGTACTTTTAGGAGGAAATGGTCCGCCTAGCATTGAGTCAAACAGCCTACTGTAAAAGCTGTGCATTCCCTCATACGGTCATGAGTTATGACTCATTTGAGATGTAATTCTTGTCTCTGATCTGCTTTGCTGGTGCAACACACACACACACACACACACACACACACACACACGCACGCACACAGGGGGAGAGAGAGAGACACGCACGCTCACGCAGGGACACACACACACACACACACACACGCACGCACGCACAGAGCAAAAAAAAAAAAAAAAAAAAAGAAAGAAAGAAAGAAAGAGAGAAAGAAGAAATCTGCCGGCTGGGGAGAGAGGGGGGAGCCCGCTCCGTCTGCGTCCCACCTCCCCCGGCACGGCAAACCCCGCCGTGTGCGTGGATGGGTTCTTTTTCGGGTGCAAATTCGGGTTCCCGTTGGCGCCCTGCGTTTAAATGGGATATACCAATGCCCACATTGTTGCTGTGTTTGGTTGTTACATAGAGCCTGCGTGCTGCTGAATCAGGGAGTCGAGTCCATGCGAACTGCCATCTGATCCACTCTTATCAATGAAGCAGCAGATCATGGCGGATGGCCCCAGGTGTAAGAGGCGAAAACAAGCCAACCCCGGAGGAAAAACGGTAAGCCGCCCCCCCAAAAAAACTTTTCCGGCCGGTTCCGCCGCGGCGAAGGGAGGGGGGGGGGGTGGGAAGCCGGCCGGCAGGACGGGGAGGGGGGGGACAGGGGGACGGGACGGGGGGACGGCGCCCGCCCGGGCGGCAGGAGCGGCGCGGAGCGGTGCGGAGCGGCGCGGAGCGGCGGCAGCTCCCGCCCGGCTCTGGCCGCCCTCCGCCTCCCCCCTGTGCGCGGCGGCGGGGTGTCCCGCGGGGGTTTGCGCGGCCGCGGGAGACGGAGCGTGTGCGTGGGAGTGTGTGTGTGGGGGGGGGGGGGCGTGTGGGAGAGGCGGAGGTGGTAGTGGTTTGGTTTGGGA
>CM062574.1:4725390-4775390 GCA_031468815.1 Morus bassanus
TGGTGGTCCTCACAGAGGAGACCTCCCCTTCCCCTCATCTCTGGGTAATTTAGTAGACATTAAAATTACACGTAATGTTTCCCTCTCCTCTCTTGTGTTTCCTCTGTTCTTTTTATTAAATGTTGGTTATTGATTTTCTAAAATCAATGTCTGTTGTGGGGCTTTTTTCCCCTTACAAGTATCTAAAGCACGTTGCTGATCAACTGGATAACAAAAGCTTTGTGTCAAGTAGCCTTTTTTCTTATGTTAAACAGTCATTTTTGAGAGAAAAAGAGAATGAGATTTAAAGCAACGCATCCAGAAGTGCTCTTTTGCAGTAAAGAATATTCTGAGTGTTTGAGGGGGTTTTATTCTTCTTCTTCAGCCTCCTTGCTTTTTCATACAAGATTATTAGTTTAGCGTGTTAAACCCATCACATGCTCTGCGATGAGGGATGCGTCTACGTGTTTAATATTTTCTCAACACGATTTAAGTCGCAAAAGAAAAAAAAAAAAACCAAAACCCAACCCCAGAAACCCCTAAAAATAAAAAGCTGGATGTCTCTGTTTGCCCAGGACACCAGGACTGCAGCCTGTACGCCCTGGTACTGCAGCCAAGTCTTTGGGAAGACGCATGGACCGGGGTGGCACAGATTCTTGCTGCTCCCATGAAAAAAGAAAGAAAGAAAAAAAAAAAAAAAAAAAGTGTGTTTTCACGGAACTGCACTAACTTGGGAAGCCACCACACTTGGGAGTGCAAAGTTTAATTGCGATTTTTGAGGCAACCACTTAAAGATCCTGCAAACTTCAAGCGTGTGCACCGGTTAAGCGAAGGTCTAACTTCTCCCTTCAGTGTCTTGCTCTGGCCAAGGCAGGGGGGGCGGAAATAATTCTCGACTTGCCGTCTGTCCACTCTTTTCTCTTTGTGCTCCGTAATTTGTTTCTTTCATTCATTTCTGAGTGAGAAATGTCCTGGTTCTGAGAAGCAGGTAGACGAGAGAGGGTGGGTTTGGTTAGGGTTTGGTTTGCCTTTTTTTTTTTTTTTTGTCATTTTCTCTTTCTCGACAAGCACGTATCCAATGCCTTCCCCGTTGGGAATTGCCCAGGATTTATCTGGACTGAGTGGATTTTTCTTCTTTCCTGGAATCGTGGAAAAGATGTCACTTCTGAGCTTGTGTCTTTGCTGATAACACCAGAAACGGTGATGCTTATCGAAATCAGACAGAAATTCCTTAGAAACGCAGCAGGACCAAAATAAAATTTAAAAGCCACCAAAAAAAAAAAAAAAAAAAAAGAAAGAAAGAAAAAATAGATGGTCATCAAGGAAGCTAGGGGAGTGTGAGCACAATCACATACAAATTACAGACGGGCAGAAAACAGAATAATCCAACTAATGCCTCAGTGGGCTGCTCGCCTGTGTGCGTGGCTCTGCGTGTGTGCGAGGATGGGCAAAGCTCGGGATTAGATAGCGGGGCTGGATAAAATTACGGCGGAGCTAAAGAGGGTAGAAAGGAAGAAAGCTCGGGATTTTCCAAGATAACGGGGTTGATCGGAGCTGCTGGAGTGAAGGAGAGGTGTGCGGAGCGGGGGGGGGGGACACACGACACGGAGAGAGGCGATATGGAAATCAATGAGGGGTGAGCCCCCCGGGCGGGGGGGAGGATGGGAAGGAGAGGACCCCGAAAGCGGGGGGGGGGGGGGTGGGGGGGGGGGGGGCGCGGAGCGGCAGCCCAGGAATGCGGGAACGCTCCGGGAAGTTCGGTCAGATGATTCCCAGCGCCTGACTCACTTCGCGGCACTTTCACTCGGGAGAGAAGTCGCGGCTGAGGAGGAGGAGGAGGAGGATGAGGAGGAGGAGGAGGAGGAGAAGGAGGAGGAGGAGGAAGAGGAGGAGGAGAGGGCAGCGAGCCCCCTTTCCGCACGGGCGCCCCGCCGAGGCGGGGGCTGCGCTGGCGGCCGGCGCGGAGCGGCGCGGAGCGGCGCGGAGCGGTGCGGAGCGGGGAGGCAGCGCTGTCCGGCCGGCCGAGTGCCCTGCCCTGCCATGCCTCAGCAGATGAGCTGCCTCTCTCCTTCTTGTTGTGGTTTGGCGTTTGTTGGGTGGTTTGGAGTTGTTGGGGTTTTTTCCCCCCCCCCTTTTTTTCCCTGCCTTTCCTCTCCCCCCTCAAAAATAAAAAATAAAATTAAAATCCCCGGGAAGGAGGGGAAGGGGGGGAGGGAGGAAAGTTGGATCTAATTTACCCCAAACTTTCAGTAAACAGCTCTCTTTGATTCTTTTGCCATCTCGCTTCCAGTTGTAAAGAAAAGGGAGAAAGTTCAATGCTTTCAGGGCGTCTGATGCGAGGGAGAGCACAGACCAAACAGGCAGACACGATTATACTCGCTCAGAGCCTTTCCCCAAAAGATACCCACCCACCCTCCTTTCGGGGATGCTGGGGAAGGGGGGAAAAAACCCTCCTTCGCTTCCCACTTGAAAAAGAGAAAAGAAAAAAAAAAAGAAAAGAAGCCTGCCTGCTGCCTTCAGTGAGTGGGAAGTGAGGCTTGTCTTCCCTGCCTGGAGAAGTTTGGAGGTAGCTAGACTGAGGCTCGGGTGTGAGGAGGAAAGCTGCTTTTTGTGAAATTCAGGTGGCACAAGGCAGAGCGGGCATCTGGGAGCGCTCCTTTTCCCGGGGACCTCTGCAGGGCTGGGAATCCGTTGCGAGCAGATTACTTCCAGAGTTGGATACTGGGTAGGGAGACAAACTACTACCTCCAGAAAAGCACCTGGAGATAGGTATTAAAAATCAATGCAATAAATGCGAGTGACCAGGGCGTAATGATGATCTAGCCACATTTTCTCCGTGCGGATTCATGTCCAGACTGAGCTGTGACACGGAGCAGAGGAGGTTGTTTTCTGTGTCACGACTGAACTATTTATTTTATTCCGAGTTTCGAGAAACCCAGCGAATTTGGAGCTTAGTGCCTGATTTACTCTTTGCCATTTGTGACCATTCGGTACTCTACTGGCTTTTGCTTATTGCACACGCTTCGCAAGGAAACTTTTGGGGGAATTTGCTGTAAGAAAATGCATTTGATGCCTGGAAAAGCCATATATGAAAAGGAAAAAAAATTAAGGAAACCATTACAAGTTAATTATCGATAATTATACATTGCCAACTGCCCAAGGTAGGGAAAATATATGGAAGACTGAGATGCAAGCTCTCAGGACAGGCTGGTAATATTCCCCAAGAAAAATGTGTGTCTCCCTTTAGAGTGGAAAGAAGGGTGTCGATTCTTTTACAGCAGCCCCACATTCATTCCAAGAAATAGGAAATTCTTCGCCTCACAAGAGTTTTTGGCATCTGCATTATCCCAGTGCTTTTAAGGTGCATTTTCTCCTCTGTGAAAGAGAACTCTTTGTCCTTTTTTTCTCCAAGACCATGGCTTCCCAAGGTAGACACTATTTTGTGCCTGTCACATAGAAAGGGAGTGCAGGTTTGCAGTGCTCACAGACAATTGATTGTCTGCCCTAATGTGTTTCATTTACATGTTTATAACGTCAATAGTGCTGGGGTGTCCACTGTACCATTCATTCCAGCATTCCCACAAGGGTGCAATTGTCTGAATGGCCAAGTCAGACACCTTTTTGATTGCTCTTTAGTTGTCTTTTTAGAGTATAGAGAAAAAGGAGAGAAATCTGTGATGCAGAAACACTAGTTGAAAATATTTCAGAATTAAACGTCACCATTAAAGCAGATGTGAGCATTAGACAGACAATATATTTTAACTAAGGTTCTGAAGGTGGAAACAAATTCAGAATAGTGGGGATGGTCACTGCACAAGACATCCAGTCCTGTCCCTTCATTTTTAAGGCTTTTTTTTTAACGATTTGTTGTTTTCATTTTCATTTCAGCCCCTGTAAATGCAGCCGCCTCCTAACTCTTTGTATGGTTAACTGTAATTTGCCATTTTTTCCCTATATATTTACATATCTCTGTTTACGCCAACAGCATCAGCTAACCACTTGGAAAGCTTATTGAGAGAATATTTAGGCTGGGAGAAGTATTAACTTAAAAAAAAAAAAAAAGTAAGATCCAAATATTTCTTCATCAAACATTTTTAATGGAAAAAAAACCGACAATGCCTAGACTTGAAGCAGTTTAACTTAAATAGCTGTGTACCAACTTCTGCCTGCGGTTACCGTCCTCTTGTGCTGCGAGCTTTCAGCGAAGTGTTTCTAGGAGTTTCCAAGTCAATAAAAGATTACTTTTTAAGGTGTGCTGTGCTGTTTTGATATGCCACGCTGTCCGTTATCATCGAATTTGCTTCTGAGGGAGGCAAGACACGATTGCTCGTGTTTCGTATCCGAATAAATAAGCCAGGCAGCTTACTGAAACTCATATGGGGAGATAGACGTATACGTGCATCTACACCTATGTGTGCGTATATCGTATAGACGTGGATATGGTGCATATAGGTACGCCTAAAAATAGTGGTTCACATTTCAGACGAGCTCATTTCCCCCTAAAAACGACGCTGATCCCAACAGCTACAATTAATACAAGTTGACCTGCTCCGTCCGTGATCCATAAGGGAAAAGAGCACTAAGTCCTGTAGCTTCTGCTCGGGAGGTAAAGCGAGGGGAAAACTTTTGTTTTGTGTTGTTTTGTTTTTCGTTCCTCTCTCTATATAATTTTTGTTGCAATTTTTAAAAATGCCTGTTTGTGGAGAGATTTTTTTCTTTTTTTTTTTCTTTTTTTTTCTTTTTTTTTTTTTTCTTTTTTTTTTTTTTTTTTTTTTTTTTTTTGTGCCTAACAGGGAAGACACACACAGTAGATGCACCGTTAGCTGAACCCCTGACACGGCGGTCTTTTGAATGCCTTAGGTATGATTTCACTTTCGCTCACATCAATGCTGACCTGAATGCCTTTCATATCTGATCCGCTGTGTCTCTCCCAGTAAACATCCCCTGAGGGGAGAACAAAGAAAGGAGCTCTTCTTCTTCTTAATCACAATTCAGCCCATTCACCGCCGGCAGGCTACATTTGCATTCTGCAACAGAAAGCCAAGATGAAAAGGAAAAAAAAAAAAAAAAAAAAAAAAAAAAGAGTGAGAAGAAGGGGGGAAAAAGCAGAAGGGTGGAGGCTGAGTAAAATAACTTAGGTGTTTGTAGCTGTTTGTTGGGCTTCCCCTAGTTACAAGCCTTATATAGATCCTGCTCTACCCAGCCTTGGCTCTTCTGACAGGCAGATAGTGTTACAAGATGGCATGCCTGTACTATTCATGGCCACTCGCTCTAACACTTGAGGTAGAAAGTGTCAGAGAGGGATCAAATTCTACTCTGAGAAGTCTGTTATAGTTAGGGTCAGGTGTGTGTACTCTCAGCTCTTGACTGCTGCCTATTATTTTGTTTTAATTACTATTATTGTTTACTCACCATGACCTTGGGGAGCGGGGGCAGCTGGGGGTGAGGCAGGCTTGGCCACCACCGGCGAGCAGATTAGCGGTGAAAAATCACCCTTTCCCCTATTTAAATATAATTTTTATAATTTTTTTAATTTTTTTTTTTTTTTTTTTTTTTCCCGAAGGGTCGGGCCGGGTGGTTTTGCTCCTGGCAGGGCCGGGAGGGGTGGTGATGCTGCGGGTGTCCCCGGGCTGGCGGCCGGCCCAGGCTGCCCCGACCCAACGGGGAAAAGCAGCAACTCAGCAGATCTTCAGTGGCATCAGAAAACGCGCAATGAGGAGGAGGAGGAGGAGGAGGAGGAGGAGGAAGGCGAGATTTGTGGAAGTTTCTGTAGCTGGGCTCCCTCGTGGGGTTTTGTAGTCACCTTCATGTACGTTTTCCGGCTGCCCGTCCCCCCCATCCCCATCCCTGTCCCCCCCTCCAGATTTCCCTGTTTGTTTGTTGTTCAGAAGCTCTTCTGTGCTACTAATCAGACAGTTTTTTAAAAAAAAATGGTGAGGTCTTTGGTCGCAGCCACTTTTTTCTCACCAAGAGAAGGTTTATTTATAACTGGATCCTGCTTACTGAGAAGTATTTAAGCCCTTTCAGGCAGAGCTGTCAAAATTTCCTGTGTTGTTTGCCTCTATTTGCAACATGTAAAAAGTAATATGTAGTTGCTGGTGTTGGAATAACCGGGGTAGTGCAGAAATCTCAAGTGACAAGTTTTCAACTACACTAGCTCCTGCCGACCAAACTGTCATTTTTTTTTTTTTCCCCCAGAAACCACTCTTAAGATCCTAACAGGTTTTCCCCCCCCACCATCAGCAAATAGATTAAACGTGCTAAAGCAACTTCGAGAGGGAAGAACAGTTTGAACAATGAGGAGCGGGAGGGATGTCTTATTTTCCTGTAGCTGCTATGGCAGATTTCACTCATAAGGAGCACACTAACCGAGATGTTACCAGTTGAACAGAAGCATGTGACACAGATTCCTGATTTTTTCCCAGAAGATTTACAGAATTTACAAAAAGAGATTATCTCTACACCTTCCACCCTCCTAACCACCCCCATGACCCAAGCAATGGAGGATTTAGGCAGATTTACTTCAGTAAACACCTTTGGACACTTGGGGAAAAGTAGGAGTCTGTTTGCAAAAGCAGGCTTTTGTTAAGTGAGGTGCTGGATAATGCTTTACCAAGCAGCTGTGATATTAACCTACCCAGTAATGCTGGAAAAGAGCGTTAACTCCTTGTGCTCTCCGGGGCCCTGCCTGCCAAAGGCCACGCTGGCCCTGCAGGTACCGGGCCTGGGGCGGGAGGGGGACACACAATTTTTGGGAGCGCAGACGAGGAGGTGGCACTGCTGAAGCCACAGCAGCCACTCAACCTGACGCATCTTTTACTTGGTGGCAGTTGGATCTCTTGGGGTCAATCCGTCAGATGCAGGGCTGGGAAGAGCTACGAGGCATCGCCACGGAAGCCTCCTCCATCACTTAGGGGTTATCTGTATGCCTGTGCGTACACACGCGCACGTATAGACCCACTCCACATCTACCCCCGGGTATATAACGTGTCCCAAAACCTCTCTAGGAAAGCTCGCAAGCATTGCTAAGAGAGGAAGGTCAATTTAGGCTTCGCGCTCAAGCAGTGAAATAGCTGAGAAGTTACGCCGGCAAACCTGTACGAGTGGCTTCCCGTTAACTGCGGGCTCCTGGGGTTTGAAGGAAAGCCATCAGCTTTCTGAGGGCTTCATGTTCCCAAAAGTGAACTTTTTTTGGCCAGAAGGCTGCTCCCTGCTCTTTTCTGAGCCATTAAAAGAAGGAGTTAATAAGTTAGTTATTTTTGCTGGGCATAAGAATAACTTTACAGGTGTTTCTTTTTTTAGCTTGACTAAGATTGCTTCATTTGGGGATTTTTGTTGTCGAGGGTCCATTTTTTTTTCTTTTTTCAAAGTGTAGGTGTCAATGTTAGAGCAGCTACAAATGTGCGAGAAAGCAAAGGGTATGAGACATGACAGAATTAAAGGTGTTTGCTATGTTGTTACCCGTGTGTCAAGCTGCAAGCTCCCTTTGTCACAGCCTCCTGGTGATTTGATAGTGCGGATCCACTTCCCTTCCAAGTGATACAGCAGTTTCTAACTGGGGGCTTTAATGCGGCGCGGTCGTTGCTGTCGCATTTGCCTCCCCAAATGCATTCAAACACCTCAACATTGCGCACACCCCATTACTCCCACCTTACACAAGGGTGCTGTGCGCTCAAGCACCAGGACAGCAGCCATAGCGTTACAGTATCTGGCATGGAGCGTCGTTTGGCAGGAATGTCATCTGCCAAATCATCCCATAATTACGTTTTATGTTATTTGTATGAATGACCAAGCATGCAGTATTCCTTTTGAAATGAAAGGAAGGCTTAAAACGCGTTTTTGAATACTTTCAGACCATGGTCAGGTCACAGTTTGGGAGTTGAATTAAACTGATCTCATTTGTGATCTAATTGAGGTTGGCAACAACCTTAGCAGTAGCAATAACATACAAATACAAATCAAAGAGCAGAATTCAGCAAATCAGATCTTTTGCTCGAATTCTGCCTGGGAGTTATTCTCCGACTGCCAACAGAGAAGTTAAACTTTGTCCCGCTTCTCAGCGGCGGTGCAAGCCTTGCATATTTTTTCGGGTCTTTGACAGGGAAGTTGGGTTGGGGAGATGGGGACACAAAGGGGAGAAGGGAGCTGTGCCTCCTCGGGCGGGAGCAAGGCACAGCGGCTCGGCACGCCTGTTTCTGGAGAGCCCGGTGGTGGGAAGCACCGGGGGGGGGGAACACGGTTAGGAAGGACTGAAAGAGGAATAGGTCGCTGCAAACGGCGACGCTTTATTCCAAGCGGAAAGTCGAGGCAGCTTCCTATCGTTACATCTATCGCTGCGGATTCCAGGAATGCAATTACCAGAGCGGTTGCGAATTGTTGACAAACCTTCCCGGGTCTGTCGGGAGCTGGTGGCGGGCGCGGCGGGGCGGGGAGGGCTCGGTGCGGGGCGGCGGGGCGGGGGAGGGCTCGGTGCGGGCGGAGCGGCTCCTCCCGGCCGGGGCATCCCCGGCGGGGCGGGCGGGCAGGGCCGGGGGCGCCCGGAGCAGCCCCCCCTTCCTTCCCCCCCTTCCTTAAGCCGGGATGCTGCCGGCTCCCTCCCCCGGGACCACCCCCCCGTCCCGGTGCGGTGCGGCAGCCGCAACCGCGGTGCTTTTGGTGGTGGGGGGGGGGGGGGCGGAGGTGTCAGGCGCCTCTTTTGGGGCGGGGGGTCTCGGGGCTGTCAGCCGGCGCTGCCGAGCAAACCCCCTCCTCGGGGCCGGGTGACAAGGGGGGGGGTCCCGGGCCGGCTGCTCCCGGGGGGTGGGTGCCCCCCCTTGCCCCCCGGCCGGGCTCCCAACTTTGCTCCCGGGAGGGAGGGAGAGGAGGGGAAGCGGCTCCGCGCTGCTGCCGCTCCTCCCGGCTCTGGGATTTCAAGTGTGTCCTCAACTCCCCCCCCCCCTTCCCACCCCCCACCCCGGGCCATTATTTTCTTTGACTAAAACCTGTTTACTCGCCTCTTTGTTTTTTGACGTTAAACGAGTTTCCATCTCCTACTCCTGCGGATCTCTAAGAAATAGATAAACCATTATATTTCCCCCTTCCCGCCCCCCCCCCCCGCTCGTATTTTAAAGCGGCGATCCTGACAGCAGTACTATTATTGCACTTTATGTTTTAGTGGATGTTTGCTGTTGCTAGTTACAGCAACACTTATCATAAGACAGCAAGAAAAGAGTAGTCCCTGGTAATTAAAGTAATGAAATATTCATTTACTCTACCTTTTCAGTAGTCTCACAAATTAGGCTGCTACATTTAATGCCTGCACTGCCTCTGTTTTTATTATAATGGCAGCTTTCGCATCTGCAATTAGGACTAATTCTGACAGTTACAATTTCTGAGGGATGGTAAACAGTGAACGAGATGTGCAGCAGTGGTATTACACGTGAAAAGCCCTTGTCTCTTTAACCTTGTTGTTTTTTTTTTCTCGCAGAGGTTACCTTTTCCCGATGGTGCAAAATCGACTTGACATAACTGTTCATCAGTTTCAGGGTTTTCCCTGGAGGTATTTGCATCAAATCAGCCCAGTCAAGCTTCAAGTTGAAATTGGCAGGCCAGAAACTGACAGGGTAGGGACTGGGAAAGAGACAGCTAAAGTGCAGGCAGCAAGCTGACAGCAGCGGCGGGCAGGCAGGGGGAGAGGGCTCAGCACCCCGGGCTGCCACGGCCAGCTCCCCCCGCTCCCCGCCGGTCACCCCACCACCACCCCCCGGTCACCCCCTCCCACCCCTCGGTCACCCCCTGCCACCCCGATCCGCCGCGGAGGGGGTGAGCGTTGGGAGCACACCCCGGTACCCAGAGGGGGCCGGCTGGGGAAAGGGGGGGGTGGCAAAAAAAAACCCAAACCCATAAAGGGGGGAAAAAGGTGTTGTGAACCAAAAAGAGAAGTGCTGAGCTGAAGTTGCTGTCGCTCACCAGCTTATTTTGCTGCGATGCTTTGCGGAGTAGTGTCGGGTTTATGCGTTACGACTGTTAAGAGGAGTGACGGAGAAGGTTGCTAATACCAACAAAAACATATTTTGATCAGCTCAAAAAAAAAAAAAACCCACCCCAACCCCAACCCAGAGAGACGTTCATCTGGAAAGATAATTACATTAGAATCAAAACAAACATTTCCTTGAATATGTTATTTCATTTATCCTCTGTCACGGGGCGGGAGGGGGAGCTTCGAGTAGAATGATGTGAAAATTAATTTTTAATAGATTATTGGCTAAATCGGGATCGTTCCCTGTGACACTCCCCCCCCCCCCGACAGAATTTTACTTCTTTGAAAATAATTCCAAATGTTATGTAGTGTGGAAGGGAGCAGCACAGCAAGGAAGAGGCAACACCACCAGACCCGTTCCTTCCTTAAAGGTGAAAAAGAGCAAAACTGTGTTACTTTCCTGGGAAGACAGCTGACTATATATATATATATATATATATATATATATATTCCCCCCTCCAAATATATATATGTAGTCTTTACCAGATGATTAAAAATCCCTCTCACTTTTCCTACCAGACTTGTGCTAAAGTAAGCCTTGCTTTCAAACAGTTTTTCAGCTGTGTGTGTGACAGGCATTGGCTGATCTGCTGATGCCCATTCGACAGGCACTGTTGAGCTAAAGTGGTGTGACGGCACAGTTTTGTTAAGCTGTGAACAAAGGGCTGGAGATGCCTCGCTGGCATCATCCATGTGCATATTGGCCTTGTCACAGTTTTGCTTGATTTAATGCTCTGTTTATTCCTGGATATTAGAACTTAAATTCCAAACAATATGTTTTCATATACTACACACAAACTTTATTTTAAAAGCTTTTGCTCCCAAGAACTACAGATCCATTTGTCTGTCCAATATCCATGCAGTGAACATTTAAAACGTAGCTCCCAGAAAAATAGGTGGCCGGTAGCCTCTTAACTGTTATCCAGTTAAAAAATGGGATTTCAGTTTTAAAAAGTCTTATAAGGGTAAAAGATTTATTTCTTCTTTGATCATTTGTTGAGAGTTGTTATTTATTTCAACAGTGGATTTTCTTATAAGCTCCTAAGGAGAGGGTTACCCAGTGTGCAGGCAGGGCATGCAGGATGGACTTTTCAAGTGCCATATCATCCCAGCGGTGTTGCTGCGATAAAAGGGGCGCTTTGCAAATACCTGTAAGCATAGTCGGAGGACTATTGGCAGGCAGAAATAAAGCAAGCTGGGTCGCGGCAGGTTAGTGGAAGGGAGTGGGAAAACGGACTAAGATTAAAATATGTGTATAATATATATGCACGTTCATTAGGCGGCCACAACTTTGTATCTCAGCAGTTCATCAAGAGAAAACGTGAGCGTCTGGAGCTACATTTAGGTTCTGATTCTCTTCTTTTAGACATGCTGTAGGCTTTATCTGTAGAAAGTTTTGGGGGGTTTTGGGTTGGTTTGGTTTTTCTTCCCTTCTTCGTCGCCTTTTTAAACTCTCCTCAGGTTTGCTGCAAGTGTTTGCTAAGAGATTAGTTAGCCAGGAGGTAGCCCTGGGAAGCAGCTCATTGCTGGGAGGAATGCTCAGTAGGTCAGGGCGTGAAGACATAAGGAGCTGCCCAGCTGAGGCTGGGGATCAGGTATTTCCCTCTTTGTTTCCGATCAGAGACAAAGTGCTTACGGAAAGGTTTGTGGTGAGACATCAAATCCCTGCAGGAGCACGGATGTTCCCACTTTTACAGGCCTACCAATAAACATTTCAGCTTAAACAAGTTTATGAAATAAAAGATTTATTTATTTTTCCTTAGTAGATGCAGCATCTTAGTTTGATTGTGTAAAGATTGTATCGCTCCAGCCACTCAGGGTTATTTGGTCCAAGGCATGGTGCTTTACTTGAGGGCTGTTAAGTAGGGATGGGAGGGAGGGGGAGGAGGGAGCATTCAGCAAAATGAAAGTATTCCTTCTCCAAACAGTGCAGTCTAGAGCCTAAATCTGAAATTGAATCTGCTGGGCAAAACCTGTACAATTTTTCTACCTGCCCTTAGTCTGCTTCCTTTCAACTATGACAGTTTTACTAACTGAAATGAATGGGCTTGCTTTCTCCGGTACCTTTTCTCAGTATGCGTTTACATCGAGTACTTCAAACAGAGAGCTGGGTGATATATGTAGGGGGACAGCTTGCACAGAATAAACTTTAATGTATAGCTTTATGAAAGGGACTTAAACCTACTAGCAGTATAGATCACAAGACCTTATGTGGTCTATTCTTCTCTAGATGCACAAGAGATTTACGTGCCTAAGTCCCATAAGAGTTAATGGGAGTTACGCATGTAAATCTCTTCCACAGTGAGATAATAGAGCCTTTTATGTATGGATAGCTGAATTCTTACAAAAATCACCTACTGAACAGTAGACTTTATGTCCTTCCCTCTTAACAAATATTTATAAAGCGAGCAGGCCAGCAGATGAGCCCAGGAACCCCCCAAGATGTCGCCAAACTGCAGTGACCCCCATGCCCCCGCGGAGGGTAGCAGCACGGGAGCCAGCCCCAGGTCTGCCTTGGCCCGGTTTTGCTCCGCTGTGGGTGACATCGCAGGTCTGGTGGCGATGGGGTAACACACTGGCTGTCGTGGCCTCTCACCTCTGGCCAAGTCCTAGTTGATGGAGACCTCTCGCTCCAAGGATTGCACAGGAGACTGGGAGAGGGAGAGATGCCACCTTTCTTCTGGGGGGTCCCGCCGGTGCTGCGGGCAGCACAGGTAACCCTTGGGGTGCGCTTTTCCCCGTGTCCCTGTGCCCCATCCCACCTGTACTGGGGGACTCTCGGAGGTGGGAGACCCCCAGCAGGACCGTCCCGGGCCGCTGGCAGAGCACAGCGGTGGCGGCACCGTCTCCCAAAGCCCAGGTGCTGCTAGTGCCGCACATCTGCTCCCTTCCCGCTCCGGCGCGACCTCCCTGCCTGGGAAAGCAAGCAGGCGTTGCCTCCGACGGGTACGGTCTCCGCGCATCTCCGCGGGGATATATATATAACTTGGACGATCTGTATCTGCCAGCCATGAGTCAGATCGAGATCTTATCCCCCTGTAACATGTAGCCGGAGATAGCCGGTGCCACGGCACACGCGTGTCAATAACGATCCCAGGGTTTTGCAAACTGCGGGTCTTTTTGCCATCATTGTTTCTTTCCATCACTCGCCTGCTCCTTCCCGATAGCGATCTGAGGGAGTTGGGCAAGCTGCAGACTTGCCAGCCCTCAGCTCCCAGGCCTGGCAAAACACAATCCGGAAAAAAAAACCAAACCAAACTTACGCCGTGAGACTATCAGATTAAATCCAAGGGTTTCTACCAGCGGCGGGATGGGAAAAGCCCATTGTTTGTTGATTATCGTATCATCAGCCCCGGCTGATACTAGGATGCTCAAGGAAAACACACTTCGGTTACAGTTGATTTTCAGATTCCAAAATGGTGCTGCAAAGTCTGTGCATGCCTAATTATATTTTATGCTAGGCTGTGCAATACAAAATGTATGCTGCAGCAATCAGTGAGTTAACAGTATCAATCAATTTGTAAACAGATGAAGTCACTCATTCCCAAACTGGTTTTCCAAAAACAATTACTAAATTACAATAGAAAAAAATTGTACAGTTACTGTATTTGTGTGCTGTGTTACAATCAACATACCAGGGAAACAAAACAATTTAATGCAGAAAAATCATCATTCATCTACATTATAATTGCTTCTTTTTCACATCTACAGGGCGGTTAATTAAAATTGTGATTAAATGCGGTCGCGCTGCCTAAGATGTCTTGCCCAAAACAGGTGGTACAGAATTTAAAAGTAAAAAAAATGTAATTAGCATTGGAAATTGAGAAATTGCCTGTAAGAATCAGTGTTAATTTCAGTCAGTGATGAGGTAATTTATAAATGAATGCAGTGGAGGCTGTGCAAATGCACAATTGCCTTCCTGCCTATTCTTAGCATTCTCAGCATGCAGGTGAAAATGTTTTCAAAATATTGAGGTAATTTGAAAATCAATCCGTGCATTCGGTATCTTTTTTTCTCCCCATTCACAGCAAACGCTGAACAAATGCTGCCAGAGATGGCACGGTGCATCAGTTTTGCACTTTTTGGGGAGCGATATTACGTGTATGGTGGCATCAGTTAGAGTTTAACTACACAAAATGTTTGGCTAAGGTCCTTTACAAAGGCCAAAAATGTCGATTGAAGTCCCTGGCAATCCCGAGCGTCTTCAGCTACGGTACGTGTTTAAACGATGCGGTATCAAAAAAAAGTAACAGCAACCTGCGGTGAGTTGAAATAGTGCAGCACAGATACCGCAAAATAAAAGAGATGCTAATACGGCACGGCAATCAGAATGATTTCTTATTTAAAATTAGTACAGCATGCTAGAACAGCCTCGGTAGTACCGATGCTTTCTGTAAAAACTCTCTTTTTAAATATGCATTTCAAATTTCATCCCGCAACCAGAAAAGAATTGTTAACTAGGTTATGCATACAGAGATTTTCCCTTAGATGAACTTTGTTTATCGGTATTTTGGTGCTTTCTCTAAACTTTCAGCTAGCAAATGAGAAATGCTAATTCCTAACACAAAAATACGGCCTGCAGATACAAAAAGCTAGAGGCAAACCTGACAACAAACAGATATTAAAGATTTAAAATCTTCTTGACAGTCAAAAAAAAAAAAAAAGAATCCAAGGCACACGTTGCTGGAACTGACATTTCCATGATTTGAACAGTCCTCGTCCCCCTGTTTGACTCCACAGAGAGCCTTGGCTTAGTGATCCCCGTGTATATTTAAAAATAACTCGGACTTTCGATAACGTCGGTCGCTGGGCTAGAATATGTGAAAGCAGTTTGAATTTTTGGACGGGGACGTACAGGTGTTGGTATCAGGTTGCTGTAAAACACGCGCACGATGGCTTTTGAACATAACATGCTTTAATTAAAGCAAGCTGGTCTTCCTGCAGAAAGGCTGATTTAGCCATGTAATTTAACTATTGAAGTCCTTTCTATTAATTTTTCCTTGACATATAATAATGAACTTTTCTTCCGGCTGACACTTAGTTAGGTGGTTTTTTTTTTTTTCCCTTTTGATAAGCCCCGTGTACTTCAGAGGCGATTTCGATGCTATTTAATTTGCTCGTACAAAAACCCCCGGGAAGGGATTAGGCCCACGAAGGGACAAGGGCAAGGCCACGCCGTGCCGGTCCGTGCTGGACCGCTGTGATGCTGCGAGGAGGCTGCAGCACGGCCGGGCAGAGGATGCGGGGGGGCACTGTGGCAGGATGCTATCCTGGCCCCGGCTCTGCTGGTACAGAGCTGGGGAAGGTGAGTGCAGCATCAAGTGCCATGTGTGCTCTCCGGCAAGTCAATTAACCTCACCGTGCTCATTTTCCCTGTCTATGAGTTGGGGAAATACTGCTGAACTCATTCACAGGGATTTTGCGGAGCTTAATATCTCTAAAGCACTCTGCCATTCTCTGGGACTGCAGAAGAGCAAGTATCATTCGTTGTTTCGTCAGAGGCCAAGCGGATGCCAAGGAATTTGACTTAGAAAATTATGAATGTATGTTTCCAATAATCAAATTCTCGGAGTTTATTATACAACTGATTATTCAAATTTAGAAGACAATATTGCCTTTAACTGCCCCCCCCTCGGCCCCCCCCTAGTTTTCTGCCACCGAATATAAAGAAGCTAACGGTAATCACTGAAGCAATGATGATTATTGACTGAAAGGTATTTTAAAATGTGAGCTCCATTATGTGGAGCTTAGCAAGCAGCTGCACTGATGCATTTGAACTCCTTATTTCGGTGTAGGGGCTGTAAAAACATACTGAAATATTAGCGACCTGGCATAGGTGCAAATCCTAACCCGCCCTGCAGTCGATGGGGGTGCACGGGTGACTTCAGTGGGGCGCGGATCAGAGAAGTCGGGTTTGACGCCTGTGGCTGGTTTTAGTGGAAAGCTGTAGGATCAAGCTCGTTTGGAAATTCAGGCTCATCAAACTAAGCCTAAGTTTGGGGTTTTTCTTTTCTGTCTTATGTGAACTCAATGGAAAGCAGGAGATCAGGTACTGCTCTGCTGCCTCATGTTAGTCCTCACCCCCAGTTACATCTTTGGAGTTTTCTGGGCCTGTTCCCATGAGGAAAGACCAAATGCCATGAGAAACGTGAGCAGGATTTGGCCCCGAACAGGGAGTGCTTGCTACTTGATTAACTGAGCCCTGGCCATTGTGGTGGTGGGGAAGTGCAGTGAAGGAAAAGTAGCTTCGGGGATTCCTAAAATAGAAAGTAGACATAAATATTTCTACTTTGCATGTCAGATTTCAATCACCTCTCAAAACAACTGAGCTTCTTGATTTAATTAATTACGGCTTTTTTATTTTTTTTTTTCTTTTTGTGTGTGTGTGTGTGTGTCTTCAGAAAGAGCCAAATGAAAATATCCTCTTTGTTTCCCCTTTGTAACTACCGGAGCTTTCCTCGAGTTTTAACTCTTCCGCCGCCCCGACACCCTCAGCCTTCGTTTTTCTATGCTCTTCTTATCGCTGCTGTCCCATGGCAAGCCCCAAAGCCTGGAACATTTTGTAACGACTGTGTGACAAATTGTTGGGCTTTTATTCACGTCGGACATCTTTTGCCAGGATTGCTTGTTGTTTTTTCTGTTTGGCTGTGTCATGGGACCAAAGGTGGCTGCTTTTGTGCAGCATGTCAAATCTGGTTAACATGCAGCCATTTATCTTTAAAACCCACTCCTGCACAATGGCAGGGGAGTATTGGGCCACTTGTATGGGCTCCAAGCATCAAACATATATATTTTTTTTCAGTGCCATCCTCTCTATATGTGTGGCTGCACCTCGGGCTGAGGCACTGCGGTGAGCAGGTCATGCAGCAGACAAGATGTTTCATAATTTTGGGAACCTTTTAGAGACAAATTGTACAGTGCAAGTGTAGTGTAACTGAACTGCTGGTTGCCCAGTGAAGTGTAGAAAATCAGATACAGCACAGCCTGAAAGAATGAAATGAGAATTCATATCTATGTATATACACAGTACTTTATAAGGAATTCATATACAGAGAAAAAAACACATTTATTCTCTTTTTCTCTGCCTATATTTGAGGATTTTGTGTGGTGTGTATGTGCACGGTACGTATTCATACAAATAATATGCCACAGGATATGGAAATAGTTGTATGTGCGATGCATTTATATGCCTAAGTGGTAGGTTTGCAGGTTAATGCCTGCTTGACTCTGTGTGTGTGTGTGTGTAAATGATGGAAAGGTGCTCAACACGATGAAAAGATGAATTATCCTAGAAATAACATTAAAAAGCCCCAAACTTGCACAGCAAAGTTTGTAGCTTTGGGTGCTTTTCCGATATTTAAGTCACGCAGAAACGTTTCTGATGAAAATGATTTCCTTACAGATACAGCGATATTTATCAAATAAAGAAGCTGGTAAAGAAATGGGAAAGTTTGATTCAACAGAAAAATGAGGGCTGGCTGCAAAGTCTGGGTGCCTTCTTGCAGTTGAAGCATTTGAGATAGCAGGACTCAATGTTTTTTTAATGATTTGCTGTGTTGTGTAATAATTATACATATAGCGCAGTGAGGTTACTTGGAGGAACACCGCACTATGTATGTTTTTTTGAGTAAAGGACCCAGGAGATTGCCTTTCACTTTGAAAACAATCCCTAATATCAGGAAAATGCTCTGTTTGTTTATGCGTACATAATGCAAGTTTGTCCGCCTGGGAACTGCAGCAAATGGGAGAAGTATGCATGGATTTCACAGGTAACAGGATTACGTGGGCACATAATTGATCCATTTGGAGAAAAAAATGACAGTGCTCTAAAGATGCCTAGGCTTTGGAGATGGAGTTTATGAAACAGGCATTTGTAAATTCAAAGGAATCAATATGTCAATTTTATTACATCTCAGGACCAGCTGGGCATTAAAGGAACAGTAGCCTTTTTAAAATTGCAGCTGCGTATTCTTGCATTGTGTACCTTTCTTAAAAGGCTTTGAATTTTAGAAAATGTACTTTTACCAGCGCTTTGCACCTTTTCAGTGACCAGTTTGCATGGGCAAAAAGAGACACAAAACACTATATTGTGTCAGTTTTCCTCTTAAGCCGCGGTTGGTAAAAACTGCTGGGCTTCAATTATACCGTGCAAAAATCTTACTTACAAATATGTACATAGAAGAAGACTAACGCCTGTTTGTATCCCAAATGTTGAAAAAAATATTTGAGATTTTGAACTGACGACTCAGCACATGTTGCAGAGGCAGCAACATAACGTGAGATAGCTGAAAAAGTGCATTAAAGACCTCATGTGAAACATGGAACCATTGTAAAACAGTATCTTCTCTTTCCTTCTCGCTGGACTTCAAACCCCCAGATGAATAAATTTAATGCAAAGCTTAGTTTTTTTCCAAGGGACAGCAGTTTTCAGCTGGCCAGATTTTGAAATGCAACTTTTCACACAAATTTGCAACGTACAGCATGGAGGGAGATGTTGAGCGGAATTTGGGTTGCAGTGGCGGTCGCTTTCCGTAGGCTCTCAAGGCCATCCCAAACAGGTGCTGAATCCCAAAGATGCATTCTCAAGGAATTAATAATGGCCACTGAAGATTTTCCTTTGGAGAGAAGGAGGTTAGCCAAGGCGCGACTGTGGCTTTCTATAGGGTGTTGTACACTCCTCTACCTGAAAGGCGTTTAGTTGAGGGACTGTGTTAGCAAAAGCCGAGCATGCCTCCAGCCTTCAGTAGATATCCTGTTGTCTTCTCTCTGCTCACTGGCCACGTTGCTGTGGACCTGGTGGTTACAGCCTACTATGCAAATCCAAATTTATAATTAACATTGCCAAAGTAACTACTGATTTGGGGTACTTAACTACGGACCACGCTAGAGGTTCAACACATCTGAAAACACACTTTAAAATATTCAAGTTTTTGAGTCCCGAGAAGGAAGTACCTTGGATCAATGGTCACTGCTCCCTGAGACTTCTCTGCTTTCTCAGCTTCCCCAGCTTTATCATGAGCCTCTCTGATCTTCTATAATGTTCCTCATGCTCCTTTTGCACAGTCTCTTTTTCTTTGAGCTCATACTTTTCAGGCCAGCCTGGCTACAGACAAGGTCTCCATACAGTACCGCAACCTGCCCAGTAATTCTGTTTTTTCTTGCTTAAGGTTCTCTACTTTCCATAAGGTATGGTTACAGTGCTTCTCCAGTGGTCTACTAACATTTTACCATGTAAATATGCCTTGGATGATGTGGGATCACACCATAAATAAGCTTATTATATTAGTGAGTAGCATATAAAATAGGTAGAGTACTCTCTCTCTCTCTCTGTGTATTCTACTATAGCTCTATCTCCCCTAAACAGCAGTATGAACTGAATTGAAATAATAAAAAGTCCAGTTTTCTGTGAAAGAGCATGGAAGAGCAGATACAAACAATACAACCTAGTTAAGTAACATTTTGTGGTCATAGACTTAGCACAAATTAAAACTTTATTCTGCAAGGATGCACTTTCAAAGCATTTTTTAAAATATTCATGTGCTAAGGAAGACATGGAAAAAGAGGTTCAGCGTGTTTTCATAGAAATTTGTGGCATTGTAGAAAATAAAGATGACCTTCTGCCAAGCACTGATGCTCAGAACTGATGCAAATACTCATAAATGAAGTCAAGAGAAACTATATAAACTCAATAGATTAAAGCTTACAAGACTTCAGAGGTAAGACTTCCTTCCAGCGTAGCTTTGCTTGCGTGCTTAGGTGTCAAATGTATGGCGGACACACCTTGTTCATCTCGGCATCCTCCACCAGTGATGAGATGCTGAGATAAGCCTTAGTTGTAACTAATCTAAATGAACGTTTTCCAAGCCCCATAGCAATCTCTACTCAAAAGAGGTTGCCCCTTTCCATGCTTGCTACAGGAGAGTAAACAGGGGTAAGAAGAGTTGAAGGGACTTGGTTGAGGCCTCCCAGCAAGTCAGCTGGAACTAAAAACTTAGAACTAATAAAACCAGAGGTCATATTCTGACCCTGGTTACCTCCACGCAGTCCCAGAGCCACTCTGCGGACAGCCTTTTTACTTTGTCAGTTCTTTGAATCTAATTCTAGAAGTAAAACAAAGTTTCCCAATGATAAGGTGGAAAAATGGCAAAACGAAACCCTGTCATCAACCTGATTGATGGTTCTTCCACTGAGATCATAACAGCTTCTTCAGAGACTTTTACAATCTCTATAGAAGTGCAGGAGGCACTGCCAATATCCGCAGATCATTGGCATGATAGACCGTAACGGCTTCTTCAGAGCCGTTCCGGTCTATCGTGTCAATGCGTACTTAGGGAGTCCTCAATGCATGGATCATTGACACGGTACTACATAACGGCTCCTTAGAAGCCATTACTGGGTATCAAGTCAATGCATACTTAGGGAGCCCTTAATGCACGGACCCACGCAAGTTGACTTGCTCTGAATACTAACAATCCTGTGGAAGAGTAGTTACTGCGTATGGCATTGAGGGAGATTATTAATACCCGCCTGCAAGAGCTCGACTCGTGCACCACACTCCCAATGCTTTTATGGGAGAGTTAAGGCTGCTTCCGAGTTGGACTGCTGTACGGGAGAGTCTGAAATCCGTGAACTTTCCCTCCTCCGCTGACATCGTTTTATTTCATAAAATATGTTAAAAAAAAAAACCCCATGGTCTCAATTTGAGATAGGAAAGCCAAGAGGCAGCCCAGGATGAAACATTTAGAGGTAGAATGGAAAGGCTTCGGAATAAGTGGTTGCAGTGGAAATGCTGGCAAACCCTTACATATGGAGCAATAGTCCTGCGTATTTTACCCCCTCAACTACTTTGCTGTAGTTATCAAAAATACAACGATCCCCACAAGATGCTTAGCATCAAGCTTGCAAAAATGACCCTCTCGAAGGAGAAATGATTTGTTAAATATCCCATCATCCAGCGAGGAGTTTGGCTGGATTTGTTGACCTGGTCCCCGGGGAACGTCAGCCGAGACTTTCCAAATTGTCGCCGCACCTCTGCTTCGACCTGCAAAGGCGCGTCTCCTTCATTTGGCTTCCCCCAGACAAGATATCCCCGTACCGAGTTGAAAATGCTTCTAGTTTGCTGTTGTTGATATTTTTCTTTTGTGTTCTGCTTACTGACTGACATCTGCTATCATGCTAAGCAGGTGTTCCTGTGTAAACGAACGTGCCCTGTTTGTGTTTCGCCATCCTCGCTACTGCGCACCCAAATGAGCAGCATGATTAAGAATCCTGTAAATTTTTGAAAGGAAACGGATGGCTGCCCTACTAGAACATAATTACACTGTTCCAACATCCGCAGCTCACTGCTGCAGCCGAGTTGGAGAACAGCAGAAATTAATAATATATAATAGCATCATTCTCGTAATTTATAAATGAAATAAAGTAGAGAGGAGATTCTGCTGATATGCATTTTCTTCTTAATTCTAAAAGACAAAGTATAGATTAGAATTTTACTGGGGTGAAACCTGGCCAGCAATATCACAGTAGTTGCAAGTGTAGGACCTGATTCATGAGAGGGATTTTGCTTAGGGAAAAGAGCTAATATCTTTTATTGGACTAGGGGAAAAAAATGAGTATACAAAGCCCTCTAAAGGCAGCCCCGGTGAAGGAAGGCTAGGGAACCTCCACAGATCATCTACCTACTTTTTGCTTTAATTCATTTGTAGGTATTGCAGGAAGACTTTGCTGCACGCTGCAATTTTTTTCCCTGCCTAAAATAATACACGATCACAGGTCACCCCCTTGGAGAGGAGAGAGGATTAATCAGTTAAAGATGTTGTCTAATCTCCTATTTTTGTTGAAAAACAGCAATGTTTTCAAAAACAACATTTTGAGCTCCAGAGATGTGCCAAAAGGAGCTGTACTGCAAATCACCGCTCAAGTCAAGCCTTGGAGTTGGTGCTTTAATTACACCCCTCAACCCCGCTGAAAAAAAAATGATACAACTTGCTGAAGACAGAGACGTATTATTTGTAAAGACTAAGCAGTATGACTTTTTTTTTTTTTTCCATTGCATATGAACAGCCAAGTTAGTTAAATGCTTTTTATTTTTGTTCTGTAGTTACCCAGATGTACTCATCTAAGCGATGGCCCAGCTGATTTATACTTTTACTGGGATAAACTCAAACGGGAGAGTTACCAAAACACCACAACAGTGTTTACTTACAGGTTAATTAGGGACATTTTTATAAATTTTGACACTGTAAAGCTCTAAAGAATGATAACTGCTTCGATGGAAAAGGTCAGCATGGACTCCCCAAGTTTAACCCAGCGAATACGAGTGTACACAGTGAGCCCAGAGAATTGCTTTTCTTTTAAACTAATGGATATGTTTGAGTTGTATTCTTCTAAAGGGCCCCCTTAATAATTTGTTTCTGAGAAAATATGTGCATATACAGATTTATTTCATTAACAGGTATTTATTTAAGTGGGCTGCACTGTATTTAAATCTCTGAATAGTTTCCATTACTTCCTCAGCTCACTTACTTCAAGTTGACTAATTTTAATAAGGCTAAGGTGCCTAGGGTCTTATTGAGTGTTCAGTTTGATCAATATGGCTAAATTAAAATAGTGCAGAATATAAGCAAATGTACTCTAACAACTCAGTGAAAAATGTGGAGTGCACCAAACATTGATTAGTGTTTCACAGACATTAATTTGTTGTTTTAAATACACTAATACTGCTCAGAAACGGCATCTACCGCCAGCACAGCCATGCAGTCTGGGTACCACGGACCGTATTCTGCCCAGCTACGCTCCTGCACAACCCCGTTGGCTTTCATGGCATCGCACACATCTGAAGACATAATTTGGCTCTGTATCATGACGAACCAGGTCTGCACACCCTGGTCTCACAAGCAGCCCTCCCGGTCCAGATTTGGCCCATTCTGGGAGAAATAGTGTTCCCATACCACTCGCAGAGCAAGCCTAGATCACACCTAAGGGAAGCAGAAGGAGGACAGTTACGATTATTTGCATGAGTGAAGACTATTTATATAATCATATTCATTATGAATTTGGGCCTATACATCAATTCTATACGTGTATTTTTAAGACAGGCACAGACTCTTAGGGAAGTGGTTATACGTACAAGAAGATACTAGTTTTTGCCCTCCTGTAACACCACAATATTATTGTCATAAAAGATTAATGTCAACCCCCACCTGGTATTAAATTGCTTTCAGTAGCCCTTGCACTCATGTCTTTCTGCACAAGACAAAAACACTTTTTAAGTAACTACTTGTATCTTCAACTCAAATTACTGCTGTTACTGAGCTACGTTTTATTTTTCAAATGCCTTAGTTGTTGTGGTAGGTATCCCGTGGATAGGATGTTCTGAATAAGAATATGGTATCAGGAACCTAATTTTAGGGCAGGAAAAAAGCATACTTCAGAAAACAGGCTCTTATCATAGTCTTGTTGATAGATGTTGCACATGTTAATTACATGATTTTTTTTTTTCATACTCCAACAAAAAGCTGTATTTTCCACATACTAAGAATAATTTGTTTTTCTTTCTTTCTCTTTCCCTTCCTTTTTCTTGGTTAGCAAAAGCATTATCATACTTTGACGTCCAGTGCTTGCACAGACAGTTTTTAATGGTTTCTAAAAATATGACAATAACTTCTTAGCAATCATACTTTTGTATAATTCTAAATGGTTTCTGATATCTTTCTTGGTTTTTCAGTAGTTCTCCCCTCTACCTGTAGTGTGATCTTTCTGCTTATCTTTAATCTCCTTGGTAAGTGATATTCGCTGTAACAGTTCTTCCTTACCTTGATACCATCTTTTCCTATGTGGCCAAAAAAAAATAATTTCACATAAGCAGAAGCTTGTTTCCTGGAAGGTAAATCAGCAGTGTGTGTATAAGAAAGAAAGAAAGAAAAAAAAAGAGAGAAACAAACAGGAGGGAGTTCACGTGTTTAAAAAAAAAAGCAACTTGAAAGCAAATGCAGTCACATTCAGAAGTGAATTCTGTGAAGATGAAGTCAAATGTAAAAAGCATTTCTCTAGTTTAAACTGACCAAGAAGAGTTATAAACAGCAGAAACATTTAAAGTTTCCCTTTTTTAAATTAAAGCTGGAGCTTTGACTTAACCTTCAACACGACAAGTAGAGCACACTGTGCAAAAACAATTTGTGAGTCTTCTTAACAAACATCTCAAGTGAGGAGGGCCAGCACAAGTTCAGAAGAATTGATTCATTTGTAGCTATGCCAAAAAAAATGCTTAGGGTTTTTGTTGTTGTTGTTGTTGTTTAGCCTTGATTTTTTCCAGCGTTTTACATGTTTAGAGTTTTTAATATCAAAGGTACTGCTCTCTGTAAACAAGTGTAAGTTTACTGAGGCAGCTTCACTTACACTCTTCCCTTGTAATCAGATGTGAAAATTACACCCTCCCTTTTGGCTACATGATAATTACACATTTCAACATACAAAGAATTGTCTCTGTTTCAGTTGCTGGGATGAAACAGCGAAGGCACTCGGGAAAATATATTATTATATTAAAGATCAGTGCCATAGCTGTTTTTAGTAGAAGTGAAGTTTGTAATCACAACTATGATCAAGATACTTTGAGATTTACATATACACATATATATATGAGTGAGAGAGAGCAGTTAAAAATAAAATGAAACTAAGGTACCTCAGCATGGAGGGTGAAACTTAGCCCATGTACCAAGGGCCAGCAAACAGCCTACTCCCTGCTTAAATCTCACCAAAGCCCTATTCTGAGGGTGAATTTTACCCCGAAAGCATAATTTTTTGGAAAGTTTAACAAAGTTTCTCTGGCTTTGTCCTGTTTTTCTCCTTTCTTTTTCTCCTGACTGTTCTATTTCACTTACATAGAAACTTAGCCTGAATTTCTTGTGCATCTATCTATTTCTTTGCAAATGCTGGGTGCAGAAAGAATTCAGAATTAAGCATTGCTCAGAAAGAGCTGTGGGAAAAAAATTACATATGCAGCAAAACATGTTAGAGTTGTGTTTTGACAGTTTCATGACCAAGCCAAAAAATATACATTTTTTTTGTACCTGGCGCAGTTTCACAAAAATGTCCCCTCAGGGAATAGTCATTTTTTGTCAGAATCAACTGTTTATTTACTTAAAAATCTAAAAGTTTTGCCTTACATTAGAGGCAGAGTTACTGAAGGTTAAAGTTCAACATCGGCTCGTTGCGTTGCCTTCACCGTAAAAGTATGGTTTGTGTCATGGGAGAGGGATAAAAGCATTAGCACGGACACAGGACAAAATAAAAATGCCATGCATTTTAAAAACAGAGCAGGTGAGGTTCGTCAGGTCTCTCGGTACGCATCTGCAGCCATGCCCTGGCCTGTTTGCAAGCGATGGGTGACCACCTTGGACCTGCCACCACCGCGGCTGAACATGGTAGCAATGGTTCAGGCTGGAAGTAATGGGTTTATCCAACTAAGTCAAAGCCTGGTAGGGTTTTGATGGCGGCAACGGTGTTGAGACCCTTGCTATTGCCGGTGGAGGTGTTCGTGGCAGGCAGGGCTTTGAGTGTCCTTCCTCATCTGCGCCTTGCTGGGCTGGAGGGATCAAAAGGGATGTGGGTGGCTTCCCACCGCTGCACCCAGTACGGTGCACACCATGGGAAGAAGTAGCCCAAGGCTGACCTAGTCGTGTCCTACCCTGGGTGTGCCGCCTTTCATATTTCTGCATCAAAACGCTATCTAAATGCCCTGCAAATGTGCAGGGCATGAGGCTGGGGGAGTCCGGGAGCCCCCGCTCGCATGGGACTGCGCCCGTGTGCGGCACCACGCTGTGGGCCATCCTGCCTGCAGGTATGGGGTTATTCCCCACTTCGCTCATATTAATTCAGGATGTATACAGGCATGCTTGGGACATAACCCCAGATCATAACCAAATCCTGAGATCATACTAATAGGAGAAGATGTAATGACTTTTAAATCAATGGAATTGTACCAGTAAAGAAGAATTAGGTCTCCCACCCTGAAACTAAGGTTTTTCCCAAGGTAAAACTTGGTGTTCTCAGCAGAGGGGTGATTTTTTTATCCATTCCTACCTTTATCTGTATAAGAACACAAACAATTAATATTTTTTGCCTATAATCAGTTTATGAGATTGCAGCGTTAACAGAAATGCACTCTGTCAGATGATTTTTGCATATATATTTACCTTGACTGCAGCTCCAAACTGTTGCAACTGGCAAGCTGACCTTTCACACTGGCTACCGGCCATGTTCAGTGAATAATTTTGAAACAATTTTTTTACTAGGATTTTAAACATAACTCTTTATTTGGGGAAGCAATTTGCATTGGGGAAAAAAACCCCAAATGTAAATACAGATTTCCCCAGGAGATTAAAAATAGTCCAAAACTAATAGCCTAATCTAATTCTCATAATGATCATTATGCAATATATTCAGTGGGCCTAATCCTGCCCTCACGGAGTCTCTCTGAAGTCAGGGACTCGATATACCTGTCTGAATTTGAGTTTACCCTTCATATCCCAATTACAGCAGGGGAGCGGCTTTTGTCTCTATGGTGAATAATATTTTGCGAATTAGACCTCATTTAAAAAAAAAAAAAAAAAAAGAAAGGAATATATAAGGTGGGGAGGCAGTCTCTCCTGACTCACACTCACAGGGTGGAAGTCACAGCCGGAGCTGCTCTGGTAGGAAAGAATTGAGCACTATACCAAAAAATAACATAAAAGCTCTGACTCAAACTGATGAAAAGGGAGTTAATCAGAGATCAGGATGGCTCTTCGTCTCTACCAAGCGCTCTTGTTAGTGTTGCAGTTAAAGGTATTCCTCCATCCTCATTAACTTTGCATTTATCACCTTGTATTTATTATTTGCTCCTTTTTTCTGCCCATCCCAGAGGCTGCGTGTTTCCTCTGACTGACAAGTCAATACCGGAGCCAATTCCAGGCTGGCGACCTCCATGGGGTTATCGCTGGCCTAAAACGGGCAGGACTGAGCCCAAAGCGGTGCCGCTGGGGGGATGCGGGACCGTCGGGGCGTGGGGAGGTGGGGTGAGGTCCCCCTGTGTCGCCGGCTCCTCCCTGGGCTTCTCAGCACTGCGGGAGAAGTTCTGTCCCGACTTTTGCTGCTCTGCTCAGAGATGGGGTCTGCCCGGACTCTGCGGCTTTTTAAACTGAGCAGAGACTACTGGGAGCCTGGCTAATGTGCATATTGATGTACCCTGTAGCTTCTGAGATGATGAAAGAGCATATTGCTTATTTCCACAACAACGAGCTAGGAAATATTTACAGCGACCCCGCTCCACTACCTGGGGAATTTCTCCCCAGGTGACGGAATGAAGCAACATTTGATATTTTTTTTTTTCCCCACGTAAATAAAAAAATACCCCCCCCCCCAAAAACCCCCAATAATCCAAAGTTGTTAGTCAGGGCAGCGATACCTCTTCCTCCAGCACGCAGATATGATATAGCTTGAATTTGTATTCATCTTGTCCACTGTGGCTAGAAGATGGAGGAGCTATTATGAAACCTTTTTTTTTTTGAATTTGCTTTATTCACTGTTTACTATGCCGGGCTGACATGATATGATTTGTGCATCGCGGGGTCACAACAAGCTACTTGCAGGACAATTTGCTGAATCAAGAGGGTGATTGTGTCTGGTGCCAGTCAGTCGCAATTAGGGCCAGGATCAGGGAGGCCCAGAGCTTGTGTATCGTCTTGGGCAAACCTCATAGAAATCAGCTCACCTGAAACTAATTGTCACAACAGAGACCTTATGCAAATGAGCCCTAGGGTTAGCGTGGGAAAAGAAAAACTGTCGCAAAGATAGGTGACCTGCTGAGCAGGGGGTCTGTTGCTGGGGAAATCTTTGTTCAATGAGTTAAAAAAATGTTCGCATTGTTCCAAATCCAAGAAAAACGTAGCAGATCCTCTCCCTAAGAAAGCGTGGCGAGCACACTCATCTGAAAGTCCAATAAAGTGGCAGCCAGCTTTCGAGCCGGTAATAAATTGGAAGTCTTTATTCTTTATAAGGGCTGCAGCAGGAAAATGATTTTCCTTTGCAAAGGGGCCTTTAAAGTTTAGCTGCTCACAGTTAGCCGGCGCTTAAAACTTCACTGTCTGTCGAATCTTTCGCCTGCCTAACCTGTTGGATCCCAGCAGATTTCCTGACCTGAGGTTTTAGCAGCTGGAAAAAACCTCCCTCTGGCTCCTGGAGCTGCTTTTCGGAAGGTCTGGCTCTTGTAGCGCAGCAAGCCGTTGGGTTTGGAGGGCAGGAACAAACGGGGAGCAGATCCGTGGAGATTCTCCCGTAGAAATCTCCAGGGATCTCTGAAGCTCTCCAACTTCGAACATCTCTTCTCTCAGTGCCTTCCCAAGCAGCACACGCCAGCGAGATGGGCAGGTTCGAGCGTTGGAAACATAATCGTGAATTAAGCACATTTAATGACAGGATCATTGACGTCTGCATGCAAAAACGGCTGTTTCTGACATGCTTTCCCTCTCCCTTTTTCTCCTCTGCCTCCAGCCCAGGCAGGGAAAAGCATAATTTTCAGCGAGCACATTACACAACATTTGTCTTGTTCACTCCTTCCTCTTTAACAATTTTTATGGGGGTTGCTCAACACGTTCTAAAATAGGAATGGAGACGATATAATAAAGTGCTGAACTGATGATATACGCGGCAGTTTATGCTGTCAATGGCAAATTCAAAAGAAAGGGATGCAACACGCTCCAAGTGAAGAAATGTAAGCCTGTGCCCTATAAGCACATAGAGTCAGAGACAGCCAGGGTATTTTTGCACGTAAGGCTTTTCCAAAGAGGTTGACGGGGACAGAGGCGAGATTAATTGCACTAAAAGATACTGGACAAATTTCAGAGACACGAGCTGCTTTGCGCTATCATCGAAGGCAAAAGAATAGTTATTTTGTTTGGTTAATAATTAGACCCGCGCTTTCGATGGTGCTGCTTTAAAGGGGTGAAATGTAGATGGTATCAGAACAGCAAGTTCAGAAATTAACTTCCTACTCCCCAAACACGATGAAATAAGGATGGCTTAAAAGTAATGCAGATTAATCACCAACTTTTTTTTTTTGATCTCTTTTGTCCCTTTACCACTGTCTGACATAATTTCCACAAATAGGAGACGTTTCACAGTGGGTATGAAGTGCTCAGCTTTCACTCATCAAACTTTAATCGGAACTGCATTTTAGTTTTTGAATAAAGAACACTTAAAAAATTTAGATGCAAATTATTTTGCATTATTCATGCTCTAAGTGTCCTTGTAGATTTAAACACTTCTGAGGCCACCTTGATTCAAGTAATTACCTAGGCCCTCACTGCTCCATCATGAATAAGGTATTTTGTACAAGTAAAGTATGCACCCGATGAGCTTTTAAAGTGGCTTTACACTGAACTTGTGTATTGCTTCTTGTGCATGAGTGATTCGAACATGCGTCGCAATCTGTCTCAGGTGGGAAATCCTGGCAGAGCATCCATGAGTGACGGAAGGAAGCCTCCCAGCCCCGGCACACGCTATTTCTTTGTCTTCACAGAAGAATCTCAAAGTAATTCTCTCGCTCGAGTCTTGTGGCTCCTCTTAAAAGTCTGAGGAAGCAATAGCTGCTAGCAGGGAAAGAAATGACAGTCATTTTTCACTTAACCCTTCGTTTCCCATCTCGGCCCCCCTTCACCTGCTGCTTGTGCTCAGTCACTTAAGGCATTCGCATAAGATAATATAAGTCTTTCTACTTTTATGTAGCATTGTACATCTGCCTCCCCATCTGTCTGCTCAGCCTCCCTCACGTTCCAGTGCTAGGTACCACCTGAGCAGGATTTTTCACACAATAGAGCCAGCCCGGCGCCGAGCATCATGGCTGAGAGCTTCTCCCAACAGAAGTGGCTATCGGAGGTCAAGCTAAACCTATATCTACACATACATTGTCAGCAAAATGAGCTCGCAAGAGTTAAATTTAATTGGCTGAATCTTGTAGTTGGCGTTTGTTGCAAAGTGCCCATGGTTTTTTTCTTTTCCAGCTACATTGCTTTGAAGAATTATAGGAATTTTATGATGTGCTATTGGAGTTCCACTGGCAGAGATTACAGTAAAGGGGTTAAAGTTGGTTTATGTTAAAAAAAATTATGCAGAAACCAATAAAAATAAACACACTCCAGTAGACTAAACTTGCTGGGCTTTTAGTTTTAGCTTAACAATAGAAGTTTAGACGAAATCCAACATTGCAGCTTTTAGAAAATTAGTTGACACTCACAGTTGATCATCTTTACTACACAGCGGTATAATTAATATTTAAACATTGTAATAACGCAGCTTGCTTTGCATGCACTTTTCAGCCCCACCACAGTATATTTTATCAGGAATACTGCTAGTATTTTCTTAGGTAATGTCATTTTTTAAAGTTATATTTAAAATAGGATATTGGCTTCTCACTCAGCGCAAAAAAAATATCAATAGGGCAGTAGGCAGGTTTCATACGTCAGTTTATGATTAAAGTGTGTCTGTACTGAAGACAATAGAAAATATATAAGGAGCTACTTCATTGCCATCATCATAAAATAAATATACCTAGAGACTATCGGTTTAGAAAACTGTCTCAAGTTGTTCATTTTTCTTCATGCTATCTATAAAAAGAGGAACTTTTAATATCTAGATGCAGTGCAAAATCAGGCAGTGACCCACAGATCTGTGAAATACCGCACCTCTGACACCCACTCATTTAGAGCCAGAGAGCATTTAATAAAGAAGTCAGGCAAGTAAAAAAAAAAAAAAACCAAGCAGGGAGTTTTCACATGAGTGTTGTCAGGGTTAAGGCTTCTGTCTGCCTGGCAATTTAGTAAAATGGCAAGAAATCGTCAAAATGGAAAAGGACTGTGCTAGTTTATTTACTCAAGAGAGCCCTCTTCCTCTTCCAGTCGAGGTGGGACGGAAAAGTTGTTTCAGGTGCTTTGCTCCTCAGCTTAATCCCCCTGATTAGTGCAAGGTGCCCTTTATTCCCCATCTTATAACTTCTAGCAAGACAGGCTGTTCTTCTTGGAACTGATTTGGACTCTTTTCTAGGGCTTTCTTCTGCAGCCTTTCACACGCATGGGTCCTCCTGATGCCAGCCAGAGGGCTGGTGCTTGGGTGGCTATTATTAACCACCACAGATGTGTGGGCACCACTGGCAAAAGCCCTCCCTGTGGCTCCTTTGGGCTGATCCGAGGAGGAAAAAAGAATAATAAATAAGATACAGGCAGAACTTATGCACCCATTTTGGCTGCTGCGTGATGCAAAGAGGAACTCCTGAATTTCCCAGCTGGAGAAAGCATCCTGCAAAGTGAGCTTCTTGTATAGCTCCCAGCCTTGGAGGTATTTAGTGGTGTGCCCTGGCGGGGGGGTATTTTTTACCCAGGAGATGGGTTTTGGGGGGCACGACATCAGGTGGGGCTGCAGCGGGTTGCAAAGGTGCCTGAAGCTTGGCTGAGAATCTGGCCCTGGGTTTTGTCACGTTTCATTGCAAATTTGAAAGCAGGCCCATTTCTATTAATACTGTTAATAAAAGGCATATGTTTTGTCAAGCAAAACCGCCCTTTCATTAAAACGGAGCATAATTTCATGGGGTTTTTTACGTTCATGCAAAAATAGCCATTTCCCCAACATGTCCCAAAAAGCAAAGTCTGAGAGCGTGTGTGCAAAATTTCACCAAGCCACAAATATTTTCATGCCAAATACCACTAAATGAAAATGCTCAGCATCTCGCTGCTTTAAGCTAGTCCTAGGGCCTCAGTCTAATTGCCTGGGAGGCAATGGGAGTTTTTAATTTACTTAAAAAGTAGCAGAAATGGGCTTTAAAAATTCTGCGTATGCAGCGACTGTGTGACTGACGCCATGAGATCCATAGCATGTGTGAAAATAGATTGCATATTGCTGAGAGCTTTCTCCAGGCTCCGCCATAGATTGCCTTACGTCACGTGCGCCTCCGAAGAATTTGGGGATACGGTTTTGATGGAAGACGTTGCAGCGCGTAAAACAAAGTCGCCTTGTGTTGGCAAAGGGCGCGTGGGAGCTGCCGTGCCGTGCGCACGCTGTCTGTCCGTAGGGTAGGGGTGGGAGTGGGAGTTTTAAGGAAACAGATAAACAACAACTAGAAAGTGCTTAAAAATAGGGCCATACCTTCCAGCCTTGCTGTATTGCGACTGTTGTGTGTAGTTATGGGTGAGAGCTGCTCCGACTCTTACTTTTCAAGCGAAAGTGTTGCTGTGAGATGCCGCAATAGAAACATTTGTGTTTGAGATGGGAACAAACCGCCTCCGATGGCTTGGCTTGCTCCTTCTTTATCAGGTTTTGTTCAGGAAGGCAGTTACACACACCTTGGCTGCAAATAACTAAAAGAGCATGGTCTATTTTAAACCTGCTGCTGAGGTGGTAAAGAAGAGATAAGTTGAAACCTAACTGCTCTCTCGCTTGTGTGTGTGACAGATATGTCCAGAAATGGATAAAATTAAAAGCATTTTTCATATGCTAATAGCAACCTGGATGAGGAAAAAGTACAGGGAACTAAGCAGCAAAGCCAAGAGGTTTCTATCACAAATATATTTCTCCCATTACCTAAATTTTAGGACTTCTTTCCCCAAACTGATATACATATTTTTACTGTGTCTGAAAGAAAAATTCTATAGTAGAGTTTGATTTCAGCATCAACCTTATGGCAGCCATGTGGGAGCGAGATTATGGGACATGTGGAACAAAAGTCTTCCAGCCAGAGGAGGCCTTCTGAGCATAATGATTCTTATTTAAATTAGTCTATGTTTTATTACTCAGTTGGGGAGGGGAGAAGGAAACCGAGGAAAAGAATATTTCTTTAAAACCATGGTCACCTGAATTGTAGATGAAGGGAAATTAAGTAGTTTTCAGCTCGTAAAATGGACAAACATTTTCATATCACAACAATCATTTCAAGCAATCCTCAATTTTGGTGTTTGTTTTTTTTTTTTTTTTTAAATTTTACATTTAAACTTGTTTTTCCTGTTGGCATGCCTGCCGATTCATTTGTAAATGTGCTTTAAATTCCTTTGTATATTACAATGAATGCCACCTCTTTAAACGCTCTTAGTAATTTAGCGAACTTCTTTGCCAGTGGGTGAAAGTACAGTATTGTACATGCATAAGAAAAGGTACATTCATTATGCTTCACGTATGAAAAGGTATATTAGGAACGGTTTTGCTTAAAGTGGAGGGGTGAATGGAGGAGCCCCTGATCCATCATAGCGCTTTTGCATGTGTGAGAATGTGTCTCTGTGAGCCCAACGTCCAGAAATGCTGGTCGGGAACTTACCGGCAAATGTGTGTCTGTGAAACCTGAGAAGATTTATAACAAGTAGGTAATCGTTTCAGGCCTATGCGAGGGGAGCGGGAACTAAAAGCTCACGCTGGGGCTGAACAGGAGTTTTAGGGAGAGAGAGAGAAAACCTGGGGGTCTGATTTCTTCCGTCTTCTGCCACGGCTGTCACGAGGTGCCGTGCTGTGCCATGGGAAAAGGGTTGTGCAAGGACTAGGCTTGAGATCTGCCTGTGATTCTGAAGTGTGTTTTGGGGTTGGGGCCGACCCCCGAAGCTTGTCATGCGACCGATTCGTGGTGTGCGATAGGTAGAGGGACAGAAATGAGGTGGCCCCAGGAGCCTGGTCTTGCGCTCCTTCCCACCTCCTTTACCCAGCCGGGATTAGTCCTGGCTGTCTCAGGGTGAACGGGAAGGTTAAGTTAAAGGCATTTTTCTTAGCGTGAGAAATACATCGTGTGCCACAATGGAAGGTAAAGGGAGGGAGTGTTGAGGCATGGTGGGTATAGCCAGGGAGGGACAGCATCTCTGGGCAGGAGTGCAAGGCTGCAGCGGGCCAAATCCTGCTCATCACCTCCCCCTTTTTCTTGGGACCGCTCACTTCGGTAAGGTGAGCAGGCTTCGTGCCGTTGGCTTGGCTTTTCTGTGAAGTAGAACCGCAGCGTTACGGAGAGGGTTGGTCAGTTTATGGCCAATAAACATAAAAGCTGAGAGAGTTTCAATGAAACATTCTTCTCCAAACCAGAGGTCATTCATTTTGCACTTACTCCTTTATGTGGTTTCTGAAAGTTTAATTTTAAGGAGAGGATGTGGGAACGCTCTGTTTGTTTTCTTTTTCTTTTCTTTCTTTCTTTCTGAGCTCTTTACTTCGAATTAATTTCATGGAAACGTGTGCGAATGCTTTCCAGTGGCATGCCAGCTGTCATTTTTTTGATCGGGGGCGAACCCAGAGTTTATTTCCAAGATGCAATTTTAAGCTTGGTTCATTGTAATAAGTGTCACTGTAAGGCAGGCGAAGAGAGAGTTAGCTTTCATTAACATTCTTCAATTCTGGAGCCCATCAGGAGGTAGATAAGGTACCACCGGGTCCATCCACCTCCCGGACCACAGGAGGACAATGCCAGGAATGTTTGCAATGTGTTTCTATTTTTGTCACACCTATGTGTGGCCATCCATCTGGTCTTAATCAATCAGTCTCATCCCGGAGCTTTGCTGTTCTCCCAGCTGAAATAATACACTTCTTCAGCAAGAGCTCTGCCTCAAGGAGGGTCACTACTCACCATTCCCCAGACAAGGCATATTAACGAGGCTTACATATTTGTAAACATAGGTAAACCCAGGAGGGGTGGTTGGGAAGGAACATTTTGAAATATGAATATTTTATGAATAAACCACTGTGTTGTTTACTTAGTGATATTACACAGGAAAACTTGATGAAGTACTAGAGGTAAATTTGTTTTAGCAAAAAAAAAAAAAAAACACCAAAAAAAAAAACCAAAAAACAAAACAACCCAACCCCTCAGAAGCACCGAGACAAAGATAAATGGTGAAAGAGCGAATGATCCACCACCCTATTTAAGCAGAGGTAACGTGTATAAAATATGTTTCTGAAAGAGCAGAGAAGTGGGTGGTGAATACCGTAAAATGTGCCATTTATTTATTTAGATTGCACATCAGGAGATAAAACAAATGAAAGCTCTGACTTGTTAATAATTTACGTTTAAGTGGAAAATTCTTACATGCTGTTAAGATACCTCCAAGACCTGACACCGCAAATGCAAATAATTTACATTCTTTGTGAGCACACAACTTCGCTTGTCTGGGAAAAAAAAAATTCAAATATGTGTTCAGGGGGCAATGAAAACCAGGATACATTTACACTCTTATAATTACATTTATTAATTTTGGATGCCTCTTTTGAAGCATTCATGGAGCTGACCTTCCCATTCATCAGGTGTTCCTGGCTGAGAATCTGCTGAGCCATACCTCACAACCTAGGAGGTAGGAGATGCAAAGAGGGGGGATTTCTTTTCAATAAACAGCACTATTACTTTTCCCCCTAACAGCTTATGCAAAAAGTTTTGTGGGGGAGAAAAAAAGCCCCAGAAAAAAAAAAAAAAGAGGAGTGTGCATAACAATAACTACCTCTGTCCCTTCTGTTTTTGTTCTTTTCATGTCAGGGAACTTTTTAGCCGTGCTGCCTGGGTAACTGCTCTGGAAGGTTGGAATATCTCTTGTTGAAGGAGGTTTGTGATTGAGGGCCCTCTGACACAACCTTTTGTTGCTCTGAGGTGTTTGATCCTCTTTCCCTTTCTTCTAAAACCAATCCCATCCCTTTAAAAAATGGATAACCAGCACTTCTTTTACTTATTGTCAGCTTTTGGAAAGTTACTGTGGGGGGTTGTAGAAGTTTAACTAGTTAACCCCTTGCGTCCTGATAGCGGGTTGCCATTAGTACTTCTTTTTCACTCCTTCCCAGGCAGAGAATATTTCCATAGCTGCGTCAGGTATGCAAATCCTCTTTTATAAGGAGCCATGTGACGGGTTGGCTTGCGGACAGTTTGCTCGCCGATCTTTCTTTCCCCTGGCTCGGCGGAGCTTGCTTAGAGAAGCCAGGTTCAGCCGAGAGCTCCAAGCATGAGCAGGGCCTGAGGAGTCGGTCCCCAAATCAGGACGGTCGCTACTCAATTGCGCTGAAATTTCAAAATGAGTCAGAATTTGTAGCTGCTGATTTTCTTCTCTTTCCTTGAACTGAAACTTGTGAGAGTCACCACAGGCGTAGGCTGATATGATACACTTTTTTTTTTTCTTTTTTTTCTCTTTGAGAGCAGCTCTGAATAACAAGAATTCACAGAGAGTCGCTCTTCAAAAGTGTGTGGCCAAATCTGAAAGTAACAAAGGAAGAACACCTTAAAATGAGATGTGTAGTAAGGACGCTTGCTCAGAGCCTTGCGATTAAAAATGGGACTTGTTTTTTTTCTTTTTTTTTTCAAAGGGAAGGGACACAACCCAGGCTATAGGAAAGAAAAGCAGCTTAAATGGATTATTTAACAAAAAGCAACTTATAGCTCCTAGATAGTGACCTACATTCTGCACACAATGATGATGTTTTACGGTGGTGATAGGGTTAATAACCTAACATCATTCATGTAGTGTTTTTTGAAAATTGAATTTTACTGCTACAAAGTAAATGTAACAGCCCTCTGGAGACAATATTACAGGCACTTTATTGTTTGCTAAGCTGATGTCATCTTTCTACGGACTGACTTTAAAACAAAGGCAGAACATTTATTACAAATATCACTGTGTGAAAGGAAATCTACTGAAATATTGTTTAGAAGGTGGACTGATAAAAATGTATTAATACTTGGCTTTGATTATCTGCAAAGTTATGCCTGTGGAATGCTTTCTCGCGTGATCTCTGCTCAACAGAAGTGTTCGTCTTGGATATTACACCTACTTTTATTTTAATGTTATCCATCTCTGAGCATGTGTTACTTCTAAGATGCATTTTATAATATACTCTACAGCTCATTTATAACTCTCTGCAGTTTCTTTGTAAGAATGTAAATGAGGTTTTGATCAAAACCTAAAATATTTCCTTTCAAAGCATTTTCATATAAACAGGGCCATGTCTTCCCTGCTGAAATGACTGCAACTGCTCACATGAGCAAAACCAAGGAGCCTTGGCCCTCTTTTAGGGACACGGTTTGGCTCTGATCAGCCTTCTGCTGTGAGCTTTCCCAGCAGTTCCAGCCCAGGTAGGCTGCGTATCCACTAAGGTCAGTCTTTTCAGACCTGGATCCCCAGACAGGTGCCTACATCAACATCTCTTGGTGAAGCAAAGATGTTGGAGGCTGAAGATTCAGTGCCTACAAGTTACATCGGTTAAGTTATGTGGTGTTCAGTCCTTGGAGAACCCCACCATGTGTTTTTGTACAGTCTTAATGAAATCATCAGGTTTGAAAATTTTAAGCTGATTGTAGATGACCACGAGCTTTGAGTTTTATCATTCCCATGTAGCCTTTCTAAGTAGGTTTTAAGTGAACAAAATATATTTGTCCCTCTCAAGAAGAGCAAGCGATTCATTTGCAAATAATTTAATATCCATTAAAGTTTAAATTTCCTTTGTTTCCTCACTTGCAGAGTAAATCAATGACCATTTCAAAGTAATAAGTACAATGAGGGAAAATACATTTTAATGTATCAGTATCGCTGTTGTGGCTTTTGCAGGTGAAGCATAGAAAGATGTGAACAGCTTTATGAGGACGGGTGTCTAAGCAACTGATTAGCTCATCTCTGTTGAAAGAAGACTGCAAGAGAAGTGTAGGAAAGCGGGGCAAATTTAGAAAGTGAGTAGTGGAGTTAACAGTAAAACTAGTAACTTGGTAGGAGTCTGTGATATTAGTATCACTTCTGAAGTCTGCGTACATGTAATGTGCTTTGCAAAGGTGGACATCTACCTATGCTCCCAAGCAGAAGTTTATATTCATACCCCCTTGTTATATATTTAATGCTGACAGGTTGTGGCAGCTTATATCGGTGGGATTAAAACTGGCAATCGGATGATAACAGTTTACTTTTAATATCCTCAGAGCAAAGTTTTCAGATTGCCAACAATTATCAAAGGGTGCCTTGCCTGCTTCATTAATGCTAATATTCTTAGATGCCTGAATATGATTTTGCATGTCAAGCCAATCTATCTGGCATACCGCTGGACATCCTTTGACTGGTGCTGTGTGGCATTTTTTGTTTGATCTTTGGTGTTGCTCAGATAAATTTAATCCTGACATAAGCAATACTCGTTCTGACATCAGTAGGATCTGCACATAGGTAGGGCAGTGACAGCAGGCTCTGCCGGAAAGTTAGAAGGGAGTTCAACTATTTGAAAATGTAATCAAGGACAGACTATTAACCTTTGGCTTAACCGAGAAGCGGAGTTTGTCTTAACATGACTGAAAAAAAATGTCCTTGTGTTCCTATATAAAATACCTTTTAGAGCTTTGCTTCAGAAACACTGCATGTGTCTGACCCAGATCCCACAGAATTCACCTCAGTGGCTTTCAGGTTAGGTGTCCCAAGCAACCTTTTCAGCTAAGGCTTGAGCCAAGGTTTGAGCCAAGCCTAAAACTCAAAGGCGTTAAAAGATGAGAAGGTCTCTGTGTGGAGGGTGAGACCATGGCTTTGTCCAACAGATTTTCTTTTCTGTAAGAGTTGGAGGGGAGGGATGGAGGGTTCCTGGCTCGTATCATCTGACGCTTCCTTATGAAAATCAATTGACTTGTGGCCGTTGATGCCAGCTCTGGGTTTGACTCACATTGGCCAGTATTCCCAAGGTCTACGAGAGCTATATATAACTACAATACATAATGGTTGCTGTTAAATGCATCAGCTTTGCAAATGGATGCGCTAGACATCTCCTTTCTGTCTCATATACTACAATTGTTTCAATTGTTTGAAGTCGAGTGCTTTACGCCACTGAGAAAGAAGTCTCTGTAATGTCTCCCACAGTAGATAAGGCCGGTTGTAATGAAAATGAAGGTGGTTCTTTATTGAGCCCTGGACACAGACAGGACCTTGTAGTCCTCTAGCTGCTGGACTGGAGTAGCACAGCCCTAATGCCGCCATGCAGGGGTCCAGGTACTGGCCTGGAGCTTGTAGGCCCAGAAAAGAGCCCCAAAACCACACCAGTGTGAATGCACACGGAAAGGGAAAATAGGTAGCTTCGTTGCAGGGGAAATGTTGAAACAGCGTGCCAGGTTATACAATCAGCATTTCTTCATTATTTTAGTTGTACTAGAATTCGTAAAAGGTTTGGGCTTAAAAAACCCCCATGCCAGCAGCAACAATGGGTATAATCACACATTCGAACGTAAGAATTAGTTTTATGCGGCGCGCTAGAAAAACCAAAATCTTGAGGAACACTTTCAAAATAACCAGAGAAAAATAAACCATTCCTTATGTCAGTCTTGTTAGAGAGGGATTAAGAAACTGGCAATTATTTTGGCGACCTTAATTGTTGCTCTGCAGGAAAATATGTAATTAGAGCACGTTCGCAGGCCTGCACACCTGCAGCACATCCTACAGTATAATGTCAGCTTTCAGTGCTTGCTGGTGCCAGGTTCTATCACAACCAGGCACAGTGATGCTCTGAGAACATTTCGGACTCGTGTAATGTAGCTTCTGTGTATGAAAGAAGCAGGCATTTACACTGCCATACAATGGAGTGCATTACTGCAACACTGGTTTCATTATTTTCCAACGCCTACCTTCAGCACTGCTCTGGTTTACTCAGTTTGAGGTTTTATTGTTACGGTATAATAGTCCTGTACATTTCTGAAATTCCCTTATTATTCAGCTTATTAATACAGTACTGGCTTGATTATCAGGCTGCAGTTGTGAAGGGGAAGATTCAGCGTGCTAGCAAAGTCAGAAGCTGGGTAAATTCCTGGTATAATGAGAACAATTGTTTGACGTGTTTTAGCGCGGCTCTCTGTGTGCATATAGCCGCAGATGCCAATGTACATATGTGTGTGCATGGGGTGCGTGTGCCTAAAAAGAGAGTGAGAAATGTTGGAAGCCAGCTTTAATTCTTTGACAGAATGGGGGAAAAAAATCCTCTTTGCGATGCTCCTTGCCTTTGCCTCTTCCCCATGTCGCTCCTCTGGAAAACTGGAAAGCGAGTTAAAATAAAGGCGCAGTAGAGGGAATAGCTGTCTTCCAGCTAAATTCAGTAATCTGGCATGCTGATAGTTAACAGACTTCTCCCCCTAAGGGAGATACACTGTATTTTGCTATCTGACATGTTGTCATATATAAAGAAATCAATTGGTAATTAAATGATGCACCTTGTGAAGATGACAAAAGGCATTTGGTTGCGAAAAGAGAACTGGGTTGTGAGGGGTTTGTAATGAAGGCCTAATGACTATTCATAAGAGATTTTCAGTCCGTTGATCCACTTGACTGGAAAGTTCTGCCCTGGAGAGTTAGTGCTGTCAGATTCTCTCACCTCAGAAAGCCGCCGCGATCGACGGTGTGGAGTATGAGCGAGAAATTATCTAGTTGTTGCTTCAGGCCTGTCTTAGGTCACATGCAGAAGGCACACATCTGGCTTCCTGTAGGTGCAACCTCGGGATATAAACTTTGACTAATTTTTAAACTATAAATATGTAAGTCTGACACTGAATAAGTTACCTTTTATTCATGTTTTCATGAATTTTCTAGTGCGTTAAAGCCTTTAGTGGAGCTACCATTTTGGACTTTTCAGCTTGTGCTGCTCTCGCAACAATTTCATTTTCCTTTCCTCTGACAAATGACATTTTAAGAAATTTCTGCGGCACAGATGCTACCCATGTTACGTCCCGTCCTCTCGCCTACAACCTATGGACAAGCCAGAATTGTTCTGGTAGGGTCACCTACAGAGAGGACCTGGTAGAGATGTCAGGAGGCATTACAGGGTTGCAACACGGATTTTGCCCCCCGTGGAGCTTTTTCTTGGTATGTATTTCTCCGGTCACTAGCACTCAGGATAACCGTACCAGATTACTGAGAGTCTCCTCCTCCAAGATATTTCCTGATCTTTTCCATTTACAGGAGATCCCTTGGATGGGGATTGCTTGGAGGAGGCACACCAGGAGGTAGATACCCACAGTGTGCTAGTTAAACCAAGAGCTGCACCCTAATTGCTGAGACTACAGAGATGAGCACCTTTTACACAATCCATCTCTAATGTTGCACCCTCTTGAGTGAATAAATCTCTCTCTAGCGAGTGGTATTTTATAATTAAAACTGAAAAGGAACAAATTGATTTCAGGAAGCTATTCCGGAGTGTGTAGATGTTGCCCTACGCTGATCAAATCCAGCACAGCTCCTGTGTGCGAGCCCCGAGCTCGGCACATGTTTGCTTTTGAAAAGTGGCCATCCACCTTATCTTATCAGGCAGCTCACCTTATCAAAGGTAAACATATTTACCACCTCGTTAAAGGTTCTTTGCACCAGCACTTGAAAGCAGTATTTGTGGACAAAAACCTGTCAAAGTCATTGTTTAAGACAGACAGGAGGACGTTATGGCAAACTTTGGAGGTTTCAGCCTGTCGATAGCGGAGCAGCAAAGTAATTCAATACATTATGCATATTTGAGATGGCCTCATTGGTGTTTCCTTCTTGTGTATTGTGGTTACTGAATTTTGCTGATGTGTTTGCCGGAGCTGACAAGGTAGACCAAATGAATGGACAAATGCCAAAAAAACAATTATGTTTATTAATGTACATTGATTGCTTGTTTAGGGTATAAAACAAATTAAAAAATACATTAGTATTTAAACCTTCTTTTTATAGCTGGCCTAATGACTACATGTAATATACTGTCTAGTAAAGGACAATCTACACTACCTAGAACTCCTGGCTTTATTGTCATATTACTTGACTTGGATTTAAAAGGATGGTTCTCTTGTCATTTCTTTAAATGACAATCTGTATTTTTTTAATATATAGGTCTCAAGTCCACTTCTTAAGGCCAAAATCAGCTATTCTCATTTACTTTAAACCCAATATTGACCTCAGCTGTGAGCGTCCCTGGTTTCGTATCACCTGCCCACCCACCCACCCTTAGCCCTGGTGGAAAGCATGGTGGGGCCCCAGGGGCGCAGGGAGATAACTTGCCCCAAAGCCGGCACCTTCCTGCCACGCTGCTTTCCCCAAGGAAGGACAACTCCACGAGGAGATGAGGCAAACCCAAACCTTTGCCCGTATTAGCTGCTTTTGTCCCCATTTCCACTGTCCCCTAAAGTGTCCAGGAGGCACGAGGGTGCCAGCGGTTTGAGCCCTTCGGAGGAAGAGAGGCACGTGCTTGGTCTTCCCCCTCTTCACCCCATTCCCACGTACGTACCCAAGACCCACCACACATCCACCATCAAAGTGCAGCATTTAACGGGGGGCTGACTGATACACAGGAGAGGACTCTGGGTTTGCATCCCAGCATTGTTTATGGCACAAGAAGTTGCTAAATAATTTTAGAGTATCTCTTTTAAGTCTGGGCAAGAAAGTTATAGCACTTTAAGCTGAGGGCAACATCATTCAGTATGGTCTTAGAAGTACTGCCAAATAGCAAAGTGAAAGCCATAAAGTAAACATGACTTAGCGACACCTGGACCTTTCAGGTTTTATAGCAATTGTTTATAATGTTGGACTGGCTTCTAAAATATGTCTGCAGAAACAGTGCCGGAGCTTTATTTTACCTAACTTGCTCACTTTTTATGTTCTACCCAGGTTCTACCCTTCGTTATTTGCACTTATTTAAGGAGTCCTGCTTTCTTCCCTTGCTTTTTTACTTGGCTTTTTATTCACTAGCTGAGGCAGTGACATAGATTTAGCAGCACGGTTTCCACGTTTAACGGGTGTCTTTCAGAGTTCCTCACCATTATCAGCACATGTGGCTCAGAACATGGCTCCAAAAGACATTTGTGCCATTTTTGGGGTTCTCTTCTAAAAAGAAAAGCAGAGATGCCGTTGTCTCAAACAGCAGCTAAGATTTTAAAAAAAAAAAAAATGGAATTAATTCCGAATCCACAAAAGTTCCCATAAAGTGGTGGGTTTTTTTTCGCTGCTCTGTTGGAAACTCTTCTCATACAATGCCCCTATAAACCTACCTCGGTACTACCAGGCCCTATTGGAACTAATGGGGCTTGACAGTTCTTCAGTTAAAAATTATACATGAGGGTCACTTTCCCTTAAATTATCTATTGTATGCCAGCTGTTCACAACTACAATGGTCTTACTTTCTTCCCATTGCCTAAAATGGTTAGCTTCACTGCAAAGCTGTTGCGACTGTTACTGTAGATAGCTTTTTAAAGGCACTACTTCATCTTAAGCAACACCTTGATGGCACTACTAATTTCAGATAGATTTTTATCAGTTCCAGGGAATGTTTGGAGCGTTCGTTTTGCTTGTTTCGTGTCACAACACTTGAGTTATATCATAATTTCTCATTTGCTGTACAACTTTATTCTATTTTTATGCTTCTGAGTGATGCTGCTTTAAGTGCCCATGAGTGGTACTTCCGGACCATGAGCACTGTCAGAGGCAACCTCAGGCAGATAAAACTCCTTGTCTTTTTGTTGGGGAGGGGAGAAAGGGTCATCGTCAAGTACTAGGTTTTTTTTTTTCTTTTTTTTTTTTTTGTTTGTTTTTTCCCCTCTTGCCTATTAAAACTGAAGCTACTGCAGCTTTTTTCATAAAGGCAGACTACACTTGGGTCATGCTTATTTCAGAATCAAAGCCTTCATCCTCAGATGCTTCTCATTTACTTGCTAAAGTCTGCAGTGGTCATCTTTGGGCTGTAATTAGAAAGCCTGACACTTTTAAAGGATGCCTGTAGAATGAAATATTTCTCAAAGTTTAGTTTTGGGGATTGTCTTTTTTTTTTTTTTTTTGGGTCTGGATTTGAAAATGAAAAGCAACTAACTTTCCTGGTCTGCTTGGTACTTAAATAAACTTTCCCCCTTATTTCCATAGATTAATGAATAGTTGAAAATATGTGGCAAAGGTTTATGCTTATACTCTTCCCTGCTGTATCAGGGGCATTCTTTTTAATTATAAGGTAAGTGTGATTTCATAGTTATTTTTGCAACCTGGCAGAACTACCGTAGCTTGTTTGATTTTTAGCATAGACTAGCTTCACGTTGACCCACGCTTTCCATACCTCTGAGCAATTAAGAAGCCTATAGCAACACAACTAGTTGCAGTTGAAACCTGGCACAGCTGCATATTGACACTTACCATTAATTTATTTAAAAACCCGGTCACTGATCCACAGGCCGCGGCAGCTGGACAAGATCCCATATTGGTTGCAGTTACACGTTTCTCCCGCTCCATTATGTGATCTTTCAGGGGTCGGGTGCATTAATATGCAACTGTTCTGTTTTCTTTCAGCTGGCTTGTAAACTCTTTAACCAGTCGAACAGAGTTTGCAATTGTTGCGGGGTTGAGTGGGTGGATAGGAGCTGGGGCTGCAGCCTTGTCCAGTTGTAGATAGAATAAAATTGACAATGATGCAATGGAGCTGGCATCTGGACAACTCCGTGGGATGAATGGCACTGCTCTCGCAGTCCCTCCGGTGGTTGTACGCCTTGTAATAGCTAGCGTAGGAAGGGTGGTGAAAATTGATATGCACTATTACTACATGTATAAAACTTAACACTGGGGCCATAGCACAGGTGGGGGGTTCCTGTTTATTGATTTTTATTACTCGGTTAGAACATACGGCTAATGCTTTTATACTCCAGGAGCTCTGGGAGTGCTCACCTCAGGTAATAAACCTCTCTGTACTTTGCAGTAGTTCACAATTTACACGTGAGTTTACATTATGCTATACAAAGCCATCCCTCTCCCTTTTGTAATATGCGGCTGAAAGGGAAAAGAAAGCAACTTACAGCGTTTATTTTGAATTTTGAAAACTATCCGTTCCTGCGAAGGAAATTGTCCCTTATTCTAATTACTCATATTTCCAAGAAAATTAGTCACACAAACTTATGTTATGTGTTGTCTCAGAGGTTGAAAGCAAATTAGGTTTCCAATAAGACAGTACATCAAACAAAGTAGCATGTTCTTGATGCAGATGACTTTTTTTTTTTTAGAATTATGGTTGGACACTTTTGGCAGACAGATTGTCTTTTACTCTATCAAAATGACAGTTTCTTTTGTAACTGCTACATTCATAATTAGAAGGAGAGAAGCAATCTGCCCAATTTAATATACTAAAAGAAGTTTAGTGTCTTGTGCTAGTAATTTCATTATTTTTAAATATGAATTAATTGTCTTAAAATAATATTGTTAGAAGTATAACTAGTAGGATTATGGAGCTAATTCTCTTCTTTAAAAAAAAAAAAAAATCAAAGCTCCTATTAATGCACTTCAGGCTAGATCAGGATTTTAGTTTTATGTCAGGTGTTCGGTTTGAAGATTCAGGGGAACAGGCTGGAGGCGGGGAAAGCAAATCCTTAATGTGAAATTCCTCCATACGAAACCCAAGCTCTCCCAGGTTTACTGTAAGCTTGCAAAGCTTAACTCAGGGTAATGAATGAGGCGAACTAGATGGTTTAGCAGCCTGGAAATAGAGGAAAAGGCCTTTCACCTCGGGTTCATGCGGCTTCTTCAGGGAGCTCGGTGCCAAACGGGCTGCCTCTTTATTTTTTGGGTTGTTACAGGAGCTTCACACACAGTCCCCGAGCTTGCATTGTTCCTGGTGTTGATATAATGGTTATTCCAGTGCCCAAAATTGTGCAGGCTTGCAAACGCAAGGTCTTCAGTCCCCATTGAAATTTGTGGGTGTAAGATGTAAGTCAGCAAAAAAGGCTTCAAAAAACCTGACTTATACTTCGTTCAGAAACAATATTAACCTTGAAAGTTTAACTTTCTGCCATGAAATATGATCCTGACACGGGCCGTACTTTGTATTTCATTAAAAGAGTGAATAACTTTAAATTTCAAGTAGGTTCTTTTTTTGTTAAAAATTCATGTTATCTTTTCACCTTGAGGTAGGCCTTGGCTGAAATCTGAACCCACTCAGTGACAACCAAAGGACGTTCATATCTCAAAGCAATGAGCTGAGGGTTTCGGGCAGGTACCTGGTACAGGAGGGAGCACATCCTCGGGGATAACTGGTGTATGTTTCGACACGTTCATTAGAGGATGAGGCCATCCTGCCTGGCCAGGTAGGAGCCCCGTTGGCAAGGGAGCTGGGGTGAGAAAGGAGGGTTTCTTTCCCCTGGTAGTGGAGAGGTGCTGGAGAACCCTGGGGCACCCACGCTTCACTGCTGGGGAGGCTGTGACCGGGGTGCTGCTACTAAAACCACATTTAAAAAAGGGAAAATACAGAAGGTCAAAAGAAAGGGAAAATACTTGAAGGCTTGAGGTCTGAAGTGTCATTCCACATCCCTTATTTTACCTCTTAACCACGGGCAATGCCTCTGAAGTTTACATACTTAAAACAACAAAAATAATGCATTTTTGACAGAGATGTTTTCTCTGTCGGGAGGTCCCTCCTCTTTCTGCTCTTCTGTTTCACTCGGTATCAGCGAGCCCTTGCCCTTTGCCATCAGCTCCATAGGAAAACAGCTGCAGAAAGCCTTATCCCAACCGGAATAAAATCATTATGACACAGCAAACCCAAACATGACGTGTGGTTTCAACAGCCTCTTATGCCCAGCTCTGCATTTCCTTTTGGCTGTGAGGATAAGGCTGGGGACCAGTCTAATAAGAACATTTCAGCTGACCGTGAGGCACATGTAGATAGGAGAAACTTTGAGCCATTTTAAGCTCAAAGTCTGGTGGGAAGCAGGCTCTGGAGGTGGTGTTACTCCACACGCACACACACATACACTGGCAGCCAGTAGTTTTTCACGTGCACGACAACAAAGATCTGTGCTGAAAGAGCATCATTTTCAACACCACCTGGAGTATTTCTAGTGCTGCAAGGTGTGAATTTTGCCCTTTTTTTCCATTGATCAGAATATATGGGGTAAAACACCTGGTAGGAAAAAAAAAGAAGGAAAATAGGCCATGGGCAGCCTGTGTTTGATGGAGGGGTGGCCAGAGAAGCATGGCTTCTTTCTCGCTTCCCCTCTCAGGTATCTTGCGGAGGAGTAGGAAATTGCAGGTGAAGAGTGCTGGGGGAAATCCCATGCGGGGGCATGGCCGGGGCCCACCTCCCCTCTTCCTTCTCCTCCTCCTCCTCCTCCTCCTCATGGCATCTCCTGTTCGCTCCCGATGCAAGCGTGCGACTGCGCTGCAGATGTGACCGCTGGCACCAGGACGAGCTTGGCTGTAGGAGGGATGTGCGCCGTTATTAATTTGGTGTATTACTGCCATTCTCTTGAGGAACATGAGCGATGAAAGGCTCCCGGGCATTTAGGAGTCCCTATCTCTGCAAAACCCAAGGAGAACTCCACGAGCATGCAGAACGCATCTCTCCAGCCCTGGGACGTCGTCCCTGCCATGTTTTGAAGGCTCACGCTAAACAATGGAGGCTTTAAAGCTAGTTAGAAAGGACAATCAGATATTTTTTCCCTAACAGAAAATACTGGTGGTTTAGATATGAGTCACTGCTAACTCTCCCTCTAATACTTTCTGCTCAATACATACCAAAGGGGAGAGCAGTCCGAGGCATGTCTGTCCTTGGGCCGAAGCCAAATGTTCATTTCAGTAATGCTACTTACTGGGAGACATCTTGATTAACAGAGCTTAATACTATGTGAAATCGCTACCAGTTATCTAGTTCTAGTAATACCTATGCTGTTGGCGCTTTCTTTCTGATTTTTTTTTAAGCATTTCTCCCCATAACCATCCGCTCCCATCGTGCATCGCGCCCTTCCCCAGGACATCAGTCAAGCCGGGCTCTGGCTGCATCCCACGTGCTTTGCGGGCATGTCATCGCCGATGCGCCGGCACACATCGAACCCTGACGTGAGGTCAGTCGGACACTGACTCAGAGGGCCATTCTTACCTGTCTTTCAAGCTGATAAATTTTTGCATGTAGCTCAAGAGTTTCACATCTACCATCTAATGCGGGAAAGAGTGAAGTAGCCCGGGTACTTTTTCATTTCTCATCGGCACGAAGCTGCTCGGCTATGAGTTAGACGACATACTCATTTCTGTAAATTCAGAAGCTGGTGCTGGTGGTGCAGTTTTTCACACAGCTTCTTCAGTGACCCCTAGCATCTGCCTAACCCTTAAGCGTACACAAACCATTTCTGACTTGGGTTAGAGGGTAGAGGGATATTTTTGCTGTGCTCTTTTGGAAAGCATGTTTGTTGTAGCTCTAGGCCTATAATTTTTTTTCTAAGCGTTTTTACCTAGCGGATTTATGTACTCTGAGCGTCTCTCTGGTCATCTTTTTCCAGCGAACAATGCTGGATTTCCCCTCAATATTGAATGCATCCGAGGTTGGCTCTTTTATCACTCCTTTTCTTCTCAGTGTCTCAGAGTTTCGGAGTCTTCCTCCTTTGTCTCAGAAAGGAGCAGTGCTGAAAGCATTTCCACCTGGATGTTTAAATTATTTAAGTTGCAGGAACCAGACCTTTTCCCTCCTGAGTAGTTGTGGGTTTTAAAGGCTAAAATTGCTTCATCATGCCAAAGTGAAAGTATGCATAAATTATTTAGTTAAACCTGAGAAAATACAGACTTTTCTCAGTGATATTTCAAGGGCTGCCTACTTAAATTTCAGAAGAATGGGAAAGGGTTTCTCTCTCTCTCTCTCTTCTTTCTTTCTCTTGAAAAATATTTTAAGTACCTATTCAGTCTTTTCTGAGATAAAGCTGTGACAAAAAATTGGAGGGTTGGGTTTTGAGCAAGTGTTTATAATAGAAAGGAAAATGCTGTAGAAATCCTAAGTACCCCTACTTCATCATGAACCTACGAATTCTCTCACCAGAGCAGGTAATGGGCGGTCGTGCCTGTTCCCGATGCCAAGCAGAGGTTTGTGTCAGCATTTCCACTGTGGCCTCTGGAGTGTATAGCTTGACTGTAAGAAAACACAGAGGAGCAATATTTTTTATCCGACTTCCAGCTTTTTTTATTAATTTTGGGCCAGATTGTGGTATTCTTGGTACTCTACACAGCAGAAATATCTTGCTGTAGGCAGTAAGGCTACCTAATGAGTCAGGTAGTGCTCCTCCTGTAGCAGAATCCATCCCTTTTTATTTTTAAGGTGTAATGATGCTGGTATTAAAGTTAATGAGAAAGCTCCCTTGGGTTACAGTGGAGCAGGAGCAGTGTTTAAACCTTCTCCAGGCCACCAGAAGGACCCACCAGCACGGGACCTGGTTCTGTCAACACAGCAGAGTTTACAGGACTCGTCCCCTGTGTAAAGAAACCTGATCTTTCTCCGGCTGATGTCAATATTTCTGTCACTGACTGTGGGATCTAGATTAGGGTCAGATATAAGAATGTAAAAGAGAGGGGGAAAGAAACAACACATTTCCCCGTGAAGGCAGTTATTTGTTTTACAGTGTTTTTTAATATAGTCTGTCTCCCAGGCTGTGTGTGGCGGTGGGAAGGGAAGAAGTAAAAAAATACTCTTAAAAGAAGAAACACAGACCCTGCTCCGTGGCCGATGCTAGGGGGAACTCCATCGCAAATTGTGAGGAGTTATCAGAGGGATAAGATTGCTGCAGGATCCGTTTCTTCATTTTGCAAACAATTAATTTGGCCTTCTCGAAATTAAAGTAATTAAAAAAAAAAAATAAAGAAAGAAATGCTGTGATCTAAAAGCTGCCATTTGGAGGTGGTGGCCGGTGGGGAGGGCAGCCAGCCCCTTGCCCTTTCATTGGAGTCGGGGACACGGCTGCGAGCTGGAGAGCGGCAGCAGCCACCCGCGGGAGGGTGAAGTGTCAGGGCTCCAACGGGGTCCATCAGCCGGTGATTCATTACGCGAGAGACGCCGGCACCGTGCATGGCAGTGACTTCACGTTTAGGGGATTGTGGCATGCCCCGCGATGAATATGTATTTTCAGAATGAATGTATACACCAAAATCCCTTCAGTTTTTAGTCAATGGAGCCCTTACAATCAATCAGGTAGATGATACCATATGTGCAAAACCAATAGAGATCACAAAAATACATATTTATCCAAGCTGGTCCTTCAAGCTGTTGTGGTAAGTCAGATAAATTTTGC
>CM062574.1:4780390-4785390 GCA_031468815.1 Morus bassanus
AAGTGAAGCTGGCCGGAGTGGGGTGCCACGGGTGGCACTATGGCAAGGGGCTCCTGGGACAAGCGTGCCAGGAGCTCAGGGTCTCCCGGGGTGTCCTTTGCACTCGTGTACACACATGCACACACACAGGCCACTTTATCCAGGCCTAGAAAAGCACAATAGGGCCCATTATACAAGTAGTGGCAAACTGGCCAGAAGGACATAGTGTACAGAGCCTTACACAGCCCAGGCTTCATGAAAGGGTTTAATCTCTTTCTACATCACAAGACCGGTAACATAGTGGAGCGGCTTGTCCTATGGCGCACAGAAAAAATGTTCAGGTCCCAAAAAAGCACAAAGGCTGCGATTCACCACCCTGCAGAAGTCCCAAGCAGATCATCAGGCCAATTCAACAGGCTTTCTGGTGTCTCAACCTTCCTCCCGGGGCTGTGGTTCCTCTGAAGATGGCCTGTGCCTCACAGGGTGGTGGCTTCTTGCGTTCAATGCCGAGAGGAGCACGGCCCCAGTGTGCAATCACCTCTGCCTCTGAGGAAGGGAGGAGGAAACATGGAGGTGAGGCCACCCAACGTGGATGGTCACACTGTGTCCTTATAAGGGGATGGGGAAGTGGCCCAGAGGCAGCTTGGCTGGGCACAGCAAGAGTAAATAGCGGCTCTCGGGGCCCCGATGGTGCAGGCATTCAGCACAGGGCACCTAAACCCCATAGGAAGGTCAAGTGGGCTGACGGGCAGTTTGGGACAGGCAATGAAGAGGACACGGGTCCCACCAGCTCAGCCTGTGTGGGCAACAGGGAGACACCCACACCCAAGTGGGCGACTTGGGTGAAAGATTTCATGGTGCGCCACGATGCTGGGTAGTGGGATGTGGTGGTTCCCCTCTTTACCTTGAGGCCTTTTTGTGATGCTCCTCGGTGTGCCTGGCCTCAGAGGGCCATCCTGTGACAATAAACCCGTGCCATGGGCTTCACCCTAGAGCCATTTCAAGGAGCCCACTGATGGAGACCTCAGATCAGGCTGATGGCACCGTGTGGGGACTTTGCAGATGCCCTTGAGGGGGGCTGATGTCTGTGCAGGGCGTGCGTTCTGGAAAGGAGCACATTCTGCTGCCTTTTCTCCTTGGCTATGGTTTTCCTACATGGCTTTTCTGCAGGGCTTCCATCTGTGTGCGTAGGCATGCCCTTGGCCCACTGCATCCAAGAGGGGACAAGTTGGCTGTCACATAAGTTAAGCTTCATCAATGCTTAAATTTGGGGTACTGATTTTTTTTTTTTTTAACTTTTTTTTTGCTCTCGTGATAGTATGCATATGACAAAATGTACTTCTTCAAAAAGAAACAGGAAAATCAAGCCAGGAAAGCATGCATGAGCTTATAGAGAGTCCTCTGAAAAGCAGGTATTCCTTTTCCCCACGTTTTAAAAATATTTTAAGTTTTGACACATGTTGGCCCAAAATAATTATTTACTCTGTACAACCAGTAGTAAAAAGAACCCAGAGGGAAGTTCTGGCAAAGTTATTTCCACACATCTTCAACTGAGTCTGATTCTAGTCAAAGTTATATTGATGTAAATCATGGTTTAAGAAGCTTGGTTTAAGTCAATAGTTACACTGGCATAAAACTTGGGTGAATATAATTAAAATCAGCCCTCCTTGGAGCTGTGCATGTGTGGCAAAATTTGGACCTAAATGTTGCAGAAATGAATTAATAAATGCAAAGAAGGTTCAAAAGTTGTAAAATTAAATATACATCTGTGAAAACATCCATCCAATTACGTAGCTGCACATTTGCAGGATGCATTTTACACTTCATGTGGAATTAAATTATTAGTAAAAATCTGTCTGCAAATAGTGACACTTACTTTAAAAGATCACATGGACTTATGTTGTTTCATAATGCATCTAAAATAGCAGTTCCTGAAACATCACTTCCACTTTAAGAAAATGTGTTACTCTCACACGGGCTAAAACTCTATTTTCCTGAGGAAGGACTATTGAAGTACAGAAGTATTTAGCTGGGAAGGGTTGGGTTAATACATGTAATTTCTTTTCTTTCATTGGACTTCCTTTTGCCAACTTTACCTTGTATAAATAATTTTGCCTGTGAGAGTCTTTACATGGAATGCAGATTGACTATTACTTCCTGAATAGATTTAAATTTAACACCAATTTAGTCACTGTAGTATTCCTATATTGGAAATAACAGCTTCCATAGGACTTCTACAAAGTGCCAGAAATATGATCTCATATGTGGAAACAAATTTAAATGTGTTTTCTTTTACATGTTTTCTTTTCGTATATTTTTCCCACCTATGTTTCCCTTGTTTCCCAAATTCTCTCCTCTGCTCCAGGGCTGTGAGAAATCTGGAAAATTACCCGGTGAAAAAAAGCTAGCTTTTAATAAGAATTGCCAGTCTCACAAGCATTTTATGTTAAAACTTATTTTTTTTTTAAAAAAGCGGGCTATTTCTCTTTCCCAAATACCAGATGCTTTTAAGATAAAGCTGGGCTGTCCTGTTCGTAATTTCTGAACTGAAACGTGATTGCCAATAATACAGAGAGGTTTGATCAGGATTCTGGAAATCATTTATTTAGCTTGGATGTTGCAAAAGTGATTGGCTCCTGCTTTGGGAAGTGGCATTTCCCACGAGCTGCTGGGATAACCCTGAGTGCCGGGCAGGGCTTGCCAGCCAGGGAAGGGGCTCGGGGAGGATCACGGCTCCTCACTTTGTCTTTGCTTTCCATGGGGATGTGGAGGGGCCAGATCTTGGCTCTGAGATGCATCAGCTCATGTGGGAGGGCAGCGTGGAGTTGCCACCTCCCCATCCCCGTGGCAGAGCTGGAGAAAACCCTGCCTCACATGCAGAAGCACTATGGGGACGGAACTAACAGTGACTTTCCCTGTTCTCCCACATAAGACCATGTTAACGTAAGGCTTAATCTTTGTTTCCTCCTTTCTTACTCAAAGAACCAAAACCAAATTAAAAAAAAAAAAAAAAAAAAAAAGCTCACCTCAGAATGAGATCATAGCTCAATGCATTATGGTTTGGATGCAAATGTACATTTTCAGTGGGTTCCTTGGCTCATATGTCAGGCGCTATTGGAATTTTTTTAGTTATTTGGCAGTTGAATAGTATGGTTTCCAACTTCTTCTTCATCAGCTTTTGAGGCAAATAGAAAAGAGCTAATAATACACTTCAGTTTGCTCTCCAGGCTTGGAAAGCTAGCAACCAACTTGCTGGAACTCTATTACTCCTTCTCTAGCCTGCCTCCTGGTCTTTGCAGGCAGAAGTGTCTGTAGGTGCAGCTGAAGACCATCCTCCATAGGTGGGTAGCGCCTTGTCTGCTACCTGGCAGCAAGAAAAATTGCTGCAGGTCAACAAGGCGACACACTTTATCAGGAATATTGCCTTTATTCAGCTTTCTGCAGTGCTTTGCTTGATGTTTTTCTAGGTAGGGTGCGTCTTGCCTGCTTACGCGTCTCTCAGGCCACCGAAGGAAAGTGGAACGGTGTTTAGCTGTGTGTTGGGTCACAGCCTGACTTCCACTTGCTCGTGCCGCAGATACCTGTGGCGTGCAGCCACTGCAGTTGGTTGCAGGCTGGGCGCGTGCCAGGGTCAAACAAAGATGCAGCCCCGGAGCAGCTGAGCTCCTGCCTGCCCTCGGGGAGGGCTGTCGGGGCTGAACGTGAAGCTCCCGTGCTGAAAAGGGTTTTAATCCTAATTTCTATGTGATTCCTTTGCTGTGAGTTTTATCAGTGGAGTTTATCTTTACTAATAATGCTGAATGCTTTCCAAACTTACTAAAAGTCATGGAAAAAGAGTGACAAAATAGTAAACGAGGAAGCTTTTGCCATGGGGGATGAGTTGCCCAGGGACCAGGAGAGAAGCCTCCCCAAACACCTTTTCCTGATGGCTCTGGTGCTCCAACAGCCATAAAACTTGCTGTAATCGAGGCTCTCAAACTCACCTGCCAAGCATGTACTTCCGAGCGCTGTGCTGGGTGACGAAGAGGGATATTGATTGGCAGATTGTCTGTCTGATGGTTTGCTTTGCTGCCTTTTTCCTCCCCCCCAACAGTGTCTGTTCTTCTTGGGTCACCCAAAGATGCTTCTTCCATGAGTTCTGTTATCTGATAGGAAGCAGCGAAGCCCTGAGGAGGGTGCAAAGTGAAACAGTTTGCAGATTGACAAAGGGGTGACTTGAAGATACAAGAAGAGCAGAGCATGGCCCATAAGTGAAAATTACAAAGGTCTGTAGAAGTAGGTTACAAACTCCTCACCCTTTCTTCAGCCTTCCCACCATAGTGGTGTCCTCTGCACCACCACAGCTCATATTACCCAAGAACTTCTGAGTGACGTAGGAGGACCTCCGTTACTATTTGACTTTGTCAGTGGCCTCTCATACACTTAACGGGAGATGCTGTTTGCTGAGATCTGAGGTGCTCCAAAGTTGCGATCAGCCTGTCATGTTAGCAGACAGGCTTGTAGAGTAGCTAAACAGGATTATCTCCAATGGAGCAAAGACCGAATTGGCTGGTCACAATGTGGCAGCAGGCGAAGCCACAGCAAGACGCTGGGAACAGTAATCGTGTACGTGTGTTTAGTCTGCAAAAGTAAACTAATTGCTCCTGCACTAGGGGTAAGGAAGCGATTTGCACACTTTCTGCAGGTAGCACAGCTAAAGAGCTTCGAAAAGCTGGTTTCACAATTGGATAAGCAGCTGCAGAACTGTCATAAAACTTCTAAGCATGTCCAAGGGCAACAGTTATTGCGAAAAAGTATAATTTTATCATTAGGTCTAAATCTGTCCCTAGAACAAGCAACGGTTAGTAACTCGAGTCTATAGCTGGCAAAATGTAAATTAACAATATCAGCTCCTGTAGCTAATGGCAGTTTTACCGGAGGGAGTATTGCAGGATTGGGCTCATAACAGATTTTACAGACGAGAGATCCTGATTCAGTACCGAGGTCCACACAGGCGCAGGGATCCCTGCCATGTGGTGCTC
>CM062574.1:4795390-4800390 GCA_031468815.1 Morus bassanus
TTTTAAATAATAAAATCTTCAACCTATTATATTCGGGTAATTCTACCTTTCCTCCCACCTGCCTACCTAATAGACATTAGATATGCAGCAGCTCTTTCTGCCATTGTGTTAGCAGTGGATTTGACTTCCTCTTGTTTGAGAACAAAGGACAAGTTGAGTCATTTGATGAGAACATACAAACCACTTATCCACAACTACTCAGCCACCATCCCAGTCTTTCTTGACCAGAAAAAAAAAAAAATTGCTTTCTTGATCTAGATTTACTTGGTGGGAGTATGACTTGATTTTTTCTTTACTTCTATTTTTTCTTTGAAGTACGTTCTAGGTGAATAACCTTAGGACAATTTTATTTTTACCTATGAAGTCTACTAGCTGGGGGCTCCCCTCCCACGTACTGCCACCTCCCACATAATGGTGGGAACCTGACAAATTCTTCTACCCAACACAGTCCACAGCTGGAGGAGAATTATTCTGCTGGCAATTATAAACTTAAACTCTTCCAGGGAGATGGTGGGAGAGCTGGGTTGCTAAAAAATAATCATGTTCAGCTGTTGTAGCTCTGCCTGGGTGTGACAGCATTGTACAAGCTGTGTTTCAGGCCCTTCATAGCAAAAGAGCAAGTTCTCAACAGGCTGATAGACACATAGGGCGGGTAAATGGCAATTTAGTACCTTCCCGAAACTGCCATGCCCATATATTTCAACAGAAATTATCCTTTGCTGGAAAAGTTATACTGTAGCAAGACTCCCACTTTTCTCAGGACTCTTCAAGAACGTGAAGGATTGCATTCCCTAAAAAGTTATACACAAAAATGCATAGACCTCAAAAAAGATATCTTCCTTTAGTTAAGAATCTTTCCTTTCTACATAAAAGCTAAAAACAGTAATAAAAATAATAAAAATATCTTTAAGATAAAGATAATAGACAACGATATACAGTGCCAGCTCCTCTTTCATCTCCTCTGTCCCTCATCATCAGTCACTGCAGTGACGAAGGAGAACTATCATACTTGGAACTGTTCTAGTCCGGTAAAAGCTTTGATTTTTTTTCCCCCCCTTGCTACAGTTCTTAGGCATACTGCATAGGAGTTATCACTACTGTTTGCAAACAGCCAGGAAAAGGAAAGGGGATAAAATATTCACCTCCAAAGTCAACACCGAATGAAGCTATGCATCTATATTTCTCTTTCAAGGCCATCATCAAAACTTGTGGAGGCAAAGCCATCCACTGCAAACCATGAGGCTGTATAGATTTTTAAGGTAATAAAGCTAACGTAATCGTCAGTCTCCAAACTGAAACCATGGTAGCCTTTTTAACTAAAGAGAAAGTTACTTTTTCTTTTCTGAAGAGGCTGCTTCTTCAAAGACCCTATTGATGGGAAGGTAGAAGGAAACCTGACTTGATTTTGGATTCTTCCCAGCCTACCTTCAGGCATCTCTTTCTACTGCTTCTTTCATGGAGACACTCAAGTCGTAGTGTGACAATTTAAAAAATACGAAGCCTCTGGGCTGTTATGAATTTCTGTCCCCAGAGAGAAACACAGCACAAATCTGACACACTAGAAGACGCAGAGGAATTTTGTGTTATTTTGTGTTATTTTGTGATGGTCAGCTTGAGACTGAAGGTGATATTGTTGTGGGGGTGAAACCCACATCGGTTTTTACAAGAAGTAACTCCTAACTGTGTTAGAGCTCTTGGGGGGATTTCAGAAATGCAGGGAAATAAGGAAAGAGGTGTAAGAATGAAAGGGAGACATAAGAAAGAGAGGGGTGATGGAGGATATGTTGGCAGATGCCAATGGACAGCTTGGGTGATTCTGCGGATGACATGTGTTTTCCAGACAGAACAATGGCATCCAAACTGCTAATCAGAACACAGGGTTGGCTCTGTCTCTCTGCTGTAAATCTTGCATTCTTCTGTCTTGTCTGTAGCCAGATTTTTCAGTTGGTCAGTAGAAAAAGTGGACCAAATTCTGTAGTTGTCTGGAGGATTTTTACTGAAGCCAATGCAGTGGTTTAAAATTACTGTGAAAGTAAAAGGAAAGTAATTTAGTCAAAATGCAGATATGAAAATATCCATGATTTCTCCTATATAAAACCCAAATAAAGGTTGTGAACTAGGGGCTCTGCAGCCACATCCATTCTGTTTTCTAATTCCACAATGTCTAGAACATGGGAACAAACACAGGGTTTTTGAAAAGTGAAAAAGATTATTTTATGCCTATTCATCAGGAGTGGGACTCACATTGAAATAAATGGGGAGTCCCTCACTAGAGCTCACAACTATTCTTCACCCATCTTTTCTTGTTCACTTGTCTCTTCAGTCCTGAAAAAAATTAGACTATTCTTTTATTTTTAAACTATATCAGTAGGATAACTATGAGAATAGTCCTGTTCTCGCCTCCATGTTTAAAGAAAGAGAAAAGTAGATTTTGGGCAGGGAAAGAGAAGTGTGAATGGAGAGAATTTTCTTCTGCCGTTTGATTGCTTATAAAATAATGTACTTGTAATTTCTTAAGATTTACAAGATGTGTCCCTAAATACTTAAAAATCATCAAAATCAGATCAAGGATACCATTAAGCAACAAAAATGTCTTCTTGAACATCATGAACTTTAAAATCATACCAATTCCATACTCATTTCAAGCAAAAACTGAAGGTATATTGTCTTCCTTCAGGCTATGCTTTTGTTTCTCCTGTGAACAAGCTCTATAATCTACCAGGAGAAAAGGCTATCTTGAAGGATAAATAAATAATCAATTATTTATATTTCTAAAAGCATTCAGCTGTGCTCTTAATGCTGTATAACCATTTAAAAGTATGTATTCAGCAGAGAACTTCCAGTCTGGGAATCTAGTGTATGTGATTTAATCAACACCTTCAAGATTCATAGGAAGAAAAATCTGCTCCTGGTCATCAACATCCAATAACTGGCCTATCACTCCACTGCCATAAGGATAGCAGAAGTTGGTTGACCACACAGTTGCCAAAACTAATGTCTCCTAACCAAGATATATAACCCTTGGTGAATCCCATTGCCCCCTTAGCAGGAGCAAGGAAGCAAACACCCCCTGAAAAAAAGAAGCCAAGAGAGAGCCAAGAGCCTCACCAATTTGTAGCATATCTCATCTGGCAGTGCAAACTTGGGTAATGGCCTCAGGACTCTAGCTAAAAATATGAATAGAAAAAAATACAAGGTAATTTGCCTACATGATATAGGAGCATTATTGGGGTTCAAAATAGTGTCACAGTCTCTTGTTGAAGTCCGTAGTGGGTTTGTTATTGGGGTTCAACATAGTATCACAATCTCTTGTTGAAGTCCATAGTATTTTAACTAAACGCATGTTCCAAAGCACTTATGTGTAAGGGCAACCTGGCAGGGTGAGACACAGGCCTGAGCATCAACTTTTAGGCTTCAGGACTAAGCAACCCTGGAGGTCTGCATTCTACATCTCTGTTTTCGCTCCCTTCTAGTATCACATCTTAAGGACAGCTGAGGTCCTGTCTGTTGGCAAAATTCTGTCTCTTCAATCCTAAGTCTTCCTATTTGTGGAGTTTACATGTTGATGGTACGTCCTATTAGAATCACCGTTCCCATAACAATTATGGTCACCTGAGAAATTTCTAAAATTCAATGTATTTTTATTATCAATGTACCTTCCCTGAGAACAGTGTTTATTCTGGTGGGAAAAGAGTGGGTGTACCCTGAGCTTCCTGTCATATCACTTGTATCGTCCTCATTTCTCTTAGGATGAGAGACACTCATTAGTAATAGAACAGGGGAGATAAAAATCGCACACACAAAGCAGGTAAGGCCTTTTCTGGTTAGAGACTGTAGATGACAAAAGCAAGGAAATGCAAGGGTAATGCTATTAGTTAATTCTTAGATCGTATCATTTATACTTAATGTGCGGCATACTGTTGTAAGCATTACAGGATTCTGTTATCTACAGGGTAAGAAAGCATTAAAAAAAAGTACACTCCTATCTACATGTGGAATTTGTCCACACGTAAGTCTCTTCGCCCTAAATCCTTTGCACACACCAAGCCGGAATACATGTCATGGCTTGGGCATGTCCAAGAACCAGTTGGAAGAAAGCAGTTTCTTCTCTCGTGCTTCCAGGCTTGGCCAGGCGGCTTCTAGGGCTTCTCCCATGGTTTGTCCTCTGGCCATCCCACCAGCCGCTCCTGACAGGGGCTGTCTGCACCTAGATCAGAACGAGTGTGGATTTCTTTATGTGGGGATGAAACAGAGTGTTCATCATCCATCAAGGAGAAGGGCATATTTTCGTATTCATGTGAATACTTTCATTTTCAGCTCACTTGGCGAATTAATTGCCACCCTTCAGCAACCACTTACTCCTGTGTTACAGAAAAACCAGGGAGCAATATGACCAGTGACCTGACCGTCTAGCACACCTGAAATGGCTGAGCATTTCTCAAAAGTTTACCCCAGATGCCTTGGCCGAGGCTGTGCAGAACGGGCCAGAGCAGGAGGAAACCAGTCGTCCCCATCCCGTGGCACGACACACGCTGCCTTTCCCATCCCTCATTCTGCAGGGAGCCGTTTGCATAAATTCCTTGCACATCAGGGAGAAAATTGATCCCCTACTTTTCAGTTCCCTTCTTTTACTGGTTGTCACAACCTTAACTGTACTTGACATCAATGGGAGTTACATTGTGGATTGGGGGCAGTGTTTGGCCCTTAAGCGTAGTTTTTGCATGTTAATACATTAGCAACTGATGTCTTATTTGTTCAGTAACTGACAGAATAATGTACAGAAAGCACGTAAGTATGAAAAGGGGCTAGTTAGGTAATGTTGAGCAGAACATCTTCAAGACAACACTGCAACCACTGTATTTCAAATGTCAGGCTAATTATTATCAACATTTAAATGTTAGCGTGGGCCATTTTTAATAGAGGAATTTTTTCAGCAGGTACCATTATGGGAAGAAAATGTCACATGTAGGTCTGTTATTGCATTGTTCAAAAAAGTACAT
>CM062574.1:4807890-4832890 GCA_031468815.1 Morus bassanus
AACTGTTTTCCCCTTGCTGACTGGGTAGACATGCCTCAGATGGAAAACTTCTGATACTTGTGACTCCTTACTACCCGAAATCACATGAGATGATCAAGGAAGAAAATCACAATAACTATATTTATATCTAAGGCTGAACTTCTCAGAAATACTGTACCTTGATTAAAATTTCTGGTAGGCTGCAATAAAAATATCAGATGTGAGATTGGCCCAGCAGATCAATTATCATAATTGACAACATTTTATTAATACATATTGAACTCCTAAATGTTTTGGACGCAAGATATCCCCATGAAAATGATCCTCAGAGAGGCAGAATGCCAGATCTGGGAAAAGAATCAAGGCTGGCTTGTCTGCTGTACAGTTTAAACAAATATTTTTCATCTGGTCTGCATATTCTATGCTTTTGTACAAATTTAGCATCTGTTTGTACCTGCATATTTTAACTTAAGAGCTTTCATTAATTTTTTTTTTTTTTTTTTTAAGCTTCAAAGCCATAAACATGTATATTTATACCACAGTATTGTACGCTGGTTGTAAAGCTCTGAATTAAGTCATTCTGTGCTTTAGTTTTGATTAGAATGATACAATTAGAACCTGTTATTCTACCAACTAATTACTTGTAGAATGTGACATCTGAAGAATACTACAAGATTACAAATTTAGGAATGAACCCAGAATGTGCTCTGTTTATATTATTCCCCTATCTTCAGTCAAATCATTGTCATGGAAATGGATTAATACTGGGCCAGTTTCTGTCCTCATCAAAATCTTTCTCACAAAAAAATGAGTAATAAGAATTTTAATGCTTCATGTATCAATAAGATTTTAATAGCAGGCTTTGATCTTCTTGCCAGTCTATCACTTGATTGGCTGAGCAGCATCCATCTTCTTGAATCATCATTGACTTGTGTTCGTTTCTGGGAAATTCTTTCTTTTTCTTTTTTTTCTTTTTTTCTTTTTTTTTTTGGACTTTGTTGAACCATTTCTGGGTGCCTTTTGACATTTTCTTTCTTACAAGCACGGCTAAGTGAAAGATTAAAGCAGGTTTTTCACTTAAATCTCAAATACTACATTTTCTCACTTAAAAAAAAAAAAAGAAAAAGAGAGATTGTATGTTTGTGCCTGTCTTCAAGTAAAGAAAGGCTGGCACTTAGGAAAAGTTGAAAAGGCGAGAAAGAAATGTTATGTATATTTATTTTTCCCTGTGAAAACCCTTTGGAGGGTTAAATCTTAACCAGGCTGTACGTGTGAATACCTGTTGCACATGAACTAACAAATTAGCAGCAAGAAACCAAGTCTGACAGGCACTCCGAGGCAGGCTGAAACATCTATGAAAATAAGCATCCTCCCCAGTGATGGAGCCACATCCAGCCTCTTTGAAATGCTATTTTAACACACTCCCAACTCCCAGTTTCATGGAAAGTAAACCGATCCATGATAAATCAATAGTAAATAATTCTACACATATCATGCTCATTTGCATGTGAATTAACCCAGTTTATGGCCATAAAGACAGACTTTGTCAGTGCACAGAGAGTGCACAGAAGACGCAAACAAATTGTACGGGCAGAGAAGAACTGCCCACAGTTGAAAATTTGTCACATTTCTGCACCACTTGATATTAATACATGCTGCACTTCAAATGAGGTTAAAATGATGATGACACCTCGGAAGATCTCTGTGACGATAGATAGAAATAGAGATATAAGAGCTTCTTATATCTTTGTTTTGTATTTGCAGTTTATTCTAAGTATAGATCTCACAGTGTCTGCTAACTGATTATTTCTTTTAAATACAGGAAAAAGAAAAAAAGGAAAAAAAATCCCTTTTTATCACCCAACTGCTTATTAGATTTGATATTGGGAAAAGCCCTTCATTTACTTTGAACAAATAGTTCTGTTTTCCACCACTTGCTGTCATGTTTAAAGTAAATAAGTTCTCGTCCATCCAGCACCGCTGAACTCATTCAGTTGCCAGAACAAAGCCATTGTATAGAGGTCCACAACAGCCCTTTTCTCTCCTTCCCTTAGCAGGATCTTCCCTGTTACCGCAGTGTGCTCCCTAGCTTTGTAAGCAATTCAATAACGTGCAAATGCTAAAAGTGCGTGTGCTTATTTCACAGAAGAAATGAAGGAAGATTATGACACTATGGGGCCTGAAGCCACAATTCAGACCACTGGAAACAATGGTACAGGTAAGGGACTGCATGATATGAGCATCGCTTTTCTTCTGTATCATGTAGAATTAGCTGTGCATGAAGAGAAGAAGTGACAAAACAATTTCTTTCTTGTTTTCAGCTTAACAATTGGGAAACATTTACATAATTTTCCTGTTTTTTAATTTTTTCCCCCAATTTGGTTGCAACGGTGCAGCGACAAACTCATTTGGTGAGAGTCCTCGCTATCCCCCCCATGCTCTGCAGCGTTTCAGCCTCTAACTCCTTTTAACTGCATCCTTGTAAGCTAATAGTTTTCAGCAGCATGAGGAGACGTTTTCCCAGCGAGGGCGAATATAGTGTAGTTTAAAGTAGCTGGACCAAGATACAGTAGTCTTTTAATGAGAGGGACTGTACAAAGAGCTTGATAATGAGGATGGGGTGCACCCTTCTTGGCAACCCCAGATTCGCATGGTGCACGGAGTAAGCTACTTCAGAGACTGAAAACATCTTTTCAGCAAGACACACATAAACCCCTTACATAGATACACAGACACACACACACTTTAAATGCATATTTATGAGATTATTATGTTTCTGGCTAATCTTTTTTTCCCCCACTTTCCACATCTCTTTCTTTCCCCTCTTCTTAGACATCAATACATTTTGTGGAACAAGAAAGGGGACAGAGATATTTAGCAGGCATCATCTCTGAGCCATCCCCTTTTTTTTTCTGCAGCAGAGCAAAACAGCAAAAGGTTTCTGTTACTATTTTCTAATCCAAATGAATTCAGGGGTTTACCATGTTCTTTCCAAAAGCCACAAGGCCCCACTCCATCCTCAGCACAGCTGAACACTGTACATCACCCAACACTTCTTTTGCATTTTGTCACAATTTGAGATGATGCAGATAGCCCTGATTTACACACTTAGAAGTAAGAGTTTGCTCGTGTAAGTACATTTCTATGCGTTCCATTATGAGATTTAGTTCATAGGTAATACCCTCTACAAATATTACTGTAAAAGGTGGTACCTAAGTCTTGCAAGGTTTTTATTACTCACACTTTCCTAATGTTGGTAACACCCACATAAAACCCCGATGCTCTTATTAAGTAACACAAGAAATTTACTTTATAATTCTTGAGGGGGAAAATAATAGGAAAATAAAACCATGTCACTGCTTTTTTCATCCATCAGATTTATTATGCATGAAAGGAGGGTGGCACCGAGGCACAGTTTATCATTACATACATACTTAATGATGTTGCCATACAGAAGTGGATACATATGTATTTTAAAAGCTTTTTTATTTCCAAGTGATGATAATAAGGTGACAAATTGTGCTTAGCACTTGGAGAAACAGGGCTTTAAAAGATGTCTGATTCAGAAATAAGACTTGATGGTTATCTGAATTACCATTACCAGAGCCTTTGAGGTCCCCTATCAGTCCGTGTGACTTCCTTTGCACATATTTTCCTTACCATAACAGGCCTTTCCTCTTTGATACTTGCAATGTGGTCTGCTCGAGGGAGAAGACTTCATGTCCTCTTAGACCCTTCCCTCCCAGTATCTGATGGTCTCTGCTGCCTGCTCGACTTCGGCCTCATGGCATGTCTCTGGGGGGCAGGGTGCCGTCAAGCGCCCACACACGGGGCTAGCACACACTAACTTTGCGTGGGGTCCACAGGGTGTCCTGCCTCTTCTGAAACCAGTTTTCTGGGGGAAAAGATAAGGGTTGCCCCTACGCAGCTTGGTGCACTGCAAACCCATGGTTCAAAAAGTGCTTTGCATTTAGGTGGTCTGCATTTAAAATGCAAAAGCTGCTCTGGATGTTGCACCTGGCAATTCCTTCCCCAAATGTCTTGTGCAAAAGTCCCAGCCTCCTCTTTACTCCAGCTGCTATTTGCTGCAATGGGCAGCTTGCTCAAATAACCTTTACGAGTTGTCTAGTGCTCTGCTAGTGTTTAATTCAAATCTTTTATCACTGAGGCGTTCAGAGCCACCTCCTTCAGTGGAAGCTGGTGCCTGGACAGGTTGGGTAGAACATAATTCTGTAATGGCTGCAGTCTCCGTAGTCTCTTAAGAGCAATATAAGATTATTTAGTCGTATTAAATCATCTGATAAACTAAATGCCTTTGCCAGACTTTTCACCTTGAGAGGAAGATGCCAGGTGACAGTTAGGAGCTGCAGCATCCTTCATGCAGAGTAAAAACTCCCTCAGCTTGCCTGTTGAGGTGCCCCAGCCATTACTGGAGGAGGAAAGGGAAGAGGTTGGTCCCTGAGCCATTGGAGATCCTTCCCATCTATTCCGAGAAAAGTTCAAAGTTTTCTTCTTCAGCCACCCTATAGGGTTTAGGCCTGTCTTGAGTGTCTGGCCTCAATTCTTCCCTGCAGGTAGTAGGGTAATTTAATAATGATACCTAATAAAGCAGCTGAGATCAGGCTAAGGCTCGACCTAATGAAAAAGGTTGGATCAGTGACTCCATCTTCAGCAAAAAGCCATACCACAGTGACCTTCTGATGTTCAAGAAAGCCATTTGGGTCTTCCTATAGATTAACATGGGCTCTTCCAGATGGGCCAAGAAGGTTTCTCTCATTTAACGCAACATGCCTGTCCTTCTTGACACCAGATCTTGTAGCGCTCCATGACCTGGGCTGAGCACAGAGATAGGAGATACAGCTTCAGACTCATTCACGTACATCCAACCAGCAAAGTTGCTGTAGGTGCATGAAACAACTGTGGTGTATTTTTAGCATCAAATTAATTGCAGAACGTCATTAGTAGAGAAAGAAAACTAAAAGAAAAAGTCCCTGTTATTAAATTATTCTGCTATTGTCAGAGTGGCCACTTCCTAGTGGTACTTAAAAAAGAAATCTTGTTATCCATACATTAATCAGCTGCATTTTTATAATGAGCCATGGAGGTTTTATAGTGGAAAAGCAAAAGTGACCATTAGAGTGAAAATTTTAGTCTTTGGTCCTGTTAAATTGATTTGTAAATATTTCTGGGATTTCCGAAATTGTTACTTGACAAAATGATGTTTTGCAGAAGGGGTTTTTAAAATGTGAATGAATACCTTCCTACGGTTTATTTTATTGTACCTGTTATGGTTGTTACAACTGGGACGTTTGCAGAAAATAGATTAACAAATTCCCTGTAAACAAACAGAAAAAAATTTCCTGGTTTTGATTACTAACATCTGATAAACTTCGAGTAAAGATCTCTTAATATAATTTAAAGAAGGGAAAAAAAAAAAACCCAAAACTTTGGGGGGAGGAAAACAGAAGTAAAACTTGGCAGGTTGGAGGACAGGCCGTTTTCGGGCTGTAATCTGTGTGTACCAATGGGGGCCTCTCACTTCCTGGCTAATGAAGGCTGTGGTTTTATTAGCTTTGTTTGCGATTAAGGGTAGCTATCACCATCTCGCAGGATGAGTTCCCACACAAAATAACTGGTCTCCCAAGCTCCTTGAACTTCTCTCTCACTTTATCTTGAAAGGTCCTAAATGCCTCCAAAGATAGCTTTCCTTAATGCGTTTTATTTTTATGTGACATGGCCACATCAGCTTTTGGAGCTGAAAATATTTCTGCTCTCCAGGCTCCAATAATTAATTAAAAAAAGACTTATTTGGTGAGGTCACCCGCCGTAGATCTCGCTGAAATTCTTGCCTCGCAGGAGGGGATGTGCAATGTGTGTGCACTGTCAGCCCACGAGGAATCTGGGAACATGACTTTCTGCATGGAAAACAAATTAGGGCATGAGGGGGGGAAGCAAGCCTTCCCCCCAGAAACTGAGAGAGAGAAACCTAATGGTTATCAGATGGGTCTTTTTAGTAACACTGGGTGAGCTTCCAGCCATGTCTGAATTGTCAGTAACATCGCTGGTGAGAAAACAGATACACATGGTCACCTTTTGCTATTTATGTTAATCTGCAGTGTTGCAGCACTGGTTGTATTGTTCCAGTTAAGGATCTGTCAGCTTTTCCACTAAATCCCCTTGTTTTTAGGGGTTTATAATGCAGACATAAACATTTGCTTTAGCTCCTGGATTGCATGCACAGACATAGAAGCTAAGTAATCCAGAGAATTAGGAAGCCAAGGCCAGTAATATCACAGCAGTCCTCCACAGCCTGTTGGATCAGCCTCCAGATAGACCGGGGGGCCGGGAAGGAAGAACCTCATTTGGGTTCAAGTTTGGGATTGAAGCTCTTAATATTAACTCAGGCCTTGCTCAGTGGCTTGAGTCCCCATCCTGTAAATGCAATTGAAAGCTCCAAAACTCCCCAGCCTGCCTGGAGGAGGAGAAGGACACATGGAGCCATCCCTTGGAGCCGTCCCATTCTTTCCCCTTCCTGCTCCCATATCTCCTCTCTGGAGAAAAGCTCTCTTTCCCTGCTTCACAGGTAGCATTTACCGGGTCAGGGACTGAATCTGGCAAAAAACCCCCTTGTTTTCCTTGGATCTATTGCTAAGCCAAGAGAAGGAGCGGAGATGAGGTAGTGTTAAGCTGGAGGGTGGATGATCTTGCAACAGTTGGAAGATATAGGCACAGCAAGGGAAAGAAAGGTCAGGTTTCCAACATAAAAAGTAATGCCTCAGGTTTGTTCTGATAAAAACAAAGTCAAAAACATAGTCCGATGCTCTTGTGCATAAGGTGTACTTCACTAACCACCATTTTGTTATATTTCTCTCACAGAAACAAAATGGAGGTAAGGTACTCAGTCTTGTTCTCCGTACTGACGCTCCCCGTCTCTAGAAGTTGCTTTTTGCGGGGGGAAAAAAGGTGATATTGTTTCCTGTGCTGATAACAAATGGTAACAGGAGCTACAGGAGGACCAAGGGAGGAGCTCTGTGGTGGTGTAGCGATTCCCTACAAAACCGCTGTGATGGGAACAGAAGTTTCCTTCCAAAAATGGGGTTCCGTGCCCTTGGTCACTGGTACTAAAATACTGCAGAATGGTTGAGAAGCTGCTCAGCTCATACAAAAAACAGGGCATATTTGTCTCAGCCAGAGGATTTGGTTTTATCGGCTAAAGGGATGAGGTTTGCATAGACCAGTATCTACTTTTATTGATGACGGCAAGATCAGCACTTCAAAGCAGGTGCTTTCAGGTTTCCAGTTGTGCCCCAGTCAGAGGCCACGTCTCATTTTGACTGCCAGCATCATCTTGCATTTTTGAAGGAAACTGAGGCAAAGCATTTACTCATTTCTAAACACCAAGGAGCTGGTTAGTCTCTCGCTTCCAGTGGTTACAAACCAGTATAACCCTGTAGGGCTATAACCCCTTTGATTTCCATTAGTTTACTCCATATTGCTCCCTGGCATCAGTGAGAGGAGAATCGTGCCATTTAATATTTTACTTTTACATGAACTGTAGAGTAGTTTATGGCATAGCCTCATTTTCTTATTTCACCTAAGGAGAAATACATTAAAAATGTAATCAATCATAAGCCATTCTTTTCATTTACAGTCAGTTAAAAACAAGTATCTTTAATTCCCTGCCACCAACTGTGTCTTCCAAGACTTGTTAATAAAAAAAAAAAAGAGAAAGAAAATTATCAGCTCCTTTTTTTTTTTTTTTTTTCCCTGGTATAATTATATTAATATTTGTCTACAACATCCCAGAGTTTTTAAGGTCTTTTCTGTAGGCAGTGTTCATACATGGAGGAGAAAAACATATTTTTAGTAACAGGATGTTTTGTGGTTGAGCATATATTATGTTTCATGGACATTGCATGAACAATAAAAAAATGGGTTTACATTTAAGGAAAAGAAGGAAAACTCTCATACAGACTGTAAAACTGGTTTTAGGCTTGGTATCCCTGTTAAGGTCTAAAACATGTGGTTCTATTTGTAGAAATCTATGAAGTAATACTTTTCTTAAAACAACATATTCTCCCATTGTAAGTTAATTTTTCAGGGAGGAAAAAAATAAAGGGAAGATGTTGTGAGCAATTCCCTTCTCATGCCTGCCACAGAAGAGCAGCCCGAGGCAGGACCTGTCCTGGAGGAGAAGCGGTTGTGGTCTTCACTACCTGCAACTACCGCCTCCCACGCGGGGACTGTCTCGGGGTCTGCGGGATCTGAGGGCAGCTGAGCTCAGTCCTGTAGGTTGAGCTGTGTTCATGCCAAAAGCCGTGGGTCCCCCAGGAGCTCCGTGAAGGTTCAGGTTCCATAGATGAAAGATCACCTGCGTTACCCAACCCTCATAAACTTCTCCTGCTGCCCCGTAGAGCCCATGTTCCTGTTAATTTAACTGCCCGCCCTTACTTCCATCCTCGCTGGTGGAAAGCCCGCATTAATTTTATTAGGAGCTGGAGCAAGACTGATGAGAGCGAGGATCCAGCTGCAGCCCCAGCCTCATAGCTCCAGTACACCAGCTCAGCCCGTGTGTAACGATGCTAACCGACCCGAGCGCTCGGGGAGGATGCACTCAAACCCCCTTTCTTTTCCCCTTCTCTCATTTTAGTGAAGAATGCAAATTGCACGTCGGACTTTGAGGAATATTTTGCCAAAAGGAAACTGGAGGAAGGAGATGGGCATGCAGTCAGCATAGCGGAGTACCTGCAGCGCAGTGACACAGCCATTATTTACCCCGAAGCCCCTGAGGAACTGTCTCGCCTTGGCACTCCAGAGGCCAATGGGCAAGAAGAAAATGGTGAGGCTGTAATTCATTTTTAGCCAGTATCCTGACCTCGTGCAGCTGTTGCAATTATAAATGCACTACATGCCTGGGTGTTTACCTTAAAAATTGAAGAACAGCTGCAGCGGCATGGAATTTCATGAGCAAAGATTGGGGCTGTAATTTCAGTGTATTGTGATTTTTTAGTCAGCAAATTTGTATTATTTGGCGGGTGAACTGAAGAGCTGAATTTAAACGGGAGAAAGGCTGCTGCTCTAGTTGGGAGTTTGGGAGATTTTAATAGAGTTTTAATGCAACAAAAGACAGGGTAGTCGACCCATCGCTCTCCGATGCCTTGACAGATAATTGGAAAAGCGTTGGTAGGAAGGATTCGGTCAATGGCATAAGTAACGTAATGAGCTGGGGCTGGAATGCAAATCGCCAATTGATCGGGAAAAGTATTTCTTAGTTTTCCAGCCAGCGAAGTCTGCCGAAGGAGCGATGCCCATAATTAATTTCCTAGCGGGGTCCGGAGCGAGTCCTGCGAGTCTGCCGTGGGCGTGCACGGGTGCCGGTGCCTCCCGCCACCGGTTGGAAGCCCTGTCCCTCCCTCTCGGGCAGCAGATTGCAGCGATTCCTCTCATACCATCCCGGGCAATCAGCCCATGAGCTGCCATTGATTTGCTGACCTTTTGGCCTGCCTCTTTCCCCCCCCGTCCTGGGGTGCAGACCTGCCACCTGGAACTCCAGATGCCTTCGCCCAACTGCTGACCTGCCCCTACTGCGACCGGGGCTACAAGCGCCTGACGTCCCTCAAGGAGCACATCAAGTACCGCCACGAGAAGAACGAGGAGAACTTCTCGTGCCCTCTCTGTAACTACACGTTTGCCTACCGCACCCAGCTCGAGCGGCATATGGTGACACACAAGCCAGGGACAGATCAGGTGGGGGGCTGGTTTTAAGTGATTTCTTTCTGTAATAACCCCTTAGAGAAACGATATTGCTTTGATTGGCAATCATTATTAATTTTTCATGGCATTTTGAAGATGCAGATCTTTTAATGGTAATAGCTTTAATTGAGGTCTAAATGATTTTTTGATGGTCTCTTCTAATATGATTTAATAGTCTTATGTTCACGATCGAATGAGTGTGTTAATTTCTAATTTAGAAATTTTATTTGCACTTTAACTTGACTTTAGTTTCGTTTTTATGTTCCTCAAAAAGTGAATGAAACTGTAGCATTTTAATTATACATTATTAAACATCTCAGCAATTTTAATTCCATTTTTCACCTAGTTTTACTTTGCAGTGTTGCAAGTAGGAGCTCCAAGACATACTAAAAATCCGCTAATATTTTTTCAGTACTTTTTGAGTAACCTTTTCAATCACGTGAAGTTATGCATATTTTGTATAATCATTTGTTAAACATAACCACACATTTTTAGAATAACTCTTCCTACAGTACATGTAGGCTATTATTTGTGATTGTGCCACTAACACATGCGTGCGCTAGAATCGCGGCATCACTATCATTTGTATAGCCTGGCAGATGCAATAAATCAAAGCAGTTCTTTCCTCAATGTGATGCATGTAATATTATCTCAGTGCTGCATTTAAGGAAATGCTGCGTATCTCAAACAGGTGATCGAGCTTCCCTAGTGCTCCTAAACGGCCCGGCGATAGACCTGGGCTACAAAACTCTTTACATACCAGCGGAAAAACTACTCCTGTCCTCACTGGAGAATTACTTCTGAAAACCCATCTTATGGAGGGCTGTAATGGAAACTCAAATGGCGTGGTTAAAACTTAAATAAATAGATGTGTGCATTGTGTCAAATTATAAAGGCTTTATGCCGTATTTATTTTTCTTAAAATCCTGAAAATCATGATCGGCTGTATTTCTCTCGGTAGGTTTTTCTTGGCATAACGTAAATTCAGTTAGGCAAACACACATCTCCTAATCGCGTGATTTTTGCAATTAGCATTTTTAAGAGGACTGTATCTTTTGCTTGATCTTAAATCAATAGAAATGATTCTGGGGTGGTTTCTCCTATTCTTTCTTTCCCGTGGCTTTCCTTGTAGGCAAATGTATTTTCACGTGTAGTTTTCCTAACCTGATCCAGCATAAGGTTCTTTCTTTTGCTTCGTATCATTAAAAACACCAGGGGGAAAAAAAAAAAAAACCGCCTAGATATTTATCCAACGTAACCGCCTGAAATTTCACATGCAAGAGCGCGCTGGTGCTGGCGCATTATGAATGGTAGCTTTGGTGTTGAAAAGTCCCCTCATTTGCTCATGGCATTTACAATTAGTAAATTAAAATGATTGTATCATATTAACAGTGGCACAACTAAAGTTTATAGTAGTCCTCGGAGGGCGATGGGGGGAGACAAAACAGCTGTTGCTGTTTGTTTATGCAACTCAGCAACATATGAGCGCGGGTCCCTCAATGGCGCGCGGCGGGCTGGGCTCTGCTTGATCTTTGAAGGTTGCTGCTGTTTGAACAAACCTCCCTGTGTCCCATGTAACACCATCTGTCTCGCCAGGAATGTGGGAAGAGGCAGCACACCCTCACAGTTGTCATACCGTTTCGGCGCTGCCTTTTTTTTTTTTTTTTTTCTTTTTTTCTTTTTTCCTTCTCCTTTTTTTCCCCTTTCCCCCCTCCCTGCTCCTGCAATAGGCTTTTGTGTCGCGGCAGCCTGCAAAAGGCTGGCCTCCTACCTTGAGCATCCAGAACGGTTGGCTGCATTATTATGAATATTATTAATTTTTTTTAATTTCTTCTTTTTCTCTCCAAATTCAAAGTCACGGGGCTTTTCTTGCTTGTTGCAAAAAGGTCAGCTGCCTTTGATTACATCTTTCTGCCACTTTTAACTTTCAACTTTCCCTCGCCCCTTAGAAGAGCACCGGGGGAAAACATGGCACAAAAGGTAGCTCAAGTCTTCCCTGCTGCTCTGTGATTTTAAAAAACATTTCCAGCAGCAGCTCACGCTGAAGACACAGTCTCTTCTGCTTGATAATGAATTAAATCTCACATGAAATGCCACTAACGACAGTGTTTCTGTCTTTGCTACACACGCAGTAAACAGAATTTTTAAACAAGCGGAGTCCCACATGTTCAGAATCTGCTAGGAATATTAAGAGCCACAAATCTTCTTATAAAACAGTTTCTCTCATCGTAAGATACCTTAAAGCAACACATTTCTGATGAGAGACTTAGGAAATAATTCTAAAGCAAATATCGAATGCTCATGTGAAAGTACTTTCTCATTTGTTTCGGTTTACTGCCAACATTTTGATTTTTATTGCAACACTGATGAGACAAATAAATGTACATGCAGACCTTTTGGTCCGCTTGATAAATTCAGAGCCACATTAATTTTGTTTTTGTTTTTTAAGCTAGAAATTCATGGTTTCTCTTGCATAAAATTCATGTTAGTATCTTTTTTTTTTTTCCCCTCCTAGCACCAAATGCTGACCCAAGGAGCAGGCAATCGCAAGTTCAAATGCACTGAGTGTGGCAAGGCCTTCAAATATAAACACCATCTGAAGGAACACCTGCGAATTCACAGTGGTGAGTAGCAGAGGTGCTGGTGTGCTCATTTGCATTTTGTTTAATTAGCTGAGTTTTAAAGACTGCTTAAAATTTACACAGTTCTGCTTCTGGCTTCTTGGAGCTACTAAGGTATTTCATAAGTGATATCTGAGTCAACCTCATTTATCATGCTGTTAATACCACGGTCTCGCTGAAAGATTTGGAAATAGTAAAGCTTCCTGCAAATAATATAGATTGTTTGTTCGGCAGTTTGAGTTCAGAAGCGTTCACTCATTTCTGTGCAGTCGGATCCTGAAGAGTCCCTTATGTTTTCCATAACAAGAAGTCCCCCCAAGTGAAATACAGCTCATATTCTCAGATAACGAGTAAGAGCAAAGCACCTCACACTGAATGACTTGTGCATTTTGTCTCTCATGCTTAACGCAGCATTCAGCACACCAAATGCCACCGGGCTCTGTCCAGGCACAAACCTCCACCAATGCTGACGTGGAGGTCCTAACATCAGGACTCAGTTTCTCATTTTCAGTGAAAAATCCTTTTTTTGGAAGGAAAATAAAATAAAAAGAAGAAACAAATAAAATTTGAACAGTTTGGATTTGATTTGACTCCCTTCGCCACAGGGTACTTACCTGTGACTTGCAATGGTCACTTTGGAGCCAATCTCGCACCTCGGTGCTGTCACCAGCTGGAGACGGTGGGTCCAAACTGACCTCAAGACCCATAGAAAGAGGAGGGTAAAGCAGTGGTGGTGTGTGGCCACATTCATAGAATTAATATTTTCCTCACTATTAGTCAGTGGATACAGAGACGATCGGTTTGGTATCAAATGCGATCGCTTGCAATTATAGCAGCAACAATGAAAATTAACATTTGGTTTTAATTATCATTTTAGGTGAAAAACCATATGAGTGTCCAAACTGCAAGAAACGTTTCTCCCATTCTGGCTCCTACAGTTCGCACATCAGCAGCAAGAAGTGTATTGGTTTAATCTCTGTAAATGGCAGAATGAGAAATAATATCAAGACGGGTTCTTCTCCTAATTCTGTATCTTCCTCTCCTACTAATTCAGCCATTACACAGCTGAGAAACAAGCTGGAAAATGGCAAACCACTTAGTATGTCTGAACAAACAGGCCTACTGAAAATTAAAACAGAACCACTAGATTTCAATGAATATAAGGTTCTTATGGCCTCACATGGGTTTAGTGCAACTAGTCCTTTTATGAATGGCGGACTTGGAGCAACCAGCCCCTTAGGAGTTCATGCTTCTGCTCAAAGTCCAATGCAGCACTTAGGTGTAGGGATGGAAGCACCATTGCTTGGGTTTCCTGCGGTAGGCAGCAATTTAAGTGAGGTGCAGAAGGTCCTACAGATTGTGGACAACACGGTTTCCAGGCAGAAAATGGACTGCAAGGCTGAAGAGATCTCCAAGTTGAAGGTTTACCATATGAAGGATTCATGCTCTCAAGCTGAGGAACAAGGAGTTACCTCCCCCAATATTCCCCCCGTGGGTCTTCCAGTAGTAAGTCATAATGGTGCCACTAAAAGTATTATTGACTATACATTAGAAAAAGTCAATGAAGCCAAAGCTTGCCTCCAGAGCTTAACCACAGACTCGAGGAGGCAGCTCAATAACATTAAAAAAGAGAAGCTGCGAACCCTAATAGACCTGGTAACTGAAGACAAGATGATAGAGAACCATAACGTATCCACTCCATTTTCATGCCAGTTCTGTAAAGAAAGCTTTCCTGGTCCCATTCCGTTGCATCAGCATGAGCGTTACCTGTGTAAAATGAATGAAGAAATCAAGGCAGTCCTTCAACCTCACGAGAACATGGTTCCCAACAAACCTGGAGTGTTTGATAAGCAAACCCTCTTGCTGTCATCAGTACTTTCTGAGAAAGGAATGACTAGCCCCATCAACCCATACAAGGACCACATGTCTGTACTTAAAGCATATTATGCTATGAATATGGAACCCAACTCTGATGAACTACTGAAAATTTCCATTGCTGTTGGCCTTCCTCAGGAATTTGTGAAGGAATGGTTTGAACAAAGAAAAGTCTACCAGTATTCAAGTTCCAGGTCACCATCACTGGAAAGGGCCAGTGCCAAGGTGGCGCTGGCTGCCACCAACAACACTCCCACTAAAGACTCTTTGTCAGCCAGATCTCCAATAAAGCCTGTGGACTCTATAACTTCACCATCTATAGCTGAACTCCATAACAGTGTTACTAATTGTGATACTCCTCTCAGGCTAACAAAACCTCCTCATTTTACCAATATTAAACCAGTTGATAAATTGGACCACTCTAGGAGCAATACTCCTTCTCCTTTAAATCTTTCTTCCACATCTTCTAAAAACTCCCACAGTAGTTCTTACACTCCAAACAGTTTCTCTTCTGAGGAGCTTCAGGCTGAGCCTTTGGACTTGTCTTTACCAAAACAAATGAAGGAACCCAAAAGTATTATAGCCACAAAGAACAAAACGAAATCTAATAGTGTAAATTTAGAACACAACAGTGTTTCTTCATCATCTGAAAACTCAGATGAGCCACTGAACTTGACTTTTATCAAGAAGGAGTTTTCTAATTCAAATAATCTGGATAAAAGCACTAACCCAGTATTTGGTATGAACCCATTTAGTGCCAAACCTTTATACACAACACTTCCACCACAGAGCGCATTTCCCCCAGCCACTTTTATGCCACCAGTCCAGACCAGTATTCCTGGGCTGCGACCATATCCAGGACTAGATCAGATGAGCTTCCTACCACATATGGCCTATACTTACCCAACTGGAGCAGCTACTTTTGCTGATATGCAGCAAAGGAGAAAGTACCAGCGGAAACAAGGATTTCAGGTAAATTGTTGCAACTGTTTTCTTTCAAAAGGCTAGAATTTAGTATTTTGTGATATGTCCTCTTACAGAAGAAAAAGCCCAAAGTTATATTCAGCATTTCCAACAAAATTAGTGGGGTTGATTTTAGTCTGAACTTGCAAAAATGCAGAGGGGTAGGAAAACAACTGCAATTACCTTAGGGCTACCTCTGCTTGGATTCAGAAGCAGTATCAATACCTTTGAATAGACATAATGCTTATGTTTTCATTCTGTTAAGAGCTCGGTCGTTCTTTATGAGAATTGAATCTAAATAACAATGTTCATGAAAAATCCCATCCTGCAATAAAATAAGAAAAAAAAGGAACCTTTGTAGGGAAACTGATCTCTGCAGGGGTCCCCTCACGGTGAGCATAACTACATTTCACCATGTGGAAAAGGAGCAGTGGGAGACCTCTTGGGAATCACCCCCACATTTGGACGCAAAGCCGTAGCCCTCTAAGCAGAGGTCCATATGGCCTCGTAGCAGCTCTATCCCATTGAAAGTTCTCAAAGCTTCCTTCTTTGTGTTTTTGGGGGGATTGTTCATGCATCGTGCATGGGAAAGGCATTCTCTCTTCTCATTAATGTCTGGGGGTGAGAAATGTTGACATGTTGCTTCACCATAGCCGCTTCCTTCAGCCCACCTAGTGCCCTTCCCAGACTACCAGTCTTCTAATCCCCACCAGTCATCTGGAACAGCTTTGAAAGAAGCCAGAGATTAAACAAAATTATTTGGAGAGGTAGCAGCTAGGGCCCTTAATCGCAGACAAAGTCTTTCCATGGACATGTAATCTGGGTCAGCACTTCTTCGTGCCTGGGTACAACCATTAATCCTTTTCTCAGGTCGTCCCAGAGTCAATACATGAGTAGCAATGGATTTTGCTGCTTGAATGCCTACAGCAAAGCACTGCTCAACAGAAGTCACGTACTTTTATAGCTTTTCGCTGGGTGTTTTCAGATATAATGTACAAAGTTTAGTTAAATGAGATTAACTGATTATAGATTAATTTTTTTTTTTTTTTTTTTTTACATTTGTGCATGTTCCCCTATGTCCTATTATGGTCTATTAGTAATTTTACCGACTAGTAAATGTTTTATAGTTTCAAATGTGAAAATCAGGTATGGTTTTACATTACAGGCTGTAATCCCTCTTTGCACAATAGGAGCATAAATAGCACTGCACCTCCATAACAGCTGTTCCACTATTCCGACTTACAGTACATCTGCCCTCTTTGTAAATGTATTTAAGCCTATTTAATCTTCTCTAATATTAATTAGTGCAAACCTAGTCTAAGAAAACTGAACTGTGTGATAGCAAATGGAAATGTATGTTATCATGCAAGTTTGCACTCTCTTTGGATCAAGACAAAATAAATATCAAGAAATTTAATAATTTACTGATCCACATTCATTATTGCTTAATGCTGAAGGCTGTTTTAACATAGATAGAACATTGATAAAAAGTGTTATTAATATTCCCTATTTCAAATTACAAAATTAAATATAAAAATATAGCTTGAGGCCTTTAGTCGGGAGACATACATTTAAATGGATTGCATAATAATAACATTTGTACCTAAATATAAAATTCAATTAAAACCTTTCTACAGATACAAAATATATCCAAGTTTCAGTGTTTTGAAAGAAATGATCTTTTAGCTGTTGTTTACACTTACTCCTGTAAAATATTACAATACCTTTTGCCATCCATGAAGAGCCTCCCCTTTGCATTTTCTGCTCCTTGAAAATGTTTAGTACTGATATGATAAATACTGTCTGCTTGTGTAAATCATATTATTGCAGAGTGCTCAAAGACAGAAAGTTGGTTCGAGGCACAGAAGTAGAAGGCTCCTCATTATTTCCACAGTTCCCATCAGCTGTGGTTTCGTTACCAACGGGTTCCTAAGCTAAGAGGGACCACCGTCCTAAGCAGACGTGACTTTAACTTTTCTGGGGTGGTTGGTTCCTTCGTGGGAAGGAGCAGTGGTGGAAGTGGGTGTCGCTGACGGGTGGTTCCCTCGCAGGGAGAATTGCTTGATGGAACCCCAGACTACATGTCCGGCCTCGATGACATGACAGACTCTGACTCCTGTCTGTCCCGAAAGAAGATCAAGAAGACAGAAAGTGGCATGTACGCGTGTGACTTATGTGACAAGACATTCCAGAAGAGCAGTTCCCTGCTGCGACACAAATACGAGCACACAGGTAGGGCGGCCGCGCGCGCCGAGGGGAGGGTTGAGGTCCATGCTACGCTCTTCACAGTCTTTCACAAGCGCACTTGTACAGCGAGAGGTTTGGAAGGTGCTGAGGCTTTCAACAGGGAAGAAATAATATCTTTTGCTCAGTTCAACTTTTTTTTTTTTTAATGGTTATTGCTTAGCGAAGGACTGTTGGATGCGATGGGGTGAATCTCGGCAGGTGCTACGCAAGGTGTCATGCTGAGCATGGTGGCAATTGTGGCACTCAGCATCTCGCAGGACAAGCCTCCTTCAGATAAGGCAGGCCCTAGCACTCAGAAAGAGCTGCAGCTTGGTCAACGGAAACTCTGGCATGGGAAGGAAGAGTGACAGTGTATTTCTCGTTTCTTAGACACTATCTGACCCAGCACCATTTAATCCAATAGAAAAACTTCCACTGACGTTAGCAGCGCGAGAGCTGGCTCTGGCCGGGTTATCTCAAAGTAAACAGCTCACAGGGGTTGCTCTTGCCGTGATTTTGCATGCCAGCAATGCAGGCAGGTTGCATTTTGCTTTTTCACTTCAGTTAATGCCCAGGGAAGGTTTCCTTCTTTCCCAAGTAGGAACTGATTTTTGCCTAGTTCAAGGAAGCTTGCCAAAGCTCACCATGGATTGTCAGCTTAAAAAATAATTTGGTTTGAAAAAGACCATCTATCACACCTATGCTGGCCATGGTTTCCCTTGCAGGCAGTGCTCCCTTGCCCGCTGTCAGCCAGGACAGGCATGAGCCTGGAGGTGGAGAGCTCTCTGAGGGGGATGCATCGGCTCAGCATGTTTCAGTTAAGGGAAAACGGGACTGGAGCTCCCCAAATAATAGAGATATCAACTTATGTTAGACAAAGGGAATGTGAATTATCATGTGAATTATTGTGCAGCAGGACATAAACCAAACTCCAACTTCCTAGAGTTAGAAAAAGCTTACTCAGGAGGAAACTTTCCTTAACTTTGAAAGCTGAGTCCCACTTCAGGAAATGAAGCAAGTCACATCATCCTTCAATCTCACCATGTGACGGTAAAAACCTTATACGTCTCTATTAATACATCTTCCAGGCCGCACATAACCATTTGGCATTTCACATATGAAAAACTTAAAATTCAGAAGTGGACTGTGCCTTTAAAAGAAAATTCTTTACTTTGTTATTTTTCCTTCTTATACTTTTCTTCCAAAGCTTAAGCTAATCCCACACAGGAAAATAAAAAAGGAAGTTAAAATACATGTGGGATTAGGAAAGAAAATTAAAAGCAACATTTTGGACTAGATCAGCTAGTTCATTGGTGGAATGTGCTTCCCACTACATTATTCAGATAAAATTGTTTATTCAGTAGAAGAAGCTTTGAAGGCTTTACGTCCCTGCACCTTTCCTCTCCTGAATGATTTTATTACAGCCATCTGCAAACATTATGGTTTACTACACTACTACCGTAAAGCTCTTATGTTAGAACTGGCCTTCATATATATTGGGATTTGGACATATGGTTGAATCCCATAAAGTTGGTAGTCCATAAGGTCGACAGACATATGGTTGAAAGGCTGAAAATTTGACAAGCTGAAATGTGTGCAATCACCTTGATTTGCAAAATAAACTGCATTTGTAAAAGCAAAAATATGTTCTGGTCCTTAAGTAGCACGGGAACCTACTGCCTCGAAAAATACCACACAGCTGCGGCGTAGGGACTTTTCTCCTTCTTCTTTGCTCTGTCCCTTTCGGCTTCTCAACTCTATGTCCGTCAATTTTATGGGACTCAGCCTTATGATCCAGAACATGTATACGGTGTCATATTTAATACGCAGCACATCATCAAGCTCGAGCGTGGCATTTAGAGACAGGAAGGATGGTCTTGTGGCAAAGGCACAGGCGCTGAGGCTGAGAGTGCTGCACTCTTTTCTGCCTTGCCACAGACTTCCTCTGCGAATATCAGCAAATTGCTTCATCTTTCTCTCACCTTCGCCCATCTTTGCAATAGAGGGAAACGATAGCAGCCTGCCTCTCCGGGGTGTTGTAAATCTTAATTCATGCAGGCTGAAATCCTGTGATGGGACTCACTATATAAAGTGTGAAGTATTATTAAGGGTGCGTTTGCTTTTACGGAGCCTCTACGCATCACACTATCGTTAGAGGTGGTTGGGAGCTCTGAAGACCTTGGCTGGGCTAGCCTCCATAACTCATTCACAGCCTTCAGGAGGCACACTGCACTGGGACTTTGGCTAATGGCCTAGCATGCATCTTAAGTGATTTTCAAATTAATTTGATAGTTTTTGGAAAAAGCTTGTAATTGCATTAATAGCATAGGTGCGAAATTGCAGTCTGTGTTCAGTGGAAGGAACCAAATTGAAAGTAAAGCCATCCTCTGCATTTGGGGACATTGCAAGAGCAGGCCCAGAGTTTTCAACCAACTTTTTGAAACCTAAAAAAAAGAAAAAGCTTCTTTTCTGAGCGTGTTGCTGTTTTCTGACCAGCTGATCACGATCCGTTTTTACTTCATTAAAAACATATTTTAGGAGGAATTGGAACACTTCCTGTCTTTCCTGGAGAAGCACAAATAGTGGATGTTTTTTATACTGATGTCCTTTTTCCTATGTAAAAAAAAAAAAAAACAAAAACCAACTATGTGCTTTTTTAGGTCTTTTTTCCTGATATTTCAACATTCAGATTTTTCTTTGTCACCACTTCTTATGGTCCACATGCCTGTTGCAACCAATGCTAGAACAAGGGTTAAAAGAGTCAGACAGGCCACGTTGCTGCTTTGCAGCCCCTAAAGATTTACCGCAGTAGAAATTATTTTGAGCAAAAAGTAACATTGACACGTAGAACTGCATGAGCTGGCTTAATCATGTGCAACACCAACTTCTTAAATGAGAAAAGAGGAATGTCATAGGTATTGTGGTGGAGCTGAGTTTCCCTGCCAAGGCAAGAAGAATGGGATTTGGCTGGTTCTTTGTGTCAACCCAAGAACTTTTGATAGGACCATACGGCCACAGACCAAGGAGCTCTCTGTGATTAACTCTGTATGCTGTGCCTGCCACAGCTTGAGCACAATAGAAAAAGGGGACTAAATTTCGCAATCCATAATTTTTAATTTATGCAGTATTAGCGGCGTTTTGCAATAGCCTCTAGCGTCATGTGTAGAAGGAAAACTTATTGTGTTACTGCAGTGAGTGAATTGCATTGGTTCTGGCTGAACTGAAATCCAGTGTAGAGGCCACTGCTTGTTGCAGGACCAAATTCTGCCACATTAATCTTGGGATGTCATTTAATTTTAGGAGAAGTTATGTCTCCATTTTAGAGTTTGAACTTTACAAGATCCTTTAAAACCAGAGGATGCAGCACTGTAATTTGGGTGCAGAGCATGGCAGGTAGCACAGGAATTCAGTGCTTGGATTATTTTCCTGTGGAGTCTTATGGACCCATCCTAACTTTGGTCAGGCTGAAATTAGTTGAGCAGACACTGCTTCATTTGCATGCATCTAATCTCAGATTTCTCCAAGCTGCTTAGCACAAGGTTTGAGACACTTTGTTTACTAAAGGTGAAGATGATGATTGCCTTCATGGCAAAGCATTGGTGCCACTTGGCGCACAAAAAAATCTTGTGTGGCAGATAGGGAGGGGAAGCAGTAATGGGTAAGTGAGCAGGAGAACAAACAGAATGGAGCACCTAGAAAACAGAGAAATATCCTGGCTTCTGGATAGCACTGCAGCCCCCGCTTTGTCGTCAGCGCTGTGTTGGGCTGATTCAGGAGTAAGGTTAAGGTTAGCGTTTGTTCTGCCATCGTCAACGCCCATGTCTGCTACACACCAGCTTTATCGTAGCTTCACAAGGAAACTTGCAGCGTGCCTGCTCTGCAACAAAAGCTGGAAACAGTTTTTCAGAATCCTACCTAGAAATTTTAAATCCTTTCATTGTTGTTCTATATTACATCATATTCTATTTTATTACTTGTGTGGGCTGTCGAGGGCCTCATAGCTGTGCTAGTGCTTTCATCCTTTCCTTTTCCACTGTATATTTTATTAAGACCTCTTTTTTATTTTTGTAGCTTTCATGCTGATGCAAGCACTAGTTTTATTTCCAGATTGATTCTGTAAACTAAATATTGTTCTTGAGCCTGGTAGCAAATCAGCTCTCTCTGGCTAGTATTTTGAATTCCCAGCTCAGGAGTTTTCTTTATTTAGAGCTTGATTCATAAAAAATTTACATGCTATTTAAAGGTTATTTTTTTCTTGCTTTACACTGATACAAGTTTAGAATTCCCCATTTTACACTCAAATAAAGAAAAAAAAAAGGATATATTCTATGCTTGTGAAATTTGTTCTGTAGACAAGGTCTCCCATTCAGAACAGAACAGGTGCAGCTTGGGCAATTATATATAAATTGCATTTATCTTGCACCTTTGACTGCTTTGCTGTGCTCTGGCCGCTAATCCATCTCCATTGGGACTACATCTAACATCCAAACCCCCAAGCAGCTTCAAAAGAACTGCCTTTAAAAAATAAAAACAAACTGTCACAAAAATGTTTCCTTCTTTCCTCCAAAGAGCGGGATTTCTGTTTAGCCCCCTCCCATAGAAAAAAGTCCCACCTGCCTTAGGCAAAGGATGGGTGATATTTAGTCTGAGTCCAGTGACAGCTTATGATCTCATGTCTTATGACTTTTATACCACTGCAAATGGGAAACACATAGCTTTTCATCCCAAGACTTTTAGCCCAGGAAGATTCAGAGATACTTACTGTTAGAGATTTTTTGCTGTTGTTTTGTTTTAACAGAAATGCAATTTTAGAGACTTTGAAAACAGATAAGTTACAATTTCCCCTCTGTAAATTGAGAGTGAGCCCCTGTGGGAACCTTTTTGCAGATGGTGGAATAAAAAAAAGCCCAAACATTTCCTTTAGATATTTGAGAGAGATTTATCATTTAGTTTCACTGCAAAATGTGGCATCTACACCAGGCATCCTCTTGATGACAAGTGTTTCGTGAGCGTTCCTGTGAGCTGCCTTGGGTACTTCTCTCCTAGCTCTGTCCCCCACGGACGACACAGGTCATCTCAGATGAGACTGGGTAAAACCTGTAGGGTGGGATGTTCAAATCTGCTTCCTTTTGACCCACCTCTACTCCACTGATGTTATGACACTGCGTGACAATCCTCTTACTGTGTGTTAGCTAAATAGCTGATGAAGCAGCCAGGACTACCTACAGTTGGAGGTTCTCCCCATCTACCTACAACTGGAGGTTCTCCCTATCTGCCTACAGCTGGAGGTTCTCCCCATCTTACTACAGTTGTAGTTTCTCCCCAACCACCTACAGTTGTGGGTTCTCCCCATCCCCTACAACTGTAGACTTCTCCCCACCCCCAGTGTAAAATACCTTATTTCAGCTTTATTTTATGGCCTACTAATGCATTGTAGGGATTAGGCACTTCTTTCACATGGCTGAAATACTGGGTTTTGCACACGGGGGAAAAAAATAATTCTTCCGCAAATGTTCGGAAACCTGATACATTTAAAAACATATTTCAATTAGTGTTGTAACAGCTGCACGCTGCACGCTGCTAAGGTATGTTGTGTGGTGTCTGAACAAAGAACTTTGCTCAAGCTGTCATGTTCCTTCAGATCAAAACTGAGTCCTTGATAGGGATGTGGAAGACTAAATAGCTCTAGTATAGCCTTTTTAGCAATAATATAAAAATAGGAATTATTTTAATCTTCTCATTTCTAAATTAATTTTTAAAATATAGATGATTCCCTGCCACGCTGCCTCTGTGCTGGCTGGGGGGAGGCTCCAGGTAGCAGGAGCAGGAGGTGCAGCTTTGAACAAACGCTGTGTGCAAGGGATGAGGAAAGCAGGCAAAGACTGATGGACGAGCACATCACCCAGCCTTGGGGAAGGGCAGGTGGAGGCAAGTCTGGATGAGAATCAGTGAAGGTGGTTGACTTCTGTTTGAGGAGAGGAAAAGTGCTGGGCAACTGCATGGAGCACAGCTTGAAGAGGAGGGAAATGTGGGGTGAGAAGGGTGTAGTGGGCATCAAATGTAGCATGCATCAACAAATCCGGGAATTTGAAGTGATGGAGAAGGAGCAGTATTGTGGAGAAGTGGAACAAGAAAAGGGTTGGGCTTGTCGATGTTAGGGAAAAGTAAGTCAGAGGGAGGGACTGAGACAGCGTGGGCAGGAGTTCAGTAAGGCGAAGGACACAAAAAAAAGGTGCTGAGGAAAAGCAGAAGGTTTACGAGGAACAGAAGAGGAACAAAATTAGCAAATATGGAGATACTAGCGAAGGGAGGGTAGTGTGTTGCTCTGGGTGGGCTCAGCAGGACAGCTGGGATGAGGCAGGGATGCATGCAGGTGTATCTGGTGCATCCAGCTGGGTGGTTGGTAGCACTGGGAAAGCTTCTGCCTCACCCGCGAGGGTTTTCTTCTGGCAGCGCTGGGGTTTGAAGAGTGCTTAGGTCAAGAGTGCTTTGGGGTTTTAAGCTAATTTGAGTAACTGACTTGATCATGTTAAAACCTCCCCAGCTATGACTGGGATTTCCCTATCGTGGCAAACCTTGGGCTCCCAATGGCAGGTAGCCACCTCCTGGCTCTGGATTTGGTGCACCCCCAGGTCAAGGCTTGATGTTCAAAGCCAAAATACACGTACAGCTCAAAGCCCAGAGTTTTCTTCAAGCTTGACTTTTAACCAAAAGGTTAAATTGGCAGAAACACATATTTAGGAAAGAGATCATGAAAGCAATACTGCTATAATTCAATATATCAAACTTGAATTTTCAATTTTACTCTAAAGGGAAATAAAGAAAAAAAAGAAACACTGTATGTGTGCAAGCTTAGAAAACTCTCCTACAAAGAAATGTAGTTTGAGTCCCAATTTCCAGGCATCCACTAATTTCCCTGTCACTTAGATTATTCTATCTGTGGTTTCTCCTGTATTTTCCTTCCTGCCAGATCTCCCCTTCATTTCATAACGTAAAATTTTTGGCTTCCTTGAGCATTCGTTAATCACACCTTATTAAATGTGAACTTTCACAGTGGGACCTGAAGGTAGCTGTGACTAGATCGGGAAAAAAAATTAGCATATTCCCTGGTATTTGTTCTTAACGACTTTGCTATGGAAGTGAAATTTTTTTAAGCCTGACTTTCCCTGCTTTCGAGTCCCAGCCGTGACTGCAGAGGAAAAGAAAGCAGATCAGGTTCGTAAAGGAGCAGCCTGAGTTTTCTTGGAAGTCGAGATGTTTCAGTGGTCTGAAAAAATTCTTTTTTTTTTTTTTCTGCTGGTTTTCCTTTCCTGCCAGCAATGGTCTCCCATGTTCCTGGCCCTTTGCTCTCAGTTGAGGTTTTCTCACCTACCCTGCACTGTACTCTTCCTCTCCCTGCGCTAGCTTCTTTAAGAATTAATGGAATACTACACTTTTACAACTGACAGGATGGGAGGGCTCTGGTGTGAAGTTTATTCCTGTTCTGGTCACATGCCACATTAGCTAAGTATGATAAATACGCCTGAGGAATCAGGCCAGTTCACTAATAAGTTCCTAACGATCTGCTCTAGCAACGAGACACG
>CM062574.1:4837890-4869207 GCA_031468815.1 Morus bassanus
GGAAGAATAAACTATATACAAATGACCTTATTCTTGGCAAGGCTGCATACTGTGTCCTAATCATTAATTCTTGTGCAAAGCGGACACAAAGAGGATATTAAATGGAACCAAGTCACACTTTTTCTCTTAAATTCAGCAGTTATGGAACATGAGATTCATTTTTGTATTTACTTTTATCCAGATGTTAACATATGTCTCAAGGCAGAGAACATCCAGAAATTCAAACAAAGGTGTACAGCAGTTAGGACACACGGTTGCACACTGGGAAGGTAAATCTGAGCTTGCTTTAACTCAAACAGTTTGGAATGGTCATAATGAACAAATGAGCTGTGCACTCTGGATATTTACTGTGGGGGCTTGCTGCTGTGTTGTCCCACTGTTGACACTATGGCAGTTATGAGTTACCTACATCCAATTAGCTCAGATTTGCATACCGACATCACGTCTCCATGCTGGAATGTGGCTCTTCTGCCACTGGGCCAAATGCTGCATTCCCTAACTCATTAACTCAGGCTTTAATGCAATGAAAATGCAAGCAACAGTGACACATTGGTTTTCTTTTCTCTGGCTTTGCATGGGTGATGGTCCTGCTTTCTCACACTCTGAAATTCAGAGCAATCTGCCAGGTTTCACCAACTTGCAGCTGCAAAGAGTGCACGCTGCTTTCCACGGGTGCCCATGCTCTACACCACATGCAACCTAGGTTTTTGCGGATCTCTGTTATGCCACCAACACTATAAATGGTTAGACATTATCAAAAATCACTCGTTTTTCTTGTTCTGGCTTCTGGAACAGGAGGAGAACAGAGTTTCTCTGTTGGATTCCTGCAGCGGTAAGTATTCATCAGTCACCTCCTGGTCTTGAGTTGAGCCTTTGAGGTTCTCTTGGGGTTCCTTATACACTAAGAACACAGTATAGCACAAAGGACTTTCAAAATTGTCCTGGAGAGTGACTTTCTATAATCCATGGAAAGTCTAGAAATTTTGAATTGAGAGGATTTACAGTCATTCTGTCTCAAAGCTACGTTTAGCATCTGCACGAACCACAGTTCAGCAGAGAATAAGCCTTGGGCCTACAGTGCAAGAAACACATTCATTATTAAACCTTATTTGTAGGCATTTAAGACTGAAATAGAAGCCAGACTTAGGATGAGGAAAAAGATTTTTTTAAATGCATTTGACTTATTGGTGTGTAAAAGCAGGTCTTACCTAATGCAACTTTTTTTCTTCTTCTTTTTGAGCATGGAAGTATCTCAATATATAGGTATGTTTAGCAATTTCAGTCCTGCGTGGACTTTGGGTCTAATACCCAAAACCTGAGCATGCACTGCTCTTGGCGAAGTTGTTTGTGTTTTGATGCAGGAGAGTTTGAAGGTAGAAAGTTGTGTTCTTGGGTCAGACATGCTTTTTCCAGTATTACAACAGAATGCAAAAAAATTACACCTGAACTCAACTCCAGCACATGAGTAACACCAGGGGATTACTCAACATCTGATTTCAAGACTTTGATTCATCAAGGCCTTGATTACCACAACGGCAACTTTAAAATGTCCCAGCATCCGACGACTGCTGTGCCACACAATGATGTTGTTCGTTTCTTTCCCGGTTAAGAATAGGTTTGCTCATTCATATTGCAAATAAAGAAACACCTTTAGGCCCAAATCTGCAAACAGTGAAGTCATTAAACAACTGATGTCAATTCACATGAGCAACATTACTTGCCTGAACAGTAAAAGCAAAACCAGAGCTTTAGTGAACAACCCATCATAATCTTAGGGTGACAACACTGAAGTCAGTGGAGTGGTTTGTAATTTCAAGACACAAATGAAGACATTCATGTGTACGTGTCCAGCCAAATGGGAGTATGGACATTAATTCTTAACAAAGATGATTAAATATTTTTACCCAATAAAGTATTCAGCAAATATGATACTATTTTGAAGCACATAATGAAAAGGTCTCCTTTTATATCTTTACCCAGGTCTAAATGAGAAAAGAGCCTTCAATGTATCTTGGACATTTGGTTGACAAATAATGAAGCTATAAGAGTTTGGAAATCCTGTACAGTGCTTGTGCAGTCCACTGGCTCCAGACATACATCTACAATCTGGAGTTGTGCAGCCTGAAATAAACACAGCTGTGTTTATCTGAATGTGTGATCCCATGTACATGGTAGAAAGTTCAAATAAATGCACTCAGTGCGATGATGCTGTAAATGCAGCGAGTGCATTTGTCAGATGTGTGGTGATGCAATCTCTTAAATAAACAGACTGAGCTGTTTGTTTGACTCCTGAGCTACATAGACATAAAAATATATGTACATTAATTGAAGCCAATAAAACGAAATCCAAAACAGCTATAAGATCTTAATTGAACCTTAACTGAAAATTCACTTGTTGTTCTTACACCCAGAATAAACAAGTTCTGTGTGTTGGTATTAAGCGTATGGTGTAAGTTTTAGACAATAATAGACTAATGTAATAGATAACCATCAGTTCTGCTTTTAGTGGACCAATCCTGTTTTTTCCTAAGATGGCCCATTGTCTAAAACCAACTCTAGAAATTATAGGATATCGCCAATTTTTCATCAACCAAAGAGATAGCTCTATTTCACAGCTAAAATATCTTTATTTGGGATGTGAGGTCTGTTTGGTATTCAGTAGAACCAGTGGTCTAGAGGAATAAGTTTCTGATGAGCTGAAGAATATGTGAAGGAAAGAGAAAAACTGAATGAACGTAGATGCTATCAAAGCTGTTGTTTTACTCAGAGTTAACATTGGCTCAGTGTTTCACTATAAACTCATTCAGAACATCAAGTTACTGGAAAAAATCCTCACTTGAGAAATATGCAATAGTTACTGATGAGTCAGAAGTTGGAAGTAGTGACACCACTACACACTATTAAAAAGTCTTTCTTTTCAATACTGCCTGACTGCTCTGCAACCCTAAACAACATCCCTGCAGAAGTATCATAAAGCTTTTTCATTTGTCTTAAGCATATTCAGTCAGAAAACATGAGCTGTACAAATGGCCTCGAGAATGGTTACTGTAGAATTAGACCATCAAATTTCTTGACTTATGTGCATTAAAATCTTGCCCAAAAGATGGCACTGACATTGTTTTTAGTAACATATATTGGATATAGATTTGATTCTTCCCCCATGTAAAAGTATCTTCAAAATGGTCACAAATATATGTTGGAAGGATGTGCTTAATATGCACTACTATGCCAGCTAACAATCGCTATATAGAAATTAAGCTTCCTTCACGTTAGGATCATCAGACACTGCACACAGAAACTATTGCTGGACCAGCAGATGTATCTGTCAAAGTACAGAGACACTGAGCTATGAAACCTTCATCCCAACCAGGACTATTTAAATCCATGTAATATGCCATACGATATACCAGAACGGTATCATACATTTAAATCATTCACTATTAAATCTCTTGAAAAGTATGCTAAGACTAGATCAACTTCATTGAACAATTTATATCTGATTTAAAATATTCAAAGAAGTATTACACTGTTGAATTTTATTATCAGTAATTTATTTCAAGTTTTAAAATATTTAAATTACATGCTGTATAAGGAATGGCAAATAGTTTGCATGTCTCCTCAAGCAGTGGAAGCACCTATTTACAATACTTCCACAGTTTATATTAATATGCTTATTTTGAGTATGCATCTTTCTTCTTTTCACTAAGCAGATCATGCCAGTGGTCTTGAAGAAGGTGGGCCCCAAAAGAGCTAAAAATTTGCCATCGATCTGGTAAGAACGGGGCAATTGACAAGCAGAGGACTCAAGTGAGGCTACTATAATTTACAGCAGCACTGGGGAGAAAAATACTGCTGGCTTCAGTCTTCGTCCTTTGTAAAGAGTCAGGCCCAGCTTTCAGTATTGTGAGCTCTGTCTGAACATCTGGTGATTTTTATTTTCATGTCATGCTCCTTTCATAAGAGCATAACTCATACAGCTTCCAAAACCCTCAGGTACATGTTAAGATACTGTGATAAAGCTGAACGCTAGATAAAACCAGAGCAAGTGACATAAGAAGATAATGAGACAAATGGGTCAGTGTGACAGGTATGACCAAATTATTGTTGAGTCTTTTGCAAGCACCGTGGTGAAGGATAGATTTGAGGGGGCAGAGCAGAGAAAGTTTGAAGAGAAAGCTTGGAAACAGAATATGAAGGCAACAGATAAATGAAAGTGAGAAGTAAAGACAGGCAATGTCATGGTAGGTCTTGAAAGAGAAGTCAAAGAGCTTGCCCTCTCTGCAGTCAACACAAGGGATGTTATGGGATGCAGGGGAGAGCAGCTATGGGTTGAAGCTGTGTTAGAAAGTGGCAGGAGAGGAGGTAGATGGAGAGTGACATGCTGGGATGGGAATGCCACCCGCGACAGAGAAGCCAAACAGAGATGGAGCAAAGCAGGGAAAGGGTTACGTGGTCTGGAGGCAGAGCAGAGAAACGGGAAGTGGTGGTATGGAGACACGTCAGAGGTGAAGAAATAGCTAGGATTGGTGCAAGGTTAACAGTGAGGGAAGCAAGGAGGGCCCAGACATACTGGGTTTCTCTCTGTGGGAGCCATATAGCAGCTCTAATCCGGGGATGTGCACTTGCTTATATTGAATTTAGCCCCAAAATGAGGAAGAGAGGGAGTGTGAATTACGCCGACGTGATGTATATATAGCTTTCACTCTAAAAAGATGTACCACAAATGAGGAGGGTGAGGAATTGCAGGAGCTGCCCCAAAGCACATTTAATACTTAACACCACTTCCTTACAAAGTCAAAGTAATTTATGTCCCCAGCCTGCTGCCTTTCTGCTAACAAATCCCTCCTGAAGTCAGTTAGTTAAAGAAATGCAAGGAAAAGGAAGGCGACCTTCGTGGAGAGGGAAGATCTAGCCGCTCACTTTTACTTTTTGTTTTAGTTTCCCAGAGACGGAATCAGGTTTCCTTTTAGACTTGTGTTTTTGTTATTGTATCCGGAGCAAGCCAACCTTTACACACCCCCCGCCCCTTAAACTTTATTTTTCTTTGTGGGAGGAATTAGTCAGGGAGAAAAGAGAAGTGAGGACCGATGACTGCACTGTGAAATAGTAACAGAGGCATCACAATGAAATCGGGGAATTTACAAAAGTGATAAATTAGATACAGCCACTGAAGCTGCCAACCACAGGTGGGTTATCTCATATTAACATAAAACGCCTCAGTTAAGAGGAATCAGAAGAGCACAGTACCAATTATTGTAAGCTGCCATCGCCACTCCCGTCGAGGCTCTGTTCAGTCCACAAGAAAAATCTCACACCGTGTTAGAAGGGCCTGAAAATCCCCAAGCCACTGCTGGGAACCCCCCCACAACAATATCCCTGCACACAGAATTTTTTTATGCTGCAACACAGCAGATCATCTAAATGCAACCAGTCGCTTTTGCATAAAAGCAGAGGTGCTCAGCTGGCTACAACCCCAGCAAGGCATCGTGCAGGAGCACACCTGGGAAAAAAATCTCCTAGAATAGAGTGCTGGACCATAACAGGACTCTGCTGCCCCTTCCACCCGCTCGCTTAATGAATTTTTCAAAAACCAAAGGGAACTGCCATCCTGACAACAGGAACTGGACAATTTGCAGTAGGTGCTACGCATGGTAGTGCTAGTAGCAGCAGGAGTGCCATGAATATGGAAGCGAGGAGCTAACAGGAGGAAGAGACATTTGGAGAGAAGTATCTTGCTCAGCTTCTCATAACAAAAACTAGTTTTAAAATCTTCAGCAGTGAAGCAAATGGGTAGGGTGTCACCGGTTCAGCTGAAAACTCACTTGCACCTTATGGTCACCATCTGTGGTGTGGAACGTTTTCAACCTTGACAAAGCAGATTTGTCCAAGGATATTTCCTCTCTTTGAAATAAGAGAATTAGCTGTGGTAAAACCGGAACCCGGGTTGGCACATCTACACTCAGGCGATCTCTGGAAAAAAAAGTATATCGTTGCAACAAGCGTCTGGTTGCCAACCTGTAAAAAATAACACCCCACCACTCCTGGCCAGCTCCAGCTGTGTCAGTGTTGAGCAACACCAAAGGCCACTGTCTCTTCCTCCTCCTTTTTAAAATATGAAGTGCCTTTTAAAAAGCCCATGAGAAGAAAGGCATATGCAGCAGGTGGTCGCATCTGTGCCCGTCTCCCTCCATCCTGAACAATTTGCTCCTGAGTGCTCTCAGCAAGGAAAAGGATGGAAACTCTGGGCGTGAAAGGAGGATGAGGGTGGGTGGAAGAGGGCAAGGGCAGGCACTCCCGCTCGCATCTCAAGGAGGAACAGAAGAAGATCTTAAAGCCCACGAGCTGTTCGCCCTTTTTCTTGCTCTATCCCAGCAAAACCGCTGTGGGAGAATTCCCCCAGAGCTTAACTAGCTGACAAGCACAAAAATCAACATATGTTTCAGATATGTATGCGCAGCCATGCTCTCTGTCACTGTTGAGCTGGAAGAGACCACAGAAATATAAAACATAGACCGTTTCCTTTTGATTTGCCCTTCATTTGAGAATTCTCCATTGGCTGTAATTGCATTCATAATACTGCCGCATTTGTGTATTTTTCAAAGGACTGAGTGAATAATCCAAATGATGACTCCAGCTCTGGACACAGCCTTTCATTTCAACTCATTTAACATTTTAATAATTCCTTAAGTATTGTAAGGTTCCTGTGTCAAGCTGGAGAGGAGTACTGTGGACCTGCGGCTCCTCTCTGCTTCTGCTAGGATTTTCCAATGTGACTTTGGACAAATCGTTTAATCACCCTGGGCTTCAGTCCCCTCAGCCTGTAAGATGGGGATCAAATTACTTCCTTATCTCAAAGGTATATTGTGAGGATAAATTTGTGCACACAACTGCAGATCATGTTTCTGGGGGCCAGAAAATACTTGCCTAAATGGACAGATCCAGCAGTGCATCTCGGTTCTAAAGAGATAACGATGCTCTACTTTCCCTGGCCACCACTCTGAATGTCACAGACATTTTTAAGTTTTGACTTTTGAGGAACTACACAGCCAATTACTACCATAGCTAAACACAAAAAATTTAATCTGTTATACCCAGTTTTAATCTGTTTTTTTTTGCCTGATTCTTGGAATTTACTTCTTCCCCCAAATTCTCCCATTCCTCCCCATAAAGAGGTGGAATCCCAGCGAGCTACACTTCAGCAGAGATGAGTAGCATTGTCAGGCTAATTAGAATCCAATTAACATAGTCAAATTTAACCACTTCACTTCCAGTTCTGGTAGGCAATGTCACACGCTCCAGTGACACAGGAAGTACTGTGATAAGAGTTAAGCATCGTTAGCTAGAGGCAACCAGTAGAGACACAGGACGGCAATTGTCTGCCTGCAGAAACCACAAGAAAGGGCATAGCTCTCACCATCAAGAGCTTCATATGTAACTCTGGCCTTTAAAATGTGTGACAATGACTCAGAATGAGGAACGCAAGAAAATCTGCCGAAAAAGCAGTTTGTCACAATGTGGGATTCATTTCTTCAACAGCTATAACCTCAGTTTCCTGACTCAGCAACTTTGACGCCTATAAATTAAAGAAATAAAGTGAAATGGCAACACGTTTGCATGGGATGGAGGTAGAACCGGGTCCAAAAAGAAAAGCACTTTGGTGGTCAGGAAATATATTGTAATGTGCCTGGATTCAAGATTAGGGTCACTAGTGAAGTTAGGAGAACCCTTGTACGGTCATTAAGCTTATCGAAGCCTTAGTAAGATTCAAATGTGGGTGAAGTATTGGCCCAACTGAAGTCAGGGCGATACTCCCAACCTCTCACCAAGTGTTTCTAAAGTGCCCCCAGCCCAGCACTGGAGCTGAAAAGCAAAATCAAAATAGAACAGATTAATAATAAATTAAATAACGTAAGTTAAAGCCTCTTGGAAATGAAAACTGATTAGCCAGATTTCACGGAGGGTTTCAATTAAGTCTGTTTCTCATTTTTGTTTATCTATATTTAATACTGATAAATAATGTTATTTCATTACAAGTCTCTGAAGGGTGTTTCTAGCCTTTCTTAAAGGGATAGCCAGGCTTAAAACAAAATCAACAGCTATAGATTCTGGGTTAGTAAAACAGAAGAAGCACACTTATTTTCCTCCACTAATGATGCTTGCATGTTTTCTTGCACTCTGTTTCTCCTCTGACTTTGCAGATCCTAGAAATGGAGCTCTACTAAGAGTTCCCGTCTTCTCCCTCTGTTGAAAACCTGGAATGTTGTCTACTGCTGAGGTTAAATGCTGTGCTTCATGATTCATTTATTCGCCCTCAAAAGTAAGTGAGGAAGAACCAAACAATAGCTTCCCATCCCACACGGCCCACGTGCCCCTGAGACCTGAGGATGGGGAAGGAGTTCAGCCCTGCCGTGTAGTTTCCATCCAGTGTTACGTGCACTCACGCCCGACCCCATCAAACGCTTCTATTTACAGAGAAAGGCTGCCAATATTAAAAAGCCACTTCTCAAATAATTAGGAAACAGTGGCCAGCACTGGCAAGCCTTTATCCATCACATCATGACCCTGATCCTACCCATCCTTGCATAGCAAGCAGCAAAAATTCCCTGGTTTCAACTGCTGGAGATCAACACTACGTCCTGGAGGCGAGCAGGTGAAAAGCTCCCCTGCATACATGTTCTTTGATTAAAAAATGTGTAAGGTGAAAAGGGGCAGCACATTAATGGGCATTCGCCATAGCTGAGGAGACGGAGCTTTACAGACAGTGGCTGCACCGGGCGAGGATTTTGGCTCCGTGCTCCTCTCCCAGGTCATCCCCCTGCTCCCGGTGAGTAATTTGACAGCCATGTACCATGCCTTCAGTAATGCAGAAAACAGCATTGCATTTCCTAGGACTGCTTAACTCTGTTTAATTGTGCTAATTTAACCCAGGTGGTCTCCACAGCAGCCTTTGCCTTAGGCCTGGAGGAAAGCAAGGAGGAGAAAGCAGTCAATTTGCTATGTTCATGCATGGGAAGAGTTCAGAAAACCCAGCTGAGACGTGCAAAATGAAGGTGTAGTAATTGCATGCTTCCTATCAGCTCCTGCAGCACTAGGAGAAGGTCTTGGTGCAGTGGTGGCTTCAAGGACTAGGATGTTGTAAGCTGTGGAGGCTTTTTTTGCTTGCAGGATTTTGAAATGGAAAGGACTGGGATCCTCTTTAATTTCTGAAGAGTCGAGGTGACTATCCACTATGTAATGTAGCTGTGCTGTAACCGCCAGCACAACAGTGAGATGTTTTTTCTGAGCAGATGTGCACGCTAAAGTGGAGAGGTATGAATGTTATGCCAGAGCTCTTTTATTTGAATAATTATATCAGAAAGAAGATGGGTGGCCTTCAGGAGAGATGCAGGTAGCACTGCCTGGAGCTGTGCGGTGGTGACTGGTGCTGCCAGACCCGCTGCTGCATCCCTGGCTTATGAGCTGGAAATCATCTTGCTGAACTAGCATGACCTTGTTATTTCAAATGGAGCCACTTTTTCTGCCCCCAGATTTTATCCAATTGTCTATTTGTTTGGCAACCTGAGCAGAGCAGTGTCTCCAGCTGGACTGCTGGTTGTCTGAAAGACTAAAGCTGTCTGTGAGCAGATGGGAATGTTCCCGTATTTCTGTCTGCAGCTTTCAGGGACCTGACTGAGACTCACAGTGCTCAGTATGCTGAAGGAGGGTGCTTAAAAAATGCCATAGCAAATGCAGCTGGAAAGTTATCTTTTTCTATTCACTCCGATTTCTCAGGCTGTTTCTCAGCCTGCCACCCAGGTTTGAATCTAGTGATGCATAGAAAGGAAGGGTGGTGTCTGCTCATTTCTGTGGTGCTCTTTCCGTCCTACTTCTCCAGCAAGCAGGACATCTGGGATTTATGGTCACCTTAGTCTCAAGCTTCGATCTCGCACCTTCAGCAAGTGCCCCCAGCCCTCAGAACAGAGGCTGAGCTCCAAGTCAGACTCTGTGCACTTTGTAACACTGCAAAAAAATCCCTGGGACCAGGGGAAGAAAAAGCAAAAGGAAATATGGCTTTGTAATTCAGTGTTGAGAGCACTCACTAGGACTGGGGAACCCTAAGCTGTGATTCCTGCTACCCTCAAAAGTAATATCTTCCCAGTTACTAAAAATGTGTCTGTCTTGGGAGCAGTGAACTGAAATTTCCCTGTTCCTACATGACTGCATTCTCAGTCATGCTCCCTTACTGTTTTTCTGTGCCATTACAGTTACAGGCGTCACAAGCCATGCCTGCACCATCCACACTCAAGTCCAGGATAGACAGAAAACTGACTAAAGAAAATTAAGCTCCACCTTGATGTCCCACTTTTCTCAGGCTATGTTTTTGCAACTTCGTAGCAGATGGTATGTCTTGGGTATATCACTTTGGAGATGCCAAGTGATGTACTATCTATCAGTGTTTTTATTTAATGAGGAGGGAAATTTTGACTCCTACTTACACTTGGGAAGCTGCAACATGGAGACAGGTGTGATGCTATTTCATACTGCTGTATCATCTACCCAGAGCTCTTAATATCTATTTTTAATCTGGATGCTAAAGGAACTATTAATTAGGGAAACGTATCCGGGTGCCTAATACAAATTGTAGAGACTATGGTGGTGTATTATAACACTTTAATTTTCTTCAAAGACTACAATTAGCAGTGAGCTGGTCTGCACTAGGTTGATTTTTTTCTTTTATCTGACAAAATAAAAGTTGCAAATATAGGGCAGCTGAGTCATAACAGGAGATGTACGGGATTCCAGCCCAAAGAGCTTTACGTGTGTGTCCAGTCAATACACCTAAAAGGAGCCATTTTACTAAAATGCCGATGCCTCTAAAGTGAACCGTGGAAACTGTTAAAGGGCTTTGTGGCACGTGGGGTCAGCTTTGCTTTTAACTGCAGTAGGACAAATATCAGCATTTAATACTATATGGGATTATAATGCAATAAAAGAAATTAAGCAAGGTACAACTGAGTGAGGAGGAAAAATATAAGTGACTAGGGTGTAGCTGCTGTTTTTAAAATGTGAATTAGATGACAATGTTTCATACAACTGCTCTTAAAAAATACCACAGTATGTTACCATTTATAGATAGCCAAGTCCTTGGTTTTATATCTCAGCTTTAATGTGGCACAATAGTTTCCACTACCTGCACGTCAGATCACAGATGCCACATTTTTGGTGGACTTTCACTGTTGAACAGGTGTAATCCAACCTTCCTGCTTTGTGGGATCACAAAGGAGGATGATCACGTTGGGCAAGCTAAATTTATTTTCCTTTTCACAATGAAATCCTTTTTTTTTGAGAACTTGGACTTGTACAGCTACATAGGAAAATATTTATTAGTGAAACAAATTTCTTCTGTATAGGGGCTTGATTATCAAGTCAGCTGAAATCCATAAAGGGTTACTGAAGATGAAATACTTATCTCTTAGGCGTTCCTTTGCCACATCTGTATAAAACAGTGGGTATTTTTTCCCCCAGAGGAACCTGGATGAGGTTCATCCATGTCCCTCTAAGGAAGCAGATGCTGGTACTGATCTTATTGGGCCTCTAGCAACAGCAAGTGAGCCAACTCTTTGCAGGGGATGTTTTTCATTGCAAAAATGTAGCAGAAAGGGCAGAAATGTAAAGGTAGTAAAAAGGACCAACAGGAAAACGCTAAAAAGTGGTAATCAGTTGAAAGCGCTATGTGAAGAGAACATGCAGCTGATAACCTTAAAAAAACCACTGAGCACCAAAGTAAATCACACTGCTGCCATCACTGAATATACCTTTCATTTCCTCTCCACAAAGCAGAGGTACAAGCCACTTGGAAGTCAACCAAAAGCATTAGCCTGTCTTCTGACGTGGGTGGGAAACCCCCTTCTGCCACACAAGTCCTCAGACAGGGGCCGTTGCGATCGTGTCCTCGCGAGAAAGAAGAAGAAAAGGAGCAGTTGACGTTACCTGGCCTCCTCGCAGCTCGCTGGATGCTGCGGTGCCGATGCCTAACAGGACGCCCGAGCCTTTGGTGCAGCACACGGGGAAGGCTGTGGCAGGTTCTTGTGCTCATCACCACCTGTGTCAGTACTTCAGCCCTGTGCCTTTCAACATCCTCACCAGCTCCACAGCTGAAGAAATGGGTTTATTTTAATCTAGGACATCTCCAAAATAGGTTATTCATAACTTGCTTCCTTATGTTTCTAAATACGGGTAAGAAAGCTGATGAGTGAAGGAAGAAACGGGATCTATCAGAGCCTATGCCCCCCATTTCCCTTTCCTTTAGAAAATACATCATAATCAGCAAATGTGTTCATGTGATAGAGACTTTTCCATTAAGGACAGACCGGCCAGTCTACCACCCACTTCGTCGCTGGGAAAGCCTGCACCATCGCTCTGCTGTCACCTTGGCTCGACGCGGGATGGAGCTGGGAGAGGGACAGCAGCAACCCGGGCAGTCTGCAGAGCCACGATCTCTTCTTGGAAACATGGAAAGGTGATTATGGATAAGCTGGGGGATTGTAGCCGGAACCAGCAGATCTCAGGGACACTTTTAAAGAGGTTTAACTAGCTGAGCGTCATCAGTTCTCTGCAGCTCAGCCCTGGGGTGGGGGACTAGCCCCCCATACTTTCATGAATGCTTGCAAACAGATATAGCTTAGATTCAATGAATATTAGAGACTTGGTATTGTGTTTTAAATTAATTCTTCGACCTATACCTTCATCTGCTGTGGTACGAATGAACATTACAGGCTGAACATTAGATATTTATGTTCATTTAACAATCTGTAATAAGCTATTGGGGCTGATTTTGACATGTACATTGAAGTTATTGCTTTTTTATCAATATCACGGTACATTTGTCAGCAGAGAATGATAATTGTATTGCTATGTATATAACCGATCTTGTAGTGTGACATTCTCTACACTGTGCACAAATTGAATACATTTCATCTTAAATACAAGCATATTAATTAAAATCAGAGAGAAATAGAGAATTTTTAACTGCCAGCTATGGAGCATCTCTGAGCAGCGTCTTCTCCAATATCTTCTTCTCCAGTAAATAACTTGGGGTCTCACACGACCACCTACTCATCTATTTATTTATTTGTTATGGGATGCCAGAGGAAATGCAAGGTCAGAGGTCTGAAATCAAGGGCACAAGAGGTAAGACAAAAAGGGCTGACAAGGCTGCTGTAAAAGCATGAGAGCATATTTCTGTATTATAGCAGGCGTCAAGCAGCATCTGCTGTAGTTATGGCAGCAAGAGTAGCTTTCGTTCCGTTCCTTGCTTTTCATACACCAGTAACTTAGACAAATGCACCGCATATGTGGACACAGGTAGTCATCTGCACTTTTCAGAAGTGTCCAGCCAACTCTGAGTTTTAATTACTTCTAACTTCTATATTAATTTCCTTCCAACCTGGCTGCTTTTTTTACAGCCAATGATGAACTAAATATGAGGCCAGGTTTCAAGAAAAAGTAAGTTTAAAGCAAGAAATCCTTTTAAAATGACAAATCTCAACTCACACGTACTAGAATATGCAGGATTTTATGCACAGGGAAGAGAAGACTTAAATAAGCCTGTAACAGCACTGAAGATCTGGGAAGGATTTCTCTGCCATAGTTTAATGGAGATCATAAGAGAGAGAACGAGTCAGACCATACTTGAAAAATAATTGCCCATTATCCTGGTGTGATGATGGTTAACATAAAGATTTTCTGCAGTTCAGGTTACAGAAGCAGTGAAATGTGGTTATTTTTATCAACTGACCAAAGCGTAATAAAACCGTAGTAAAAATTCACTGGGAGAAGTTGCAATCATCAACATTTGCCTCTTCTGGCAGAATATAAAGAGGAGAAAAAGGAACTGTACCATATGCCAAAGAAAAAGCCATTGCGCAGGAGTTTTCTGTGGCATATAAAATCTCTCTGCCACAGCATAAAATAAGGCAAAATGAACTCTGGTAAGAACAAGACCAAGTAGTATAGGATGAGAGGCCAGATACTAGAGAAGCTCTAGCCTTGTAATCAGCTAAAGACCCAGATTTCTTACTACAGTTAAAAGTAAAGAGGCAATATCAGTATTAAGACCAGAGACAGGGCAAAAAAAAATGTATGGAAGTAGTTGCCAGTCTTACCAGACTTACCAGGATTTTCTCTTAGCAACAGAAGATGGACCTGCATGAATAAGTTCCTGAAACTTCAGTAATTTTGACAACAAGCAATAAGGCAGTGCACAGGTCAAAAAGGGATGGGCAGAGTGGGACCAGCATGCAGAGAGGATACTCCTACGTGGATGTAACTGAAACATGATACTGTGAATGTAGGCATTTCTTTCCTATTTGTGTAAATGTCTTACTGTGGTATTTTCCGTAATAAACATTATTTTCCTTTCCCCTTAATAGTTTTCCTCGTTTTAGACGTAAACTCATGTTTTGCAACATTTCCTTATTGCCACAGAAGGGTGCTAAGGGAAAATGGTTGGCTTTTCTCAGCTTTCAGTATCTAGATTAAGTGATGTTTATTAATTTCAGAAGCATCTCTCGTTATCAGAATCCGCCCACCTCTGCTTCCAACAGCCAACAGTACCTGTCAAAACGGCTATGTGAAATTAGCCCAAACCATCGCAGTCAGCATCTTGCTGATTCCTACTGCAACAAGTTTTCCATTTACTAAAACAATACCACTAGACAGCAGTTGGACTAGTTAGCTAGAGAGAGGCAGATTTTTCTGCCTTTTCATTCCCATGCACAGATGGAGACAAGAAGAGGCCCGGTTTAGCTTTTTAAACATGACAGTGTAGCTAAAGTTGCTTTTCAACTTAAATTGACTGTATCCCCTCTACATATTCTGCAAATTGATGTGCCCATGCTTCCACATTACTCGGTAATATATTCTGCGCTAATAATGTAATCATTTACAAAACACTCTCTAGTTTATCATGCAAAAAAAAAAAAAAAACATATCAAAAGATGAGCATAATCTAGGAAAGATCTTGTTCCACTAACAACTCCACAAACAGCCACGTGTAATTTTTTCCAGAAATGACTCAAAAGATCACCTGCTAATCCACTGGCTGGTGCCAAATAGCTGCCGTTAGGTAAAACTCATAGCAAGGAGCTCCAAAAGGGCGTAACGTTGAAAACCACCATGGGCTTTGCTTTGAAACCTCTCTTTCCCTCACACCTGCCAGGCTGGCACAGCTGAATTTTCCCATTCTTGTTAAATCTTTCCAGTTTAAGATGAATAATAGTGCCAGGTTTCTGAAGAAATATACCACTTAATGTCGTGTTCTCCAGTAAAGATCCTCTTAAACACTTTTATTTGCAAAGGTTACTATGACAGCTGTTTGGCTGAATATATTTTCAGAATGGGTATTTATGTTCTTCTGCAGCTATTTGAATTCTTCTTTTTCTTCATATTTTTGTATTTTTAGATACATGTTCTATCTAAAACATGAAATTTTATCAAATTTGGAATGTGATTTGTTATTTATCAGGACCCTTCTGTTTAATTGCTACAATTCACCTCATTTTCTGTAGGGTATGTACATCTTCCACCTTCATTCTTTAATTGACTGCAGTTTTATTTGTTGCACCTTTTTCATCTTATCTTAATTGATTGTGCTGTGACAGCTCCTTTTGAAATACTGGGCAGAAAAGACAAAGTGTTTTCATAGATTTCAAGGCCATCATGGTTCTCCAGCCTACCATCCTGTGTGAGGCAGATCACAGACATTTACACAGTCTACCTCAATTTTGAGTTATTGAGCCTGCAGCTCAGTCACTCGTGGTTGAGCTAGAACATATCTTCTAGGAAGTTTTCCAATTTCAAAGACTTCAAGTGACAAAAATTATCCCACATCCCATGTGTAGTATCCAAATGTTAAATTGTTCTAACAGCTAAATTATGTGCAATGTTAAAAATTTACACCTCATTTCTGATACAACTTTTTCAGCTTCAGTTTACAGACAGAAGACCATTTTATGCCTATACCTATCTTGTGATTAAAAGGACTTCTCGAATTGTGTATGTTCTCATTTATTTAATGGGCTCAAATGCAGACTGAAATATGTGTTATACAACTGCAAAAGGATGTTTCAAAAGGCAATTTGAGTGCTCACTGGACAGTTGCGAAGGCAGTCAGTGAACATACAGCTGGGGGTTTTATATATATATGTATGAGGGTTATATATTTTTATATATATATATATATATATATATGCTACAGGTATGGAGAAGGGACTAGATGCCCAGGTGGGAATTTCTGTAGGAAATCTCCCATACCAACACAGTTGTCCCAAGGCTAGTCAGTCCAGGGCATGATTAAATTACTAACTCTGCTTCCTTCCTCTTCTTCATCTTCCCGTGAGCATCTTGGAAATTGTTCTCAGGTCTCAGATGGGTAAGAGGAATACGTTAGGTGTTTCTTGTAAGCAGAGAGGGAAGAACGGGGTAGCAGACCTACAGGCTGCGATGGTACAGGCAGTGAGGGAAATTACCAACCACTTCATGAAAAGTCTTTTTTCTTAGTTTTCCTTAGTAGCTTGGCAACATGTAATTCTCTAGTCTCCCGAACCCTGTCATCTAAATTATGTTAGGATTCAAACAGCTAGCAGACTGTAAGCAGGAGAGATTAGTCATCCTCAGATCCCCAGCAATACCATTTTGGAGAGAGGAAGAGTGGTTCCTGTACGACCCCGCACTGTTTACATTGGGGTAGCAGCAGGGAAGGACATGGGAAAGTCAGATATGAGTGGCACTTTAGAAAAAAATTGAAAGCATTTGTCAACACTGTGACCTACTACGTAATAGTTCATGAGTGGTGCTCAGCGCTGTCTCACAGATGCCCTTCAGTAGAATGAACTGGAGCATCACGGTCTAGTTAGCGGGAGACAGTCTGTTGCTCTATTTGAGCTGGATTCCCACTTCACCATGGTGACCAAGAGAGCTATATCTGATCTGCTATTCTGGCAAGGGCCTCCATCATTTCTCTGTCTTCTCATCGTAAGCCTCCTCATCAGAGTTTTCCAAGAAACCTCAATCACTGTACCTGACAGAGCCGGACTTCTTTCCAGCAAATGAACATGAGGACCCGATGCCGTCTTTGGGAAAATATGTTCTTCCTTTCTGGAAGGTTTCCAAAGGGCAGGCTACCCCAGCAAACCCCCTCAAGGACAGATAGCCTAACAGCAGCTGACCCAAGGCTGTGTTTTCAATTTCTGTATATTAACAGTAAAATAGAGTACACCGATGGATGGGTAAAGGTGTGGCCTTTCAGTACTTAAAGAGGGCTTGTAAGAAAGATGCGGACAGACCTTTTAGCAGGGTCTGTAGCAATAAGACAAGGGGTTTAAATGGTTTTAAAGTAAAGGAGGGTAGATAGTGACTAGATATAAGGAGGAAATGTTTTACCATGAGGGTGGTGAAACACTGGCCTGGGATGCCCAGAGAGGTGGTCGATGCCCCATCCCTGGAAACATTTAGGTCAGGCCGGATGGGGCTCTGAGAAACCTCATTTAGGTGAAGATGTCCCTGCTCATTGCAGGGGGGTTGGACTAGATGACCTTGAAAGGTCCCTTCCAACCCAAACTGTCTCCCATAACATTCCCACTGACAAGCTTAGGAAGTGTGCGTTAGATGAGAGGACAGTGAGGTGGATTGAGAACTGGCTGAACGGCAGAGGTCAGAGGGTTGTGATCAACGGCGCAGAGTCTGGTTGGAGGCCTGTAACTAGCGGTGTTCCCCAGGGGTCTGTGCTGGGTCCAGTCCTGATCAAGATAGCCATCAACGACCTGGACAAAGGGACAGAGTGTCTCCTCAGCAAGTTTGCTGATGATACAGAACTGGGAGGAGTGGCTGGTACACCAGAAGGCTGTGCTGCCATTCACCGAGACCTGGACAGGCTGGAGAGATGGGAACCTCATGGAATTCAACAAGAGCAAGTGTAAGGTCCTGCACCTGGGGAGGAACAACCCCACGCACCAGTACAGGCTGGGGGTTGACCTGCTGGAAAGCGGCTCTGCTGAGAAGGATCTGGGAGTGCTGGTGGGCAGCGAGGTGACCATGAGCCAGCAACGTGCCCTTGTGGCCAACAAGGCCAACGATATCCTGGGGTGCATCGAAAGGAGTGTGGCCAGCAGGTCAAGGGAGGTTATCCTCCCCCTCTACTCTGCCCTCGTGAGGCCACATCTGGAGTACTGCGTCCAGTTCTGGGCTCCCCGGTTTAAGAAGGACAGGGAACTGCTTGAGCAAGTCCAGCAGAGAGCTACCAAGATGATCAGGGGACTGGAGCGTCTCCCGTATGAGGAAAGGCTGAGACACCTGGGTTTGTTCAGCCTGGAGAAGAGAGGACTGAGGGGGGATCTTATCAATGCAATATCTGAAGGGTGGGTGTCAGGAGGATGGGGCCAGACTCTTTTCAGTGGTGCCCAACGACAGGACAAGGGGCAATGGGCACAAGTTGGCACACAGGAAGTTCCACCTAAACATGAGAAAAACTCCTTTGCTGTGAGGGTGCCAGAGCAGTGGGACAGGCTGCCCAGAGAGGTGTGGAGTCTCCTTCCCTGGAGACATTCAAACCCCGCCTGGACGCGGTGCTGTGCCCCCTGCTCTGGGTGTGCCTGCTCGAGGACGGGGGTTGGACGGGATGATCTCCAGAGGTCCCTTCCAACCCCTGCCATTCTGGGATTCTGTGATTCTACGGTGCCATTTCATTACGCATTTGAGCACTGACTTTACAAATACACGCCAGATCATTTTGAAGTTGCCAGCTCCAACACTACGAGAGTAAGTTGGAGTGAAGTTACCTTTAGCTAAGACAACCTGGCCTCGGAGGTGCCGTAAGAGTCATCCAAGCCCCGTGCTATTGTTCCTGCTGCTGTGTTTTGTCTGGGCAGCCCAAACTCTTATAAACAGGAAACTGGAGACTTCAGATGATTTCTCTGCTTGAATACAGATTGGTAGAAGTATTCGAGACTGCTGCCCTTCTTACAAACAAAACTCATTTATATGAATATTCATAGGCAATTAAACTGTCGTGACTCCTTAAGGAAATGCCTGGACTTACATATAGATTAATGAGTATGTGTTTAGGCTACAGGTCTTGCTCCAGGAGCTACAGATATCAATCTACTATTCAGTCCTTAAGCTGCTAGCAGTCATGTTTTTTTCCTGAAATTCTTCTCCCATAAATACCAAATAAAACTGTAGTTTGTGCAATAGTCCCAGAGATATCGGTGGACCCACACTGTAGTTGTTTGCATGAGACATCTTTATGGCACTCTGGGGAAAAACCAGAGTTTCAAAACCAGAACATCTCTCCTCAAACAAATCTGCTGAACTGCAGAGCCTTGTTTCCTGACTTCCAGGTATTTCTTTTGGAGTAGATACAGTAACACTTGTACGTCATTCTGAGTCACTCCTTGTGCATGTGTGCACATTACATCCATTTTCTCCAGCACTGACAGGACATTGCCAAACGATTAGGTTTAGATAGAGCTGGCTCTTCAGCATAATTTTTCACACTCACATTTTAGTGCACTGAAAGCTAAATTCTGATTTACAACCTTTTTGGAATTTGTTTTTTACTGAGGTTTATGCCAAAGATGTTTTATTGATATAAAACAAATGCCTGACATTTGTTTCATTAAGATATTAAACTTGCACTCCGTTTGCTCTCACCGAAGACACCAGCCCTGTAAAGGATTGCCAGGCCAGGCTCTGGCGCAGGCAAGGCTAAGGGACTTGGAAAATGGTATGTGAGCTCATCTTTTGCAGCTCTGACTAGGCAAGCCCTGTTCAGAGCCCTGATTCAGTGGCAATTAAATAAACCAGAAAAGCACCCAACCCCACCCTTTACAGCTGGAGCTTTGTCTGAATGTGATAAGAGATCATTAATTTTCAATTTGACCTCAGCCTATAATGTTCAAGAGGCCTCTTTGTTCTCATAGCGATGTTACAAGCAAGGTCTGAGTCAAGGGAACTGGAAAGGAAATATTAAAATAGTCCTAAAAACCTCTTTAGTCTTGTGATCTTGCTCCTCCTAACTTAACTGCGCACACCTTATCCATCGGACCATAACGGCTCCATGACATGGATTTCCTCTTGGTTACTCCTTCTTTCCCAGAACAAACAACACTGGTCAACCAAGGGGACCAGTTGTGCAACGGTAATAATGAATATTGAATCACCGCAGCAAAAACATGTTGTGAAGAAACCTGCAGGGCAAAGTTTATATCAAATGGCTGCATGTAACATTTGTAACAATCTACAGGCAGAATAAAAGCTGAAATTCACTGATTAAAGTGTTCACTGTGAATAGCTCGTACAGCTCTGAATTCAAAGACATCGTTGAAGAAATTGTTATTACAATCCACTGCAAAAAGAGCTATTGTGAACCTATGGGCACATCAACAGCTGTCTATGGAAAATTATTATTATTAGAGAATAGAAAATGTCCTATTTTTAACAGATAATCCCAGAATCTGGGCTGAATTAGAATGAAGGAGAGCCCATCTTTCACATCCTTTTTCATTCAGGCATTTGGCAAGCCGAGAATTTACAGAATGTAATTTAGTATGCTTAAGTTGCTGTTTGTTACTGGTGGTTTCTCATTGTAACACCTTGAATACTTCAGCAGAGGACCTAGGGCTTCTGTAAATACACGACTACTTACTACAGCTCTTAGGTGCTTTAGGCTGCTGAGTTTGGGTTCACAGGGTTGGATGCAAGAAGTGTTTTAGGGTTGTTTTAATGTGTTTTTTCTGCTTTTAATCAAACCCAGTTTTCCGTCGACGAACTCATGCTTTGTACTGAATCAAAGCATTTAAATCTTAAGATTTCTCTCCCTCTGACAGAATTAACGGGACTGGATGGCACCAGAACTAGGACCAGCACTCATTAGAGACTTAATTTTCTGTTCTTCTCTGTAGATGCTCTGGAGGAACAACTCCTGTTGGGGTATTGTCCCATCAAATATGGGGAAAGGGGATATGTAATGCCTTGATTGTATCTTCAAAAACCTTCACGACAGCCCGAGACCTCCTCAGAAGCCTGTGGAGTTCCACGTGTCTGCGGCAGACAAAGGACACCCTGTGGTCCGATGGAAACTCGCCGCAGCTCAACTCGCATCTCAGCCCGGCAGAAAGAAGTCAAGAAAGAGGGTGGACAGAAAAGAAATGATTTCACCACTGACTGCTGATGCCCTGCCCTTTGTGGAGCAGAAGATGACCCCGTTTGTTCTGGCCCCATTTCTCAGGGTACCTTCAGAAGGTGCATGAGCTTCCAAAGTGTCTTTCTGCATAAAAAGAAAGGGAAAGGAGGTTGTAATACAAGCGCAAAGGGGGTCCCCATGCAGAAAGTTAAACCTCCCAGCTTCCTGAGATGTAATTTTATGTTTGCTCACACTATTTATGTAAAAGGGGTACCCCATCTCTAGAATGCTATATGGTGCTTCCAGGCTTACCCTCTGTAGCCCCACATTTCTGCTGCATGTTGGGGAGGGATACGGGGACGCGTGCAGTCAGTCAGTCAAATCAGGAAAGAAAAACCTGAAAAGTGGTGGCATAATGACTGCTTGGCAAAATATATATAAAAAAATAAACTAATGAGATTTCTGTTAAGTAGCAATTAATAGGACTTTAAAATTTCCATTCCTGAATATGCAGTCTTTATGTTTTATACACCAAGTAACTGATCTCAAGAAATATTTTCCCTATAGACTTGAACTATTTTATGCAAGTTTAAGGGTATTGGAAAGGGAGGGATGATGGCTAAACTAGTTAATGATTGGTGACTTCCTATCAGAGTCAAGCACAGAAACTAATGAAAAAATGTTTGGGTTTTTTGATGCTGCCTATTGGACTTGTAGGTATATGTAGCCTTTCTGGGGAAAAAAAAAAAAATTGAGTGTGGGTTTGACTAAATTTCAGCTTCCTGATGATATATGTTCAGACAATCAGGGAAAACAAGCAATATTATCTAGGTTCCACTACATTATGTGACCTATGTGAACAGCTCAGGCAAGTCAGGCAGAAACTGGGACCTGATAACACTTTATAAATACCCAGATGGGGAAAAAAAAATATTGTGAAATACTTTTACAGGCAGATCGTGATCTTGAGCAAATTTTCTGCTGGTCAGTGGGCAATGCTGAAACTTGAACCTACTGATTTCAAGTATTTTTGCACTTCTCAGCTCTGGTATTAACCTTCAGTAGAATGCTGGTGAGCTGGTCCCTCTGTGCTGGAGTGATTATCGCTGAGCTGATGGATGTAACTGCAAATATTGTGAAGAGTTCTTCCAGATCTGCACTTTGTATTGCAGCTGCTAATATTTTTTTATTGCTTTGTTTTCTTATCCAAATTTTCGTTGCCTGTATGACATATTAATTAACCAAATTCAGAATTGGTTAATTCAACTACTGGAAGGCTTGTATTTATCATTGTTCGGTAATACTACCCAAATGTCAGCTCTTAGTTTGAAAAATTCCTCTGAATTAGTAAACCAGAGAATAATAAAGATACTGTAATTTTCTTCCACTAAAATAAACAGAATATTTTCTTAGTTAATTGTTTACATGTCTTACTCCTGTCACTTCTTTCCTTTCATCCTTATTTTTCTTGTTTTCCTTTATTCACATTTCATCTCTTGAACTCCTTATCTCTCTAATCCCTTATCCTTTATGTTCTTGTTTTATCTCTCATTCCACCATTTTATTCCCTGTTTCCTAAGCCTATCTCCCTTCCCATGCTAGGCTCCCCAGGCTTTGAATGCCCTCTGAACCCTTTTTCCCTTTCCCCCAGTTCTCTACCTTTCTCTTCTCTTTCATTTTTCCTTACAGCAATCTCTGCAGAACAATACTAGAAGTCGAGTTGGCAAGCTGACAAAAAAGAACAGTTGGAAAGAAAAGTTTACTCAAAGACAGGCACATTTCTTTTTAAAAAAAAAAACAAAAAAACTATCTATAGGAAGGTGTTGCCAAATCATCTGCTTTTTCAGATGTGAAACTTCTAGCAAGGCTCTCTGCAGCGCCGATGTGAGGGAAGGAGCAGGAAACACTATCAGGTTGCCAGATGACTTGAGGAGGGTGAGGTGGGATTCTTAAGTGCACGTGATAGCAGTAATTCAGGATATTATTCCTCATGTAAAAATAGCTATGCAAAATTAACACAAAGGCTTTGGTATAAAAAGATAAAAGCCAGGAAACTCAGAGGCTGTGCAGCTCTTTTTATCTCGCTTCATTTTGGTTAGGGGATTGCGGGGAAACAGCAGAAGAGATAGAGTGTTTACATTAAGGCATCTGGTCCAAGGTGTAGTCACGACAAAAGGTTATTGCATTCTTGCTTGTCAAATGGGCGGGAAGAGGACCTGAGCGTAAAGGAGATGGCTGGGGACACGCGGACAGAGATGGGAAACGTGAAAGCCAGACCTGGAGCAAGTCACGCAGCGGCAGTCACCTACAAATTAGCAGGCTGGATGTTGGACGGCAGATCTACGAACGAGAGAAGATTTCAACTGTGTTTTGCACAGGAGTACGCTTGTTACTGGGCGGTAGAGTAAACCACTTCAGGCTTTGCATTATATAGTCTCAGCTTTTTAAAGGCTTAAGGAAACATTCTTTCCCTGTTCAACCGACTGAAGCTGGAGCGGCTTCAGTTGGCAAGTATCTATTAGATTGCATTGATTTATTCTGGATTTGAATTTCGCTCCTGGAAATAAAACGGTGATGTGAAGAGAGCTCTAGATGGGATTTCTATTCCCATCCCCGCTATCTGAGCCGATGACCCTGAGCCTTGACTTGCATTCCTAATAGGATAGACCTTCTTTTGTAAGAATTCTTTAGCACCTGTAGGTTACGCGTTCAATTAGCATCTATATCCTGAACCAAGCCGAGTTGCACAAGCTTGAAAAAAGTAACAACCAAATGGCTAATTAGGTCAAATTTGGGGCGTATCAAACTTGACAGTGTCTGGCTTACATCACCGTGGATTTACATAATGGAACTTAACAGTGCTAGAGAGTCTGTTGTATCAACTCTGATGACTCTATGGAAGGTTTTTTCCATAATTTTCTTTAAAACATAAAATATTCACTCAGAAGAATATCTTCTCGATAACTTTTCCATCTGTCCTGGATAGTGCAGGACCTATCACTGCTCATTACCTGGGCTACTAGCACAGCAGTATTTCCATCAGTTATCTTATTTTTCAGAGTTCAGTAATCAACATCAGCCCCCAATTGTTTAACAAATTTCCTTTTTAAAACCAAAGCTATTTTTCAGTTAAACCAGAACTGTTTTTTCGACTGCAAAAGCCTGAGCGAGATGGCAAAAACCATGAGGACTCAAGGTAAATGCCTCTGGTAGTCTTTTCCAGAGATATGACCTGCTCAGTGAGCAATAAAAAAAACCCAAAACCAAACAAACCAACAAAATCTTAAGTTAATAAAGTTTTATATTCTTACTGTGGCTTCCTCTGTCTTCTAGCAGCCCATCCTGTACATCAAAGGTCACAAAGAATACAATGAGTCACTATCAAAACCCAAAGAATGCTTCGTGAACAATTACTATACATAAATTGCAGCCTGGTATTTCGTTTCTGTGCCAACTCACAGTAATACAGCCCATTTCCTCTTCATTTTTTTCCCTGCAGCTTTTGTCCGTAATAGCAAACAGCTTTGTTAATCTGCTCAGTGCTTGAATTTCTTTTTTTTGGGGTGTACTCGTACCTCTGCCTTTTTGAGTAGCGGGCAGCAGTGGTACCAATTCTTTTGCTACAGATCTTTAGGCTACATTTCTTTGGTGTCAAGAGTCCACAGCAACTCTATAACGCTGCCAGGCTTTGTAGCCAAAACCATCATTAGGAATACTGAAAGGGTCCCCTCTGAAACCCAGAGTCGAAGTGCCCCCCCGGAGAGAAATCAGCCGTACATTAGCTCACGCCTAGCAGAGCAGCTCAGTGCCGTGCAGCTGGGAAACCTGTGCGAACCCCTTAACACATGCCATTGCTGGGAAGACCGGCCACAGGATCCATTCACCCAGTTTGGAGGCAAACACAGCACCTTACATGCTTTAAATACCATGCACGTGGGACGAAATAGGTCTTTTGTTTGGAGTCTAAAGTATCTTCGCGATCGTCAACCTTGGCATTGCATTTCATGCTGCAATCCCCAGTTTTCCCACTTTTGGCTGCACCTTGTGTCAATGACTTGTGCTGCAATCCCCTGAAAGCGAAGCAGAGATGTTCATTTGCTTGTATGGTTTAATATCTGAGAAATAGAAAAATCTTTTAAAATTTTGCTGAACAAATATTGTGAAGACAAATAAAGGAGAATTGTTTTTCAGAAGGTACAATTTGTGTGTGAGCGCACATGGACGTGTGCAGCTGAGTAACAAATGCAAACCTAGATTTACATTGTCATTGTGTTATTACCTATGCACTTGAATTCTGCATACTGCTCAGTTTTCAAGTAGTCTTCTGGTTAATATTTATTGTCTTTAACGAGCAATATTATGGACTAGAAAGTTGTGATGACAAGTAGCAACAACTGGCATTCTCTCAACAATTCCACAATAAGAAAAGAGGGAAGTAAGATAATATCAGCCAGCTTCCTTCTGAAGAGGTTTGGTTAAATCAGAATTCTTCGTTTTAGAAAATTACAAAGCAAAAATACTTCAGACTACTATTCGACCTAGCATGGGAGGAAGATAGTAGATATTTTTAATGTTCCTAAAATAATCACATCCTATTGTACCCAGCTCTAGTAAAAGGTATATTGAATTAAAACACGGCTTTATTGCCTCCTGTATTGTGAGAACCGTTCAAAAACCCTTCACTTCAGTTGATGATAACAGAAGCAATCAAACGTTTTTGAGGGATGCGCACTATGACTCATCTGGCCGTATGCTGAAACACAGAACTCACAGTCAGGTCCGAAGCTTTGATTTGTCTTCAGTAACATTCACATCAACTACTGGCATGAAGGGGACTCCGAAAAGGGATAGTAACTGTCCTTATAATACACTTCACAAGTTTGGAGCCTAAATTTTGGTTCTTTACTCTATAATTAACCTTATGTGTAAACTTGCATGCATTTACTCATGCAGTTTCCAGTTTTCAATCTGTAAAAAGGAGATGGTAGCACTTAGCACCTACATATCTTCGGGGATTAAGATCTAATCCTGGAGGAGCTCATATACACCGCTACAGCAATTGTGAATAGGCGTAAGCACCAACAGGTCCTCACAAGATCAGGATATATTTTTTAAATGCTATTCTGAGGGAATAATATTATCATGTAAATCTTATTAGTTATTAATAAAAATGAAGTGTATTTAGCTTCCTTGAGTGAAAGCTGCTATAGAAGGCTAATTCATAAATCTTTTTAGAGCCAAATTCCAACAAAGCCTTTGTAGTTTTGTACATTCTCGGTTGATTAACTCCGCAAACTTGGATATACACATTTAATCTCCATTCTGCATATGCTTATACCTATCTGCAAATTACAAGTTGCATAAGCGTTGTGGAATTTGCATACCTCCAAACAGAAGACTCACTTCTGCAGAAGGACATTTAGAAATGTGACCTCTTCTAAGTTATACCAGTAAAATATAGAAAACTTGCTGTCACTTATGATGTAGAGCAAAAACGGTGATGAAAACGCTTGCTTGTGTTTGAAAAAACAATACATTCTTTGGTCCTTCCATGCAAAGGAAATATTTCTGCTTTTTTTGGTTTTTTTTCATTTTCCTTCTCTCACACTAACTGAATGTGGGTGGGAAACAGTAGAAACAGAAAGGGTCATGTTTGCTCCTCAAAATTTGAAGACGGCGTTTTTTTCCTTTGCCACAGATGCTCCCTGCTCATCAGTTGCCGTGTACTTCTGAAAGAGAAAAGAGAGAGAGAAATTGCCAATAACATTGGTAACCTTAAGTGTAGGCATGCATAAAAATTTGCTGAAAATTGGGTTGTGGTGCATGTTCTTATTTTAGATTTGCCCTTGTTAACGTCTTTTTAATAAACAGGTGCATACACTTCCCCAAGCTGTCACTGTTGTTTACTCAGTCTGCACACTTTATAAATCTACTAATGGAATAGACCCAATCATCTTAAGGATCTGTGCTTTAATAAGCTAGAGTCTCAAAGTTTTCAGGAAAATACTTTCTGGTAATATAGTTCTGCTGGATACAAGCTTCACAAGGTTTGCTTTTAAAGATAAAAAAAAAGGTGACACAATTTCACTTCCAAGTTCAGCACAAAGTAATACAGAGTTTCATAAATGCTTGACATTAAGATTAGCAACTAAGTGGGATGGATAGAGGGAGAGGGAAACGAAAAGGTGTAAGCAAGGTGGGAAAGGCTTTTCTAGCGGAGTTTGAAACCAGGAGGATGCTCCCCACTGAGCGCTGGGATCACGGTGGTGCAGACTCAGGCTTACTTTTGCTAGCTCAGCATCAGCCCCCACAAAAGTTTCATTCCTCTCTCCACCTCTTGACCCAGGGCAGAAGAGCCTGTCACGAGACAGGGGAGGCACTATTTTTGATTCCTACCAAGTGGTGAAAGATTTTCAGCTGAAATCTCCCACTTCCTTGGAGAGTGCTTGACTCACTCGGCCTCAGTGCAAACTGCAGCCTTCCTTGCTCAGAGAAGGAGCAGCTACAAAAGGCTGCCCTTGGAAAAGGATTTTACAAGGTGAATGTCAAAGGGATGGTGGAGCTTCCTCTCCATACTCTAGTCTTTCATTGCAACTGCAGTCTCTCTGGTCATTTAAGGAGTCACTCCAATTGATTGACGTTGCTACTCCCTCAAGACTGCTTGGGCAGACACAGTTGCGTTGACGCAACGATTGTGTTAACTTAATTTGCGTTACGTATTTCATGCCTGCAAAGAGTATAAACTCTCTCCAAGCATTCCCTAGAAGGTCTAAATATCTGACTTTCATTCTGGACTCCACCAAGGGGACCATGCATTTACTGCTGCAGTGCCGGACTTAACTTTAAGGAGTACAGACCTCATCGGTTGTGTCCATCCCACGGTTCTTTGAGAGCAGCGGCTCTAAAGAAACTAATAGTTACAGTCAATGTATTAGAGAGATTAATATGCTAAGAATTACTTTGCTATTGGAATAGGTAAATAAGTTAAAGGCATACAATTAACTGTAGTTTCATCCCATGAGCTTTTAAATTGTATCGTTGGAGATCAGTATTGTCCGATCATAGATGGCAAACAGTAACTGCTGACATTTCTTGTAAGGAATACCATGGGAAGAGTTGCTGCATTTAGTTCTTTGCTGATGGTGTCAGTTTGATAGCCCTGGAGAATGTAATCTGTAATATTTATCTCCAGAGAAGTTAGGGGAATGGAAGTAGCAAAATACACTTTCCCTGTATCATTGAAGTGAACGCTGTTCCTCAGGGTTGGATGGGTAACCCCAGAATTCCGTGTTTCACCTTGCCGTAGGTACCACGAGTAGAGCAGCAATGGAGAAATTTCTACAGTGTGGTAAACTCTTCCACTACATATTTGACTGAAAAAGCCAGCATGTTAAACAAAAGCTACCTATGTTGCTGTCACATGGGGAAAATTTTAGTGATCACCAGCTTGGTTTGCATTCAAGCCTATGACCTACATGTGAGAAGTCAACTGACCCCGTATACACACCCGAAGCTCTCCAGCTCTTAACGGGCTATTTTAACCTAGAGCTTCACATGACTTGATGTGGCTACGAGTTGCACAGAGCCTCATTAGGTGAGGAACCCTTGAGCAGACTGTGCTGGTCTGAGTCACGGTGCGCCACAAGGAACTACGCTCACGGTGCAGACTTCACCGCTAGCATTATTCTTTCTGGGAAAAAGGCAAAAAAAGAAAAAACCTTTACAGCAGCAAGACTGGGTGCAGGACAGATAGAGTGATTTGCCATGAAAAAAGTTAGGGGGGCTCATTAGAGGCAAAGTTATTAGGCCAAGCAAACAGTTAATCCCTGTCACACAGAGGTAACAGAGTTGCCAGCCTTGAACTCTAAATTAAAGGCGCTCTCTGAGCGCCAGAGAAGTGACTCTTTTTTTGCAGCTTCCTCAGTACCATCCGTCTACCATAATGCTGTGGTCTTTTTCTTTCTTTAAATTCTGGGCTCCAACTAATTACTGGCAGGAAGTGCCTATTTTTATGCCATTAGTATGCAAATGAGTGAGAAGTAGAAAAATATTCTAAAGGAACTGTTACAATATCTGTCCACAGATTACTGGCCAATTAGAACATGGGATTAGGGCTGCGGGACCCCAAAAGAGTATGGCCAAAGTCTTTCTGCTTGGGTGCCTCGAGTGTAATTTCAATGGGAACTGTATATACATGGTGCTTTTCCTCAAAAAAAGGGAAAAAAAAGTTCAAGCCTAAATTGCCTGCTTACAAATGAGCACTTCTACGCTTGAAAAATGAATGCCTTCGCTTCCTCGCCTCAATTTTTCTATCCATAAATTGGGGGTAAAACATCCTGTTTGTCCGCGTTCCAGCACACGCCGGGGGCGAATTATTCAGCCGGACTGAAGGTCTCTTCGTCTCTCACCCTGACTGACAATGTCTGAAAGACAAAAATCTGATATTTATAAAATTATTTATAATGTGAATGATAAGTATTACAAGATTTTCAGGTCTTAGCGCTTCTGCCTGGGCAAAACAAAACAAAACAAAACCCAACAGGAAGAACTGCCTGCCTTGTGACATTTTGGCATTTCCAAAGCTTGATAGTATCAGGAATTCAGAGGTGCATGAGAGTGGAAAGCTATTGGAAAACAACTTTACTAAGCTTTTTGAGCCTAGAAAATTGTGAAACAAAATGCTGCATTATCCTAAGGGTATTTCTCATGCAAATCAACCTTCTTAGCACTCTTTCATAATAACTGATTAGCCAGAGTAGGAAAAAATACATAATTCCTCAAGTTACTGGACTTGACGCTTGTCCCAGCCGTACTCTTTGGAAATTTTGCTTTATCACTCCATTAGGTATTACTCATTTTGACTTCCTATTAAAAAAAGAAAAAAACAACAAACCACCACAGTTTACATCGACGTACCAAAGGTAACGCCACGCTAAACTGAGTCAGGGTGAGAAACACTCCTCCAAAAAGCGTTGCCCGGAGAGACGTCACCCGCTGCGGCCAGAGCGGAAGGCTCACAGACCGGGCTGTAAGGCCAACACCTGCCCGGCCTCTCCCAGGAGTTACACCACCTGAGAGGGCTTATCAGGGCAAAACCACACGCCTCCTACTCGTATATAAGTGATAACAGCCCCGCTTTTCTCTCCTTTCATCTGTTTCCCTCAGACAAACATCTTTGGGGTGGTTGTTGTTTTTTTTTTTTAAGGTACTGAGTCCACCTGGTACGCGGTTCCTTGTTGTTGACTCCTCCCGCCCAGGAGGGCCTCGCCGCCCTCCTCCGCTCCCTTTCTTATTTTCACGCCCGGCTCCAGCAGCCGGGCCCGGCCGCGCAGCCCCCGCCGGCGGGGCCTCCCTCTGCCCGGGGGCGCCGGGCGGGCCCGGGCCCCTCGCCCCGCCGGCGGGGTGGCTCCCTCGGGCGGCGCCGGGCCCGGGGCGAGCGGGGCCCGGCCCGGCCCGGGGCGGCGGGCGGAGGAGGGAGGGGGCCCGGCGGGCGGCGGGGGGAGGCCGGCTCTGCGGCGCGCCGAGGGGAGGGAGGGGCCGGGACGCCGGCGCGTCGGTGCCGACGGTCTCCAGGCGGGAGTGAGGAGGAGGAGGAGGAGGAGGAGGAGGAGGTGAGCTCCCTCTGGGTGGGGTAAGGAGCGGGGCCGCCCGAGCCAGGCAGGAGGGAGGGAGGGAGGGAGGGAGGGAAGGAAGGGGTCAGCGCCGGGCGGCGGGGCGGGCGCTCGGCCCGGGGCCGGGCGAGGCGGACGGGGCCGAGGGCCGGCGGTGGCGGGCGCTCCGCGGGAGGAGTAAGGGCGGGGGGGGGGGCGGCCCGGTGAGCCCGGCTCGGCTGGGCTCGGCTCGGCTGGGCCCGGCCCGGGGGAGGCGCGGGCAGCCGTGGCTGGGCGCTCCGCCTGCCGCGGCTCCCGGCACCTGCGGCGCTGTCGGGGGGGAGCCGTCGCCCCGGCCGCCCCCCCCCCCCCCCCCAAGATGGCTCCGCGGCCCCGGCGGCGGCCTCGGGAGCGGGGCAGCCCCGCGGGAAGGGGCCGCTCCCCGGAGAGCGGCGGCGGCGGCTGCCGGCAGCGGGCGGGCGCCGCCTCCCCGGCGGCCCCAACATGGCCGCCCGCGCCTCGGCCCCGGGGAGCCGCCGGCGGCGGGAGGGCGGGCAGCCCCCCCCC
>CM062574.1:4869407-5036907 GCA_031468815.1 Morus bassanus
AACATGGCCGCCCGCGCCTCGGCCCCGGGGAGCCGCCGGCGGCGGGAGGGCGGGCAGCCCCCCCCCCCCCCCCCCCCCCCCCGGGCGCCCTCCTGCGCGGCCCCCGGGCAGGGCAGCGCGGCCTGCTTGGGCCTGGCTCGGCTGGGCCCGGCTCGGCTGGGCCCGGCTCCCCCGAGCCCGGCCCGGCGCAGGGGGCCGCGGGGGAAGCCGCCGGCGTGGCGCGGCCGGCCTGGCTCAGCCCCCGGCCCCGCCGCAGCCCCCCCCGAGGCCCTCAGCACGCGAAACGAGCGTGTGGGGTTGTTTCCTGAAGACACTTCTGTTCTTTCAGTTACAAGCTCTGCGGGGCAGGGACCGCTTTCCGTAAGCAGTTACAAAGTGAGCTGCGAAATGTGAACCCCGTTGCATTCCGAGTGTCACTGTAGAGCAATTAAAACGTTAATATGCATAAATAGTTGTGCTGGTAAAACTCTCAGGAAAAAATGTAACCTTCGTGGTGGCATAGTGTCGTGCTTTATAGAGCAAGGAGAACAAAAACCTAAAAAAGCCCTTCAATTTTGCAAAACGTGTAGGTTTTAGGATTTTGTTTTTATTATTTTAAGCTAAAAGCGCCACGTGACGGAACGCTTCATAGCAGAGGAGCTGCTTAAATACACTTTGCAAACGATTCCCAACTTTAGGAAAGCGTGTCTTGGCTGAATGAGACTTGGCAGGTCTGCGCAAATCTTTTAACACATGACTGCGTGATGATTGGAGTAGCAGACTGGAGGAAAGAAACCATTTGAGGTGCAAATACATGCACTTTTTTAAGAAGCGGGGGAAAGAGTTTGAAGCTTACTTTATGATAGGGTTTTCTGGTCGACGAGAAGCGGGTGCGCGTTACCGTGACTCAGAGTTTGGCCCAATGGTCAGGTAAAGATGAGTAGCAGATTTTAGTGTGGTTTATAACAATGGTTTGGCATAATTAAATAGAGCTATTTTATTGGACTCTATTAACCTGGTTAACCTTAAATCTTAACCATGACAGGGTTTTCATGTAAAGAGCCTCCATACAAAGTACAATATTGAATTTTAATTGGAGCTTTCAAGACCTAATGTAGAGTGTATTCCTCTTGCTTCATGTTTTTTTTTTTTTTCCCTGGAAGTCCAGGCGTAGTAAAATACATTGGAAGAATACTTTCTGACATAAGTTTAAATGCTGTGAATCCAGATTGCGTAAATCAATTAAAGGCAGGATTTTTTAATACAGTGCGGGCTTTTTCTTGGATTTATATGCTGACCGCATATAAAAAGGTGAGGATCATTCTCAGTAGTGCAATACCTCAGCCTTGACAAACTTTCTGAACAGTTTCCCAGTCTAATTATTAGCTGGCCAGTCAACAGCAGTGGTAAAACCCGCTGGAAGCAAACCCACTGTCCAGCTCAAGGTGTTGGTGCTTTACAAATATGGTAGAAAATTCCCCCCTCCGCTGGTAAATGCACGATTTGAATTCTCCTGCAGTAGTGCTGTTACAACTACTGTCAATTATTGCGCTGGGAGTAGCGCAGTAAAGCCCTGCGAAGGCAAGAACAGCACATAGCGGATCTGTCTAGTCCCACAGAGTTTAGCCTGAAGGAGGGAAGGCGTTCGGCACGTGAGTCACTAATACGATACCAGCAAACATCTCCTGAATTTTGGTCTTTTGGGATTTGCCACGAGTTAAGCACTTGTTAATTAACCCTTGTGGATGTCTCTGTTGCGTTAGGATCTGCACCAAGTGCGGCTGGTACTGTTGGGGAAGTCGTCCTCGTAGCTTGCAAAGTGCCTGTGTTACAGCTGAAACGTGTCACTTTTGCTGCTAAGTCACTTAGACTCTAATGTAAAAGTTATACAACTTCCTTAATGTTGTTCTAAAACTAAAATATAGACATATTTTAAAGACCTGTTTGGCTGGAGGCCTATTCTAGAGTGGCCGGTAAAAGTAATAAACTATCCTCAAACATTTCTGCTCAATAAAATTTGAGAATATGAAAACAAAAAGTTCCTGGTTTAGGTTTTCATAAATGTTTTCTACACCCTGCGACTGCAGCGTTTGACGTTGCCCATAGCTCAAAGAAGAGCCACGTGCCTTGAATGCTTTAGGCCTCTGGCCCAATATACACCACGGACTTGTGTTATTTTCTGTTGTGATCAGAGCGGTGAAGGTCTATGGTCCCTGAGCAATATGCTGTGCTGGTGGAGATTTCTAGGTAGACATTTTTACTAAAAAAAAGAAAAAGATTTATGTACTGCATTGTTTGGCTTCACAAGATCAGAACATGTTTATACAATACAGTCCTATATAGTTCAGCTGGGGAGAGCTGTTGAGAGAAGACATTTCTCCTGCAGCTGTTGATGAGCAAATATTTCATGTGGACTATTCCCTTGTATTAACTCTCTCGGTTGCAAAGAGGAAGTCTTGTCCGAAGTCTTGAGATCTTACCTGGTTAAATAATTCAGTTAAAGAACTGCTGCTTCTGTATAAATTGGATCCTGAACTATGTGTTCAGAAGAAACGTAGGTAACGTATATGAACAGTTATTCCTGTGTGAACAGAGTTGTATTCTGTTGTAAGGAAATACGCTGAGAATATATTTTAAGGTTAGATTTTTCAGTGCTGATGGTATAAATAATGGGACCTTAATGCGGACTGCTGTGTCTGAGTGCTGCTGTGCACTGCTGCTTGAGACACGAGCCATTGTGTAGTGGGAGTGGTAACAAAACCAAGGCGAATGATTTGCTAACTTGAGCAGAGTGAGTATCTCATTGTCTGGGACCAGTGGTATAACTTATTAATATTGGTAATTTAAAAAAAAAAAATATACAAAAAGTGGAGAACAAACTCTAAATAGATAGGCAAGGCTGTTAGGTACGCATGCAGCAGGCGTTTTAGAAACACATTTGGCTACCGTGGGGTTTTTTTTTCCTTTTCTATGTGAGAAACGTTCTCTACCAAGTTTGTAAAGCAGGAAAATCATCTTAATCTTTGGTGGCAGAATTGTTAACGAGGGGCTCCGGAGAGCCTGCCTTCCTCTGCCCCCAGCCATCAGTAAGCGGTGCAGTTAGCAGTGGCGAAGCAGTGCCTCAGTCCTGTAAGGACACATAGCCCAGCGTGAATTTCACTTCTGAATAGATATATATCAAAGTATGTCTTAAACGTACACCTTGGCTAGCCATATTGCTGCACGTCAGATGTGAAAGTGAAAATAAATGTGTGAAGCACCATTCAAAGTATGAAATCTAAATCTGAAAACCATGTCTCCAAACAGTCTATTATCCTAAATCCTGGATCCCGTATATATGGGAGCATATATATGTATATGTTTTATTTTTGATCCACAGTATTTCCTGTAGGCAAGAAATCAAAGATCTTTCCAAGTTATAAATGACAATAAGTTGGGAAGCCAGTACTTTGGATTGTGGGTATTTTGGGTATGAGTAGCTCTTTGATGTCCAAATGAGAACTGGAGGAATGTCTAAAATTAACAATGAAATATGTAAAATTAACGATGAAATGCAGAACTTGGAGAAAAGCAGGCAAGGCCAGGCACTAAGCGTGGTTTGGTTTTTTCCCCTGAATAATTATTTGTTAGGGATAAGACGCAGAAAGAACACGAACAGTTGAGACACATAAATCCCAGAGTAAGTTATTGCTGTATAAGCAACTTTGATTTAGATATTTGCGTGTGTGTAGGTTTAGATATAATCAAACATATGTGTGAAATTTAATACATATGTGATTAGCGGAAGTTTTCTCTTTGGCACTTCCGTTGCAACTGGATTTAATATCTTCATACCTTAATTTTTCTAATTGTTGTAGTTTCACTGAATTGTTATAAAAAATTTGTTGGAAAAAAATTAACGTTAGGTTGACACCAAAAAAAGAGGAATTTAATCAGTTTTGCATCTGAAAACATCTTTATGTATTGTGTCTGTACAACAGTGCAACCAGCGTGGCTTCACGTGCTGCTTTCCAGTTTTGTTCCAAGATTATTTCTGGGCAGTCAGATGCCGTGTTCATGCAACAGGTTGTCTGTGTTAATGACGCTCAATGGTGCCAGTATGATACTGCCATAAACACTGTGGGAATGTTTTCCTCTTAGGGGTACAACAGCAGTCCTTAAAAAGGTTACTTTGGCCATGCCTCTGGCAACAGAAAACTTGTGGTGATCGTGGTCTTGATGAATGAAATACCATCCAGAGTGCAAGATTTCCTTCGTGGCCGTTATTAGAAGCTGTCATTGAGGGGGGAAAGAAAAACAAACCCCACACCCCTTAAGTTTATGCCTAAGTAGTTGGATTCAGTTTTAATATGACAGAGTCTTTTAGTCCTTCTCGGGGATGGAAGATTTTCTGAATTGATGTTCCATGATGGGCATTACTCACCCTGGCAGAATTCAGTGGTCAGGTGTCTTGGAATGAAGGATGAAGACTTTGCTGTTGCCGTTCGGTATTTTTGTCAATCTGAAAAGACAAAGAGAAGCTTCTCCTTCAGAGAACTGAGACTTTTCGTTCGTCCTCTTAAGGCCTAATAAAACCCACGTAACAGAAGCCTGTTATAAAGCCATTATGTGGAAGAACTTCCAGAATATTGCAAACCTCTGTGCATATGTGCAAGAGTAAATGTATGTGAACGCTGGCAAGGCAGAGTGGAGTGATTAGATAAAGCAATGATGGTATGTGACTGTAGTGGCAGAATATTTGGGAGAAAGAACAGTGAAGATAGCTCCATTTCTAGGACCAGCTCTTAGAAAAATATCCTTTTCCTGTTCTTTCCAGCCAAACTGGTTTGGAGGAGAAAAAAAAAAAAAAAGCCTCAGAGTTGTCCATTAATGACATTCTTTTGGATTATTTGACGATGTAGATCTTGATTCTGTTTTCATAGTGGTTTATTTACCAAGTGACACATTTGTAAATAAAATGGGAATAAAGTCCATGTTGTGTTTTGAAAATAAGGTATTTTTAAAATAAGTATCTTGCCTGGTGCATATAATTAAACAAGTGCTTTCTCAGAAGCACCATAGTTTCCATCATTTAAAAATTAAGATCTTTTAACTGAAGTACAGATCCTCATCTGATGCTCAGTGTCATATTTCCTGTATGTCTTTCTGCTTTGATATTTACTTTACATACAAATGTTCCAAAAAACAAAAATTCAACAAGTGGTTTGACATATTACATCTTTTATACTCTGATTGTTTTCAGAGCATATGCTGTGGGATGACTTTGCTGAATAAGTAATCCAGCAGTGTTCTGTGAAATTCTGTGTTTTGTGATTTCCCAGTTGAAAGTTTTGCCATTCACCTTGTCTGTCTGCTGGATTGCAGTTTACTATATTAAACTTCTGGGTATAACCTTGTGTGTGGTTTGAGATGAATTCAAGTTCTCCAAATAAACAATAACGTCTTGTTGGCTTTAGAGAATAATTTCTTGTCCTGATCTTGCTTTAAGAAAACTTTAACAAGAAATATATGCTTTTGTTATCATTAAGTCAGTTTTCTTTCTGGCTGTGATTTAAATGTAAAGGCAGGATTTATGGAAATGACTGTAGGGTGGTGCTGGCCTAATTAGTTATTATTTCTGGCAAGGCATAAAAAATTGGTCATTCTTGTGCCTAAAACTAATAGCGTGCTTTGTATTTAACCTGTAGGTCTTTTGTAAAACAAATGGTTGTGCTAACAAGTGCAAAATGTACGCATTTAAAGTTCTCATTATTTGACATGCTGTTCTGGGGAGTCATTTAGGTTTTTTGTTGATAGTTAAATTTACTAAGGTAGGCTATCTCTCCCTGGAAAAATCTATATTTATGTACATCCTTTAAAAAACAGTATATATTTTAAAGGAATAGTAGTAGCTGAGCTGGAACTTGCAGTAGCAATTTTGGAGTTGAATATGGCTTTTCTACTAGTGTCTGTTCAAGGATTAAATACAAAACACTACAGTGCTTTACAAAAGTCCTAATACCTATTACAAATTTTTGCAAAGAGTTTTAGGATTATCCGTGAGATGTGTTCACCGTTGGGCTCAGCGGTGTCCCTTACGGGTTTTTTTTTTTTTTTTTGTTGGCCTTGTTGAGATGAATTGCTGGTAATTGGTATTTCACCCAGAAGCGACCCAGGTGACTTACGGAATTCCACCACCTTCAGCAGCCCTGTGAATGTGGAATGTCTTGCCTAATCAGGCTTAAGAGAGGGGGGCATTCAGCACAGTAATGATTGAAAACCTGCCTTCTGGAAAAAAAAAAAAATCATCAGGGCATGTGACACGAATGCTCCTCCATGCCTTTGCCCTCTCGTTGTCAAACCACAGCTCTTAGACATCCTTAACAACCGCAGGACATGGCTAAAGCAGAAAACTACTTTGCATGTTCCTCTTTATGAATCTGTTTCATGATTAAACTTTTAAAAGTCACAACCCCCAACATGCAACAGCAGTTTCATGGTAGCTGTGACATTATTTTACTGTTCATGCTGTGAATTTCATTCTATAGTAAAATGAATATTATATTGGCCTTTTAAGTTGGTTGTCAGCGGAGAATAGGGAAGCTACAGTTACAGCATCTGTATGCAATCTTGGCGACAAGTAGGACCCCTCTGGAAAGCTGTTACTGTTGGGGCAGAACTAATCATTCCATGTGAAATTATATAAGGAGAATTAGCTCTGACTCTACCTCATTTCCTTTCATACCACTGTGAAAATAAGCTTAGAAATGTCAAACCTTCCCTCCTTACTTCTCCAAGTACTTTATTAAATACTTCTTTTTGTTAAGGCTTATTTATTGTAGGTGCTAGAAGCAAAAATAACTACCTGTATTTCTAGGTTCTAACGGGATGTGCCTCCTTGCCCAATTTGCCAGCTTTGATTTCTTTCTTGGGACTGGATTCCTGGGATCGGTTGCTGTTGCCTTCTCTGTACTTTGATTTTATTTCCCCGGTGGATCATTCAGAGTACTTCCTATTTAAGGTAGCATGCTTGATGTGTAGAAAATTGTCAATCACAGGCTGCCTTGGCTATTTAGAAGAAAGAGTTATCAAAAGCCTACTTGGAGCTCTAAGGAGCAGTCAAGTCACCTGCTGATTTGCCTGGCAGGAGCCTAAACTCGTGTAGCCTTTAGGTTTAGAAAAGAAAATACAGATCTCAGGAGGTCATCCACTCGACACTGAGGCCCTGCACTGTATGCGTGAGCATATAGTGTTCATCGTAAAGCCGGAGACATACGTATAGATGGTTTCTGACACCTTCATCTTACCAGGTTTTAAAAACAGTCAGTGAAGATTTGTGTAACCCCTCCATAACGTAATCCGTTGTTTAACTATTCCTAGAGGTAGCATATTTCCTCTAATACTATTCTGTTTTTTATTTCCTAACACGTTAAGGTTCTTGTTTGTTTGGTTTTTGTTTTTTTTTTTTCCCTGCAGTGGATATTGCAGTAGTGGGACACGAGCATCATTTTTTGTAACTGCTGTTAACCTATTTTGAAGTTTGCGCCCTCCTTCTTTACTCATCTTTTTTTTTCATGTACTCAGCAAGCCCGTTTAACTTTCCCTGATTGCTTAGGTTTTCTTCTGAGCCTTCCTAGGTTTCCTACATCTGTGTGTCCAGACCTGAACATAATGTATAACCTCAGTCAGTCAGTATCAGTGATGAGTAGAATAAATCTTACCATCTTTTGCATATGATGCTCCTGTTAATACAAATTTGAATTAATTTTTCACTTTTTGCATTCAATTCAGTATTAAAACCCCAGTTTTGGTTCTGCTGTTAATCATTTAGTCCTATTTTTTTTTCAATTCCAACTCTGCTTCCCAGAATGCTTGCAGTCCTTCCCAGGTAACTACAGAATTTTGCAAGTATATTGTTCTTCATCCAAGTAATAAATGAAAACATTAAATAATCCTGCACTGAAAATGCTGCCTACATTACAGTGTGAGGGCTAAGAGGAAGACGCTTATAGTCGGAATCCTGCAAACCTGTACCTTGATGCAGACTCGACCTTTGGACATGGAGTTGCAGGATGGTTGTGCTCTGACCCCTCCATCGTCTGTGGGGCTGTTTGCTGGTCTTGCTTGGGACTGTCCATGTCTGTCTTGTACTGGGAAGCCTGGAACTGGGCGAATTAAATCAGATATCTTGTAGCTATAGGTGTTTAGGGGGGGAATCCTTAGTGAGATTAAAAACCAAAACAAAACAAAAAAAAAAAAACCCAAAAAAAACAAACAACCCCAAAACCTGGAGAATGTTTACATGGCTCTGCACACCCGGGTTGGTGGTGGTTCAGTTCCTCAGAGTGGTGAGCAAAAATCACCTGTAATTAATTGGGTAAATATACATGCGCATGTTTCTGTGTCTGAGTAACTTGAGGTGCATTCATGCACAAATGGTCATTCTTCATGGCTCCTAGATCAACACCTTTAAAAAAAAATTTGATCAAACAGATCTCATTATTTGAAGTAAGTGTTATTTTGTGAGTCATGTAGACAAGGGAGAAGGGGAAGAAAGGGTATCTCTACTTCAAAACCTTTTCTTTCATGCTATTTGCTTGGAACATAATCTGCAGGCATTTTTCTTTTATGTTAGTGTTCTAGTATACCTGATCTGATCAGAAACACTTTATCTTATCCTCTGCATTGATGTTTCCAAAAACAAAGCAACTAAGAGATGCTGCTAGAGAGTCGGAAAGTAGCAAGGACCGTGGCTTACAGTTAAGGCAGATGTGATTGCAACATCTGTGCCTAGGAAAGCTGCAGTCTGATCTGCCTTCTGTCTTCAGGATTTCTGGGATTCCAGAAGCAGAAGTGGTGCAGATAAGACATGTCCTTTGAGGTTTTGAAATGTTTCTGCTTAGATTGTAAAGCTCTTCCTTATTAGGCCCACAGGAAGCACATCTCCTATAGTGCAGCCAAATTGGTATCATTATTAAATACTACTTCTCACACTCTCTGGTAGTAACTCTTCTCTGTGGTGGCGTTACTTGGGAAGAAGAGCCTCTGTGATTGCCGCTCTATATTGACTAGCTGAGTATGTGGCCTCACCACATAACTGTGCGTGGTACTTCTTAACTTGGAGGCTGTGATGGGATCCAAAGAGCAGTTTATAGAAAGTTTTTCCACCTTTTTCCTTAAATTGAACTCTGCTGTACTAAAACTTGGGACTTCTAACTCGGAATCTTCATTAGAACACGGTCTAGAATAATAGGAAGAAAAACCCCAAGGCCTTGCCATCAGGCAAATTAAAATACATTTTCTTTAGTCATTCTCCCCTTTGCCAGCTGTGTTCTTGCAAAATGGGTCTTTGCCTTTGGTTTATTCTCAGTGCAGCAACCGCGTTAGTTTCTGGGTGACATAAAATTCTGCATATTCCTCTCTGGGTTGTTAAGAAAACTCTGCCCTTTTCCATCATCTCTGAGCAGCTGTCGTATGTCTACTTTCTGATCTCAGGACTCTCCTGCTTATGCTGGGGCTCCCCGCTTGCTGTGCTTCGTCTCTGCTGTTGCGTCCTGCTCTCGAAGGCCGTGCCAGGTGAGATGTGCTTGCTTTTCTTTCCCCTTTCAGGAGAGCTCCTCTGGCCTGTTGTGCAGCCTATGGGAAGAGGCAAGCCGGTGGCCTTCCTCTGCTCCAGCTATAATCTTTTTGAAAGGACTTCGCTTTATGCCATGGCATTAAGCGCATGGCAGACAAAACAGGTATGCTCTGTGGGTGTTCAACAGAAAATGCATACTTCAGAAATGGAAAGATATATTGCTGTAAGTTCACAAATATGTTCTGCAGAAGAAACAGCCTGTAAGTAATTTATTAAAAGAGGAACTGGATGAAACATGAAGACAACCTCCAAATGAGAAAAGCAGGTGGTTTGCATTATTTCCTTCATGCTTAGTTTTTTATGTTGGTGTCATCACAACAATACATGACGAATGAATATGCTTTTCTTTCAGTGATGTTTAAAATTTGATTACCTGAATATTTATGTTGTTCAGTATTTAGAAATATTTGAAGAGTTTTATTCTTCACTGGATTGTACATAGAGTAATTTTGGAAGTTGAACAGTGTATTTCATTGCAGACTACCCTAAAATAAGTTCTTAATAATTCGGATGTATTAATATTACATTTGAAAATGTAGTTATTAAATTCCATTCAAGATGTGGACTCTGGTTTCAAGCATTAATTACGCAACTTTGAAATTCTCAGTTTCATTTAAAGGTAGGGCTTTTTATTTGTATGTAGCTGGTGAAACAAATTACCAGTACAAGAAAACATTCTACTAATAAACGAGGGATGCCTGGAGTTGGCTCTACTAACTGAGACAATTTAATTCATCCATCATCAGGGATGATGTTTCTTAGCAACACAAAGTATTTTCACCCGGGGTGCTTTCACGAACTTCCACATTTTTCTTCAAATACAGCCTTGGTAGTATTTTATATGACCTGAAGTTCGTCCATCTGTCCTGAAGCTCCCAATACTTTGCCATTCCCTCCAATGATCAAATGATCTGATATACGTTTTTTCATCTTAATAATACACAAGTTGACGAGAGAATCATTTCGCATGTCAGATTTTCCAAAGGGTTCTGGGAAATTATTTGTTGCTCTGTATAGCAAAGCTAAAGTTATTGAAAATGTGTTATAGTTTCATAATAGAACAGATATGAAAAATATTGGCTTGGGAGCTAACTAAATGCTTTCTGATAGCCATAGCCTCAAGGGGGATACTTGGATCATTTGTAATAAAGGGATATCTTTGATATCTTTTGGTGAATTGACTAGTATTCTGTTTAGATCATAATTTATGAAAAAACTGGCTTCATACACAATGTTACATTATCAAATTGTTTGGGTGTAAGAATTGTCTTAATGTATGGCCAGGATTTTCAGTGCTTATTCTTTCAGTGGTGGTCTATGAAATCAGAAGAAGCTGTTGATACATTAAGACTCTACCTTTACTTTTTGCTTTCCATTTTTTTAATGTGTGTGAAGCTGATTTGATCAGTGTAGTTAGAGTTGCTGGGGAGATCTGGCTTGCTTAAAGAAACCCCTTCAGGTATATAACAAGTGTTGTTCAGCATTGAGAGCAAACATTTTCCAAATGCAATGTATTATTTTGCTTTGAGGAAATAATATATGTTTTGAATTTTTGGTAAACTGCTCTGAAAACTTCTGTAATTCTGTTATGTGAATAGTGACTAAGCCTCCGCTTATATCTTGCTTTGAGAGGAAATGTTATAGTGCTTATAGGATGAAAGCTTCTTTATCAGCAGTGCATAGTGATAAGTATTTGAAAAATGTTGTGATGAGTTAACTATTACTCGGCTTATTTCACATGGAAGGTGTACAGAAACTATTTTAAATAGTGCGAAAACAAATCACAGAAATATTGGTTTGATTCTTCCTCGTAGTTTAAAAAAAAATCCTGCGTTGCAGCACATGTCATCTTAGTTTTATTTTACAGAGTTTTCATATATGCATGTAAAGTCTTTGTACGTGTGGACATATGCAAAAAATGAATTGGAATTATTAGTGGAATGCTGTTATTTAAAGGTTTTATTGATGATGTTTTGGACCGTATGTGGTGGTAATTCACAAGGGAGTATTTTGGGAGTCCTGAGAGCTACCAGCAAAGTTCGTGCTTGCTTTGTCATTTAACCGGATGCTTTTCTGTAAGGATGGCATCTCGCGAGTGAACTCGCAAGTAATTCCTGTATGATTTCAAGCTAGATGGCTCTGGGTTTCTAGTTGACATTCCTGGTTCTGGGACATATAATTTAATGGCCAAGTGTGGACATCTTGTTTAAAATATCTTTGTCGCAGTGTAGGTGTTTTATACCCTGGTATTAGTGTCCAGCATCTTGCAAGATCTCCAGGTGTTTCCTAGAGTCCTTTGAGGAGTCACCTAAGTTGGAAGCTTTTTCTGTTATCCCACAGCAAACAGTATCTGAAGAAAGAAGGAGAGAAAGAAAATCTTAGCAAAGGGCTTTGCTAGCAACAGAGGCTTTAGCCTTTAAAGTATCAAGTGTCAGGTCTTTGAAAACAGCAGCAGTCACTTGTATCTGATGTTGCCTTACCTGTACGTTTGAGCCATGGCAGCTTGCAGAAAGGTCAGGGCTCTGTCTGCTCCCCCTCCTGTAAGACTTTGTTGCAAGTGGTGACAGACTATCTACGTGTTCACCTCTGCCTTAGCATCCTGGGATCATGTGGGAAGCTCCAGAATCGGTTGTAGGCTCTCCTTGCCCCTTCAGGTGCTGTATAGAAAATTCATTGCTCGTAGGAGTAGGCAGAGTTTGCAGTCGTGATGGCTCCTCTGGGTAGTTGCACAGTCGAATGTCATGGACGTTTGCTTGAAGGCTGGTGTTCACACTGCAATAAAATAATGTATCTGTGGTCATGTTGTAGACCTGCATTTACGTCTCAGCACACAGTATTTTGTTCTGTAATGCTATGTGTGTAAAGACTGACTTTAAAGCTGGTAATATATTTTTCAGAAAGTCAAATTGAAGAGATTTTTAAATATTGAAATCTCTTCATAATTGAGACCTTTTTTCCCCAACTGTAAAACCAGTGTCTAAATTTACAGAACTTAGACTGCCGCAGGCAAGTATGCACAACCTGTTTAATAAGAAACCAAACCTCCCGAATACTCTCCAGAAATTAGTCTAAAAGTACTGTTTCTAACTTGTTCGAGACACTGGATCTTAAAGCCATTTCGCACACGTTGGCAATATCCAGTCTCGGGTATAATAACAGTTTAATTTTGGGGGAGGCTTTGTTTGGGATAGAGAAATGAAGAATTCTGTAGGATTCACGAGCAAAATGCAGCTCTCTGCTGTGAAGTACTGGAAACGATGCTGGTGGAGATGCATCAGTCTAAGATGGAGAAGAGGAGGGAGGGCTTCTAATAATCTCCCCTTGGGCACTTTTTTATGTAGGAGAATGGTTACTTTGATAGGTGAATAATAAGAAAACGTCACCTGAGTGCTGTGCTAATGACAAAATTCATTAGCAAATGTTACTTTTACACCACAGCCTCTCCAGCCCGACGGAAGCAGCTGCTGTGGTCCTTCTCTTACACTGGCTCCCTTTTTTTCAGCTGGGGCTCCTGCCCATATTCTATGCAGTTTCCTGTGGTTAGGTGTAAAGATATGAGGAACTGATGAAAATTATCATTTTGAAGGTAGTAAAAGGTCTGCAGTAAGTCTGATAAACAGTTAGGGATAACTTGTAATGAGGAACACACAGTAGTGTCAGAACTGTTGTAAATTTTCAAAAACTACTTTGCATCTTCATCCATCCGTGATTCAAATAAAGAACATTCACTTTATGGCCTGCAGCACAATACAAGTTGTACTTCGCTAGCTTTTGGTTAAAGCGATGAACATATTATTTGAATTTTAAGAAAGACAATGTGAAAACTTACTATATTTAGGATTTAGTCTTGAAGTTATAAGAGTAACTAGAGGTTTTTTGCTGTTGTTGCATCTTTTAATGTTCATGTGCAAAGAATGACGTGATCAGAATTGTCACTGGGAACGTTTAGTTTTTCAAGCAAAGTATTTTTGTGCAGCTTTTAATTGGAAGAACAGGGAATGGAATACAAAAGAAGTAGTCTAAGAAATTACCATTTTTGTTAAAAGGTCACAAATTGTAGTTGTTTGGATGCTATTTCTGCAGTTACTCTCTGCAAAAATGGAAAAGGTGAGTGCAAACTGGTAAGGCTAAAGCATTTCTCAAGGTAGTAGTTTGGCTTTGGGGTTCTCATTGTTTAGCATGGCTGTGTCCTTTCAGAGACTCAGGAACGAAATGATTTTATTCTAATTAGGACTTGGACACATTTATGAATGAGAAGTCAAATGTCTTCTTGTACACATAGTCTTTCTGTTATGTGTTGTGTTTGCATGTAACTCATACTGTGTGAGAGTTTGCATGAAAGCAAATGGATATGGTTCCATTCAGTCTGTCTCTGGTACACAAAGTTATTTTGTGCTGTCAATAAAAATCATAAATTCTTGACATTACTGAGGTTTATTTCCAGCCAAGGAGAAGTACATGAAAGTGTTATGGGATCTTTAATTGCTATCTATTTCTAAGTCTCCATTTTAAGTGTGTGTATCTCTGGCCCTGACGCATAGGAAGATCTGGTGAAATGTGCTCTTCCAAGCAGGCCATTCTGAGGAGCAGGTTATGGGGAGTAATGGATGTGGGAGAGGTTGAATCTCAAATGTTAATGGCATTGTTTTGACACACAGTAGTGTACTGCGTTATCGAAGAGGAGGACCCTACTTCAAATTAGGTCCTTCCATTGTACCTCCTTAGTATGGAATAAAAGCCTGTCCAACAGAAATGTTTTACAGTGTTTCAGGCCTTAGCTGGTAGTCCCTGAGATCAGAAGAGTAGCTGGGTCCTTAAATTCTAGTCTTTCAAGAGGCGTGGAGACAAAACACCCTTCACAACTTGCTCTCACAAGATTCTAAGATAAAATTTAGATAGTAGCAGTCATCCTCTATGGCTGCCTACCAATAACGTGGTTTTGTTCTTGCCCTCCTGGCTGTAGCTGTGTCTCTTTTCCAAGCGTTGCATATAAGGTCAGGGGGTTAAAATTTTTGTATTTCCAGTTTGCTAGTCTGAGCCTTCTATTCCAACCTCCCTCTCTCAAGCTTTTAATACCCTAATAACCACTTTTCCACGTACACTTTTATGAACCTTGATGACAGACAGTTTTTCATAACCTCTGCTTTCATCACTTAACTGTCTTTGGCCAGGGAAGTCAAGCTTTGATTCAGCGACATATTTTGTTAGTACAAAGATAAGGAGACTTATTTCCATGTTAATGTGCTTTCTAAACTCTGGAATTTTCTTGTATTTGCTTGGCAAAATTTTTTTGTCTGTACTCTTTAATAGTACTGTGATGCTTGTGTCCCTTACCCCCCAAATATCCTTCTCTAGAAACTCCTCATATTCTCCTTTATTTTAAGAGTTGGCAGGTATTATGTCCTATTCAAAGGAAGCAATTTTATTCTTAACACTCAGTCTCAAAATGTAAAAACAAAACATTGAGCTGTTTGCCATGAATTTTACTTAAATGGGTTTTGATTGAGGAAAAAAAAAATTATTATCTTCAGATCATTCAGGAATTTAAGTAAAAATACTACATTTTGGTAACTTTTGGAATCTCTGTGTAAACTTTTAAAGCCTGTTGGTTTTTTAGTCCTTTTTTTTTTTTTTTTTTTTTTTTTGTAGGGGCTTTTGTAGGGTATGGGATTTACAAGCCTGGGCCAGGCTGGCTTTCACAGCGCCTGGCGGCGTAGCGTCAGGTCGCGTAATGTGACTTGACTGGTCTGATTCAAGATGATTGCAACTCGCACCTCTTCTCCTTCCCACAAATAACGTATTTTTTTATCTGTCAGTATTGCTATTTTGTAATGAGGACTGATACAGCTAATCAGTCCTTTTCTGTATGTGAGGTATGTTTGAAGTAAGGGTGGAATGGTAGGCTGTTGCTTAGGTTGGTGTAGATCCAACCCTAGACTAAACAATTTAGAGCGTTGCATGGAAACTGCATAGGCTTAGATGCTGCAATATGAGTTTTTGGTCTAGTTCTGGAAGAGAATTAACAGTCTTCAGAAGACTGTCTCTCTCAATGGGACAGCTAGCATAACTGTGGCTTGTGGTAAAAATAACTAACACTTACCAGTTAGGCAGCTGGCACTCTGCACCTACATTTTCCCATCCACACTGTGTGGTTTAGTGTTGGTTTTTTTTTTTTTTTTTTTGTTCAGGGCAAGCTACAGCAAAGCTTGTTTCATGAAATCGCAGTTTGTCTCATGAGCATAATACTTTGAGAATAAGAACAACAACTGAGCATTGGGTGGCTTCTTTCTGATTCAGTAAGCAAGCCTTGTGTTATAAATTAGTTTCAGAAACAAGTTATTGGTGGGGGGTGTGTGTGTTTATATAAAATACATATATAAAAAAATGTATAGAGCATCCTGAAATAGGTACAATGGAATCCCAGTTATACAAACAAAAAGCAAGAATCTGAGTAGTTCTGCATTCAGTGTTAATGATCTGTATTTCATATGAAAGGTTGACCTTTGCAGGGCCTTTTCTTCTGACGTAAAGAATAGGCTGATCTGTTTCTCCAACAGCTGGAAGGGCAGGGGGAGATTTGGTTGATCTTATTTTTTTCAGCAAGACTATCACAGGGAATGATAGGGCCAGTTGCTGAGATTGCAAAGGACTGAGTGACCCCAGGCATCTTTAACTATGTGCGAAGACTGATTCTGTTTTAATGCAAAAAAAAAATGAAATGCCTAAGTTTAGACCAAATGCTGATTCTGGTCAGGAAAAACGGGATCCTTCCCGCTGACTTAAAATGGATTTGCGAGACTTCTGTATGATGGTTCATATAAATCAAAGTGAATGGGCATTAGATTACACATTCATCATTATGATTATCACTTGAACTGCTTAGCATGTGTAACCTGGTAAGCATTTGCCAGTATTGTGTTTAACTATAAAGACAATATTATAACATTATATTCTGAATTTTATTTAATTTATTATGGTGGTCTAAAGGTCTATAACTTGTAGAGTTTGAGACAGACGGACAGATGATCAAGAGCATGCACATTCTGCGTGGGGAATCTGGGGTTGTTTTTTTTTACCTCTGGGGATCTAGTTACCCATACATAAAGCCTGCCTTTTATGGCAGTAAGAGTCTATTTAAAATTCTATCTTTAATCCAATATAAATCTATTTAAAATATGTTATGATAGATATTTAAATGCTTTCTTGTGGACAAAAGCATTCTGCCCACCCAATTGTGTAACTTCAGCTTAAGCCAATTTTCTGTTTCCAGCCTCTTAATTGTTCTGTAATCTATGGAGTACAAAGAATTAAATGTGTCCAGTCTTAAACATCTGGTTAATCTCATTATGCTCAGGGAGATGGTTTACAGTTTGGGTCTTGGGATGTGGGGCTGGGACTTTGGCCTCTTTTAAGGGTTGAATACTGCTACAGCCTGTTGCCTCTGCTAACAAGACTTTCCCAAAGAAAGCCTCAAGAACATTTTGTAGCATCCAAATAAGAGACTGAGGCATTGTCTTCAAGCATTTAAAACAATTTTAAGATCTATTGAAGGGACGTGTTTGGGCAGTTGAGCAGCAGTCACTCTTCAGAACTGAAAGATCTAGAGAAATCCGACGATTTGAGGTATGGCCAAGGATTTGGTAGAGCTACTGCAGCAAATGTGAAGCATTGGCAAGAGGTTGAAAACATTGTGTATTTTTGTGGACCAGCTCTCTGCCCTTTGCCTATTGTAGCTCCTGAATGGGTGAAAAGATCTGAGAGTACATGTGTGTGGAGAGAACGTATGGACTGTGGTACGATACGAGTGTACGTTCGTATGTGAGGTTGATGTCTGGTGGGACGGCGGTTCTCCCTGGGGTTATGACGTTGATGTGACCTGTCCTTGTGAGAAGGGGCTGCAGGTCTGTCCGAGTCACAAGTGAAGTACCCACCCCCCCCACCCCCGAAAGACTGATGTTGGGATATACAGTCAAATAGATCTCACTTCATTTTACCAGTCTTTTATGCATAAGTAGTTCTAGGAAGGCCTGGTAAATATGGAATTACTGCTTTTGTTCCACGTGTTTTAACAAAACCAGTGACTGGTCTCATTTATCACATTCTAATGCATCTTATACAGCCGTTCCTGCTGCTTGTCGTCCTCTGCTCTCCCTGCTTTTGCATTACTGTGGGCTCTGGATCTGCCCTTGATTTAAAGTCAGTGAAAATCTCTGTCAGAGCTTCTGTTAGTGTTGAAAGTCTCTAATCGCTTACGGTATTTTTTTGGTACATGAGCTTAGGAAAGCTGATCCTAAATGTGACCGTGATTCTTGGGGGGGGGAATCCACATATTTTCATTGTTAGTGGAAACTGTAAATGAGAACCTCGGAGAGGAACATGGAGGGGCATCCTCTGTGGGTTGTCCGCAGCGTATTTGGTCAAGAAAAACAGATTAAGAAACGTGACATGCAGTTCTTGATGCAGAAGAAAGTTGCTGTATGCCTAATACATTGGAAAACATTTGTTCAAGAGCATGTCTTCCTTGTGCAAAATTTGCCCCTGTAGTATTATTAAGGTCACTATCTTCATAGGTTGTCTTATACATGCTGAACGTGATGCCTGAGGTCAGCTTTGGCTTGTAAATGCAACTTTAAGGAATGTTTTGTCTGGTCCTGCTAAAAAGTATCCGTGTAAGTTGTTTGTTTATGAAACCTATTTACTCCTGCGCTTCCTGGGCTTGTCTTCAGTTCCTGATTGAAAAACCAACAGTTGTAAATGAAACATTGTGTCCTGCTTAGCAAGTGAAATTTGTGGAAATAATCCTTACCTGTATACATAAACTCATTGATTCTCTGTTAAGTGAATTGGTGTTAATGTTAAAGTAAATGTTTTCTGTTCTGGATGTTTAGGCAGACTTTTCTATTCTTTACTAAACCTTGGTGTGAAGAAATTTGCTGTCAATTTTGTGAGAATAATGACTATGTTGTATTGTTAATTGAGGAGTGTTGGGAGTGAGTCTGTGATTCAGGGAGGAATTATCAAAATTCTGTCTCATAAGAATCAAATAAACTCAGCTTCTGGATCAAGTGGGCAAGTTCATGTGGCCCTGTAGTTCTTTGAATATCCTGGCTTTCAATGTTTACTACCAAAAAGGTCTCTGCACTTCATCATGTGTTGGCATGTTCACCGAGAATCGGCATTCCTCTTCTGTATTATTTCTTGATAGCTTTTTCATTAATCCTTCAAAAGTACTGGACTGCTTAATGGAGTCGGAATAAAAATTATGCATTTTCAGAAAGTCTTCCAGTGTGTTATGTTTGCTTTCTGTGTTTCACTTAAGCATTAATCAATTAACTGATTTTGATTCTAGTCACTTCTCAGGTTAGATCTCAGCAGTACGTGGATGGATAATGTACTCTGTAAATTAGGTGTGAAACGGTTGGAGAAATGCAGAAGCTGGTGCTGTGCAGAGCCAAGTCAGGTTTGGCCTGGCTTTATTTTAGCTTGCGTATGCTATTTTGTGAAGGCAGGGCGGCCTGGCAAGGCTAACACCGAGCTATCGGCTCTCCTGGGTCTAAATTGCTCCTGTAGAAAATGGCTCAGGTGTTTGTTTTCTACCTGTACTTCTGTATCCATGTTGTTGCTTGAGTTGTCTGTCATCGGGGCTATCCTGTTCCTGCTGCTCTAGGTGATGGAAGGTTGGTCGCTTTTCGCTTCTGACGTTATAGCACAGATTTGCGATGCTAAGCCTCATTTGATGAATCTTAGTATTGCGGGTTGTGCAAGTGGAGGAGTCTGTAGCTCAATGCTATAGTTTGAGGAGGTGGTTCTGGGGCCGGTTGGAGGCTTGCACTGAGACTTAAGCCCAAAGGACCATCGCGAGGAGGTGAGCACCCCAGCTAGCGGCAAACTCCTACGGCTTCTGCCTGCCCCATCGCCCAGCAGCCAGATACATCGCGCAGCACCTAGTTGTTCGTCGGGGTGGAGCAGAAAGGAAGCAGGTTATTTGGGACGCCACCTCTCATCTTCGGCATTTCTTTAAACAATTTAACACTTGGTGGCTACTACATTCAAATTTATACATTCAGCTCAGTTTTTCTATCAGCTGTAATTTTCTTGATGCCTTAATAAAGGTGTGAGGGGGATTACTTTTTAGGTATTGCTTGGCTGTCCTGGAATGAAGGGGTTTTTTTAATGCTTGAACTTACGAAATGATCAGTCTGTAGTAGTGAGCCACAGGCCATTAAGTGCCACAGTTTTGCTTATAAATAGGACCGGAGAGTATTTCAGCAAATCTTTGTTACTGATTACCTTTAAGGATTCTGTCTAAAAGTTAAAGCTTACAGTTTGTGGTATTACACAGATAATGAAGAATTAACTAGTGTTTCTTGCGTCATATTATTTCAAAATTAGATTTGTTATAGGTGTATTATGATAGGCAGCATTGCAACTCAGAGTGACTGTTCCCTGGAAGGGAACGTCTGCTGAAGTTGTTCGCTATGATCTGTGGTGCGAGTGAGCTGGATGCAATTAGTTGTTTATTGAAAGAAATCTGCTTATCTGTAATGCGAACAATGGAAAAAGAGAGCAGATAGATGCCAGGGATGGAGAGCTGGGGGGCATGGAGTCTCAGCTTTAAGATATTTCCCCAAAGTTCTTTTGCCCACTCTGAAATCATTATATGAGTGCTAGGGCTAAGATACATTCAATGGATTCAGCAACCTTAAGTTGTGCTCAAGCTGTGAGTTTTACAGGGTTTCTAATGCTCTGTTTGAGGGTGAGGTTGCTGTTATTTTTTTCTTTAAATTTTATGAGCATTTTATATAATGATGTTCCTGTCATGCTTTTGGCCATGAATCAGCAAAGCATTTATGTGCATGCTTTAATTGAAGCGTGGAGTTGTCTCGCTGTGCAAATGTTGAAGTCAGTGAGACTATTAATTAAAATTAAGTATCTGCATAAGTGCCTTTTCTAAAAATAAGTTGCTGCTTAACAGCTTTGGGCCATATTTAGGGAGGAGGGGTTTATTTTTTTTTTTTCCCAAACTTTGAAAATAGGTATATAATTCTCTGAATTGTATGATGGTAAAATGTAGCAGCAATACCAGAGGGCAGAATGTTCATGGGATGGAGCGTGAACTTTCTGCCTAGTAAGATGTCGCCTAAGCTGCTATTTATTTATTTTTAAATAGAGAGTAAAACTGTTACGGTATTTGTATTGTGCAGGGGGTAGCGTCAAGGAAAATTTCAGGGAAAGTCACTGCTTAAGCTACCCCGTAGTGGAAGCACAGAAGTTACAGGAAACACTCAATTCATCATCTTTCTTACTGAGCGCCTGGCTACAACGCCGTTTTTCTTCCATCGAGTAAAACCTTGCATCGTTCAGTTGAAGTCAGTGCTTCTCAGTGTGAGGCTTCTTAGCTAGTTGTGGTGTGTGCCGTTCATGTTTTCTATCTGTAGTCGAAGGCATTGTAAGTATTTCAAGAGAATGCTGTGGGGTTTTTTCCCCTCTATGTATTAGACAATTTACTGTAGACATTTACTGTACAATTTACTTTACAAAATTATCTGGTTTATTAATTCTCACGGCACCTTGGTGAAATAGTGTACTTTCATCTCCTAAGCCTAGCTCTTTACCAGACTCACTTTGTCATGCTAGCTGGTTACCTTTTTTTCAGATTTATTTCAAAAATAGACTTCTTTTTACAAGCCCCAGTATTCCCCACCTGCAGCAAACCAGTGAATTAATAGAGGAGGGAAGAAATCACTGGAAACACAGCAAAGGGGAATGTGCATCAAGCTGCTTGTACTGTTGGATTTCTGATTGCACCTCTGCTGTCTTGCAGTGCTGATTTTTAAGATCTTTCAGATATGCCTTTTTGCAGGTATGTATATAAAGCACTGACCACATTCTTATGTGGGAAGTGGTAAGAGATGTTGCCGCAAGTGATGCGAGCTGGGAGGAAGCATCGTTTGCCTGAGGTCATACAGATATTTGAAGTCGGATGCGGAATTAGAGCGCAGGTGTTTTCTGACCAGAATATGATACTTCTGAGGTGCTTCAGCGTGATGTGTGATATCCCCACGCTGTTGGTTTTTTTAGTGCTGCAGTTCTTAGTCTTTATCATTTATCATTTATTCTTTTATTAGTAGCAGAAACTGAGACTCACGCTTGCATGTGAATACAGTTCGGATCCTTGCTGAAAATCACATGGTTGTTTCTGAAAATTGAGCTCAGAAGGTCCCTATTTTCAGTCATTAATTAATCTTGTGGGGAGAGGGAGCTGCATTTGTTTAGTGTTGGTGCTAAAAGTTTCTGTAAAGCACTGTCAAGTGACCTAAGAGCAGAACTTGCATTGTTTGGGGAAAAATACCAGTGTTGCCATCTTTACTACGAGCGTGTCAGTTGCTCTTTATTGCTTTTTAAATTCGATTTCATTGTAGTGTGGCAAGCTTTTCAATAAACATAGTGGTTTCATTTATATAACACTAGAATTATTGTTAATGCACAGTTTCATACTGCGAATTACATATGTAATACTGTGTCCAGTGGGATCCTGTATCACAAAATTTGCATAGTTATAGTGCCGGTGACATCGTATCTCATACAAAGAACCTAGGGACCTGATACAATATCAGTAAAACTGTCTCATAGGTATGATTCAAACAGTTTTATTAGCAACATATGGGGTATGAAGGAGCCGCAGAGGGTAGTTTTGAGTGTAAGGGTGCTGGCCTATCTTTTTTAGCCTGTAATTATATCAGTCCTCTTCTATGGCATTATTTGTTGCTGCTCTGGTATTGCTGAAAAATAACTACTAATATGGTGACACAAAGGATCAGAATAAATTACAATTGTTGACTTTACAAGAAATTCATTGGCAAAAAGGCTTACTGTCCTAAGCTCGGATGTCATTTCTGGTTCAGCTCTGGAGCTAAGCCACATACATGAAATAATATCTTTTTGAAAGTCTTAGGGTTTTCTGGCAACCTTATCCTGTAGTATTGGATGCTTTTGTGATCTGACAGATACAAGGAAGCAACTTCTTTTGGCTGCATTTTGGTTTTTAATCTTAAAGGAGAGTGCATTTTGTTTACTTGTTACTAGGATATTGAACTCCTGTTCCCCAAATGGAGCACATTATAATTAGTCATCTTCAAATAAAGAGTTCATCGTTTAAATGTTTTGATTTAAAACCTAGCAAAAATGTAACTAGAAGATTGTAGTAGTGCTCTGTACTTCTTCCTAAAATAATGATATATTAAAGAAAAAATCATTTCTACACATTGTAAAAAATGATAAAAGTTTGGAGGTTTAATGTTTCTGTATTCTGCTAAGTGGTCACTGAAAAGCCATAGCTATTAAAGTACTGCGTGACGACTTCCCTGATAACTTTTTAAAATGCTTCTGTTTTTAAAAACACTGGTCTGAGCAGTGTCTCTTTGCAGAACAGCTTGTGTAGGGATTAGGACAGTTACATAGACCTTACTCAAAATTACTTCTGAATTCTTTTATTCTGCATTGAGGTTCAGCACGGAAAAAATAGAGTGAAGGAGAGAACTGGTGAAGATCAGCAGGCGATCTGTGAGGATGGGTCATCTGGGCAGATGTGCCTCTGCAGTGCTGGGACCTCTGCTGCTTCACTGATGTGGATCCATCTTTTCATCCATTTTTCTCCATTCCATTTCCAATGTTTCGGTGTAGATTTATACTACACTTGTAGAAATTCAATCTGGAAGGGATCCTGGGAATTGTTCATCTTGTTTTCAGGTGGGACGAAACTTGTCTGAATCATTCTTGACTTAAATATACGTAAGAAAGTAATTAGTAAGATTCTATGAACTTTGTAGGGGATGTAATTTGGAATTTAATTGCTAAACCTCTTTCTTAGCGTTCAAGCTCTCAGTCAAAAGTGGCACCTCAACTGAAGATATATTAAAATTCTACTGTTCACTTGCAGCACCTCCCAGGGCTCAGTGTTACCTGCTAAGATTTTTCAAGTGTGTGCTCTGCAAGCCATCAGTGAAAACAGTGAAGCATACTAGACTGAGGACAGATTCCTGCCTGTTTCCAGTGTTCTGCCGTTCTCACAGCAAACTACTGGTACTTAGTCCCACAGTGCAATTTTGCGTCCTGTGATGTTCCCGCATCTTAGCGGTATAACCTAGATCATATTTCCTCTTTTTTTATTTTCTGTAACGTTGTGTGAAAAAACCTCCCTGAAGTCAAGATGCACTTCTTGTCAAAGGGGAAAATTAAGATTAGTTTGATGTGACTTCCTCGCCCCGCAACAAATCTTGACTGGCCAGTCCTCTAGGTGTGTACAAATAGGTTGTTTAATTACTTGTTTTGGTAACCTCTTGGTATGGAAGTAAGGATTACTTGTCTGTAATTCTTGTTTCTCCATTTTCTTCTCTTTTGGAGTAAGTTTTGCTTGTGCTAGCATTTCATGTCTTTGGGAGCTTTTCTGACTTCCATGACCTTTTGAAGACAATTGCAGGTGACTGAGGAGCTATTTCAACTAGTTCCCTTAGTATTCAATAGTCAAAGTCCTCAGACTTCGCCAGTTTGAATTTATGTTTTGAAAAATAGCCTCTTATCCTATTTCTGCCCTAGCTTTTTGAAAGCTTGGATTGGAAACTCTGACAAATTCATTGCTGTTGAGAATCTTAAGTTCTTCTGTGAAGACTGAAGTAAAAAAAATATTAAACCGTGTAATTTGGAGAAATAAGTAGAAACGTGATCTAACTTGTAATCGAAAAGCGGTCAGATCTCAAATTCTGGGTGCACAAACATCACATCTTCTGATCTTTGTATCTAATGCAGCCAGTCCTCTGGCTCCAAGGCAAACATCTGCAGGGTGAAATGGTCAATTTCAGTGTGTCTCATAAAAAGTCATCTCTTTCCCTTAGACGTCATTAAGCATAAACTTGTACTGTTTTAATGTATTTTTTGCCTTTTTAATGTAATTTTGCTTTTTACACACTTTATTACAGTGTTTTCTCCTTTCCCATGTAATTTTTTTTGTTTGGAGTAGAAAGTTCACACCCACTTCGCTGAAGATGGTAAAGGAGTGATTTCTGAAATTAACTATTAAATAAAAAAATTATATAAACAGATCTGGACATCACTTCATAGGGACTTGAGAACTGTCTCAGGAGCCTCTAGAACCACTCATGTTAATTGTTGTATATCTTGTAAATGTGTTTATTTCAAAGTACTGGAAGACTTCCAAAAAGTTTCCCTATTTAAAAGGGCAAAAAGGATGTCACAGGGGATTTAGCCCAGGACAAAATAAAGTAAAGGTTAACTTGGACTTCCGTCAGTGAAGGCTTAAAAGCTTTGGTTTTGTGATAGAAGGCTTTGTGAGACAAAGCTGATGCATTTTTTTAATAGGATTGTGTGTCTGGCCTATATTGCTATATTAAACTAATTTCTTCTTAAAGCAGTAAATCATTGCAACACAATATTTTGATATAAAAAACTTGGATTACATGTAGCTGAGACACAGAAAAGATTAAAAGCGTCCTGTTGCTTAAAGTGTAACTTTTAATGGGACGAGGAAGACCTACGTCTAGTGGGTCTCCAATGTATTCGTAGCCCAGTTACGCTTAATCAGTAATTTTGTTGGTGATTTAATTTTTGTTGCTTTATTTTTCAGATGATGCAAAGAATATTGGAGAAGTATATCCACAGTTAGTCATGTAGCTCAGTCATCAAAATACAGTAAAACTGTAGTTAGTACAGAAAACTTAGGTTGGGAAACCCTATTTTGAGAATATGAGCATGATACGAAGAGGTGCAGGGGGAGCTGGGACAGTTTAGCCTTGAGATGAGTAGGCTCAGGGGCATAAACTGAAACACAGGAAATTCCGTTTAAACAGAGGAAGAAGTTTTTCACTGTGTGTGGTCAAACATTGGAACAAGTTGCCCAGAGAGGCTGTGGAGTCTCCATCTATGGAGGTACTCAGAACTTGACACAGTCTCAGGTAACCTGCTGTGGTTGACCCTGGTTTAAGCAGAGGGCTTGAACTAGTCAGTCTCTGGAGGTCCCCTCCAACCTCATCCTAATTCTGTGACTCAGGGGAGGGCTTGGAGGTATGGTTATCTGTGGTGTCTATAATGCCATGGCAAAAGGGCTAGTGCAGTCTTTGCGTATACAAAAGAGACTGTGAAGTAGACAAACACGTAAAATGGTGACATTACACAGCACTGCAAGACCGCCATTAGTATATTGTCTTGAATTCTGGTGGGGTGTTTTCCTGACATGCTTAGAATGACAGTGGTGGCCATCTACTGTAGAGAGGACCTTTAATGGCAGGTCGGGTTTTCTAGGGTCTTGAGGAAGAGGAGGCAAGGCCCACCTGGCTCCTCCACTTTAGGATTTGATCAAGTTTGTCAAGGTAAACGAACCTACCTACTCTTGATGATCAATGGGCATAGGTGAATGTGGACTCTCCTGTCTTTTGCCTTTAGCCCAAGTGTAGTCTTTTTTTGCAGACACGACCAGAATAAGGAAAGTCTTTGGGATGAATATTTAGGTGATGTAGTATTGGGTAGTATTTTGATGAAGCTTCTTAGCCTAAAAATGTCAGGAAGTTAGACTGGATGAGCTCATGTCCTTTTTTTGTTTTCTCCCCCCAACTCTATTCAGATTTAAGAATGCTATTACAACTGGGAAAATCGCACTCTTATCATCTGTCCATGGGACTGAAGCAGATAGAACGGATGGGAAACAGTACCGCTCACCACTGAGATCCATAGACAAGATTCCCAGACTACTTTGTTGAAGACATGTAAAGCAGCACAGCCTGGTATTTACTGCTCCCAGTTTTGGATGCAGGTAATAATACTTCTGATATACTTCTGATGTGTTTCTTAGATAAAACAGGGAGAGTGTGTAGCTCCCTATTTGACAGGCATAAAACGCAAGACACGGGAGTTAAGTGGCTCACTAATTCAGTGTAGAGTTGGGGTCCTGGGCTCCCTGCTCTTGCAGTACGTTGTCTCTCCTTGTGGGTCACTGTGTCTGTGCAGGGTGTCATCAATTCCAGAGCAAATTCATCAGTTCAGCTTCATCCTACACTTTGTGAGATGATACTCTTGATTGTTTGTGAAGGTGCTACCTTTCAGAAAATCATTGATGGATCAAGTTAAACTATTTTTCTTATCTCTCCATGTGATGCTTTTTTGAGCAGGCGGCAGGGACTACAATAAGGACTTTAGTGTGTGCAGTGTGGGGACTACCTTTCTTCATCTGTCTTCATTGTGTGGTGGCCCTAACTGGCCCCACAAAGAAAAGAGACTAGATTGCCTTTTGAGCCCAGCTCAATGGGTATGGAGTTCTTGGTGTTTAGTAGATGTCTACTAATGATTTTTCCTGTGCCTGCCCCTAAAACGATGATAGAGTTCACACCCTACTTCTAGTGTATGGTAAGTCTGACAAGGTTACAGGTTTTAGGAATCAGAGGAATTTTTCTGTCAAGGCAAGATTAGCAACATACTTGCTGACTTCTTTTTTTTTCTCCTTTTCAATCAAAACCTGGATTCACATTGTTGCAACAGAGGTGGGAAATGTTAAGATCGTGAATGAGATATGTCCGTTAACAATTGTGCTGTACTTGTAATTCAGGTAGACCAGCTTCATATGGCTGTACACTAGTGACAGACCCGAGAGATGCGTGGGCCCTACAGCGAAATAGTGACAACCAAAAATGTTTGGCCATTCAGATATGTATTCCCTATTTACCACCCAACCTCCTCCCCCAAACAATCAAAATATGTGGAATCCTACTGTTCAAACTAATGGTAGTCAACAGTGAATTGAGACTGTATTTTATACTTTTGGTGGGGAAAATTAGTTTTCCACACACTGAGAATTAATAAATTTGGTTGTATCTTCAAGTTTTTATTTGTACATTATAAACAAAATGAAAATCTGATTGCTTTTTGGTGAATTTTGCCTGTAGTGGACATATCAGTCAGTATTTTACGGGAGGCCCCCCCGCTCCCCAATGTCTCCAACACATTTAAACCAGCTGGGATTGCCTCTCTTTAGGGAAGACTTCGTGCTTCCGTGCACGTAAAACTGCTCTAAGCCTGGTCTGTTTAAGGGAGAAAGCCGATGTGACACAGTGCATGTCAGCGCCATTCCTCCTTTCCCCCTTCTTTTCCAATAACTTCGGAACTCATCAGGCAACTTGTACTAAATTTGACAGAAGAGTGACAAGCTTGAAGGTTTTAAGCTCCTATGTGTTAAATTAAAATACGCTCAAGTAATGAAAAGACAATATTATGGGGCTGCAGTGAGGTAAGGGCTGCAGTATAAGCTCTTAGGAGACAGCAGAGAATTCAAGTATTTCTTAGATTGTGTTGCTTGTATTGACACATATTTCTTCTAGTGTCCTAATTGATTTGTATTTTCGACTCTGAGGCATCGGAACTGTGCTAGCACTGTACTTGTATGTCATAGTAGCATTATCTGGAGGTCTCAACAACATGGAGATTGTTCGAACTTTTATGGTCAGGTTATTCTAATGAAGTTTTTATTGGCTTGTTCTGATGCTTGTGACTGTCTTTTCCTCCCTCATCTTGCCATTTCCTTACAGTAGTTATTTTTGTTCTTAACATCTAGGTTTTTCAGGGAATTTTTATTTTTAAATTCTAGAAAGTGTCTGGTTAAGCTTTTTTTCAGCTGCTTTTTATTGTAAAGATGTGGGGTTTTCCCTCTCATTCTTCACTTAATCTCTTTAATAATCATAATAAAAAAATACTATAAAAGTATCAATTGAGTAGTGAAGAATCTCTAGGGAATAAGTAACTTGCATAAGAATAACTTTCTTTTTGTATTTTAAAATTTTGTGGAGTGCAGTCAATGGTGTGTCATTCTCAGTGTAAGGTAGGAAAGACTTGCCCAATTTGGTTGTTTTCAATGACAGCTAGTGAGAAAGAAAAGCCAAATAAGACAAAGACTGTGACAAAGTAGAGTTTTGGAAAGCCTAGTTCTCGAGTAGTGCGTTTTCCTTCAGGTTTTGTGAAAGAGTGGAGATGCTGGAAAAGCTTTCACGTGCTGCAGTACCTGCAATTTGTAGGTGGTATTACTGTCCGCGGTGGTTGGAGAAGGTGTTAAGCCCATAGCTTGGGTGTGTAGGTGGGTCTCTTCCAGGCAGTTATACATGAGATTGAGGAAAGGGGTCAAAGACATAAGTCCTAAGTTATTACAGGAAATAACAGACTTTCAGTTATCCTTATGAAGTCAAATGCCAAGGAATATATATGTTTGTTATGAATTCATTTATGTTTATTGTTTCAATTATTTGTCTGTGTCCTAAATTCTGCCGTGTTTCAAATTTAATTAATTTTGAGATACAGGAGTAAGCAACAAACTCCAGGCCCTTTCCTTCTTCTACAAATCACTTACAGCCACCACAATGCTTTCTGAACAGGGGGTTTTGCTGGACACTAAAGACCTGTAATGCCTCTGAGGCTGCTTCTTGCACAGCTGAGCAGGGCCCACAGTAGCCTTGTGAGTTGGGCAGAGATGAAAGTCACATAAACTTAAAGTAGTGTCGTCTTCTGGTGTGTATCAGCAGGTGGGAGAGGACAGGTAGCACAGCCCCTGTTCAGAGCTGGGGAGAAACAGCCTAGTGTAGGAAGAACAGCGTCTCTCTCGCCTCCGATGCAGTCCTGGAGTGAACTTGATGTGAATTTTTGCCAATAAACTGTAAAAATCACGTGTCTTATTAGGACAGAACTATGATTGACATTATATGGGATAAGATTTTCAAAAGCTTTTAAGAGCCTTTGCTGAACTGCCATTTTCAGAAACAATTTAGACATGTAGGTACCTAAGTCTTGTTGTAACTTCATGAGATTTTGAGATTTTTCAGCTTCTCCTTTTTGGAAATGTGGCTCTGAGTTACTTAGTGGTGTGGTGTTTTTTGTTTTTTTTTTTTTTTTTTTTTTTTTTCTAAAATACTTTCATCATGCTTACTGCATATGGTGTAGAGCATGGGGGAGGGACATGCGCTGACGTACGACTAGCATGTGCAGAGCAATAGCGAGTCCGAGGGCGGGTGGGTGTTCTTGGGGGTGAGCAGAGATTAGATGGAGACCACCAGTGCCACTCTCACAGGTGACCAACTTGCAGTTTCTCATTTATTTGCATCAGGCGTATACGGGCTAGGTAAGCACAACCTGTCCATCTGTAACTCGTTTCAAGCTTCAGCATGCAGTTAAGTGGCTCCATAAATGTTAGTGATTTCCACATGTAGGCTTTGATATGCAAGTGTCATCTTTAAGTGTAAAAGGTGCATCTCAGCTGTTGGCTCCTTCACTGCGCTGTGGTGGTGCTAGTAAAAATGCAAGACAGCATGCAGGTTGCAGAATTGTAAAGGTGACAATTGTGTTCTTGGCTATGCAGGTCTAAAAGGACAAGTGACTCCAAGGACTGTCCTCTCCTGTTGACTTCTCTCAACTACCTCTCTCCTACGCGGTTTGCAGGCACAGGGGCAAGCCCTTCCCACTGCGTTTTCTGAGCGTTCAGCTTGTCCACTGACCCCTCCGGAACAATGGTGGGATGAAACTGGAGTGCTGATGACCAGCTGGATTGTGGGGTGCGTCTGTGCGCTGTATCCGATGCATTTTTATTGTCTGAAGGCAATTCCTTCTGACTTCATGCATTTTTCTTCTGTGGTCATTTGTCCGTTTCACAAAGGACATGCAACTATGTTTTAAATTGAATGCATTTCATTTTTAACAAGGCCACTTTTCACAAGTAAAAGCCTAATGGAAGCCTGGCTGCTGAAGTAAGAATTTTTTTTAAATTAGTGGAGACTTACAAATGATAAAGCATAATTTAAACCCAGGAAAAATTCCAAAGTCTTCCATTGTTCTTTTAGGGTGTTATTGCTAAAAGCTTATTTTTTTCCCTAATATGAAAATGTAACACTTTAAAATGAGGAATATGTCTTGGTGCAAAGCAAAACGATATCCTGTGTTCAAATGGTAGCAGCAACGAGTACAGTCAGTTTTGAATCATGTGGTTGCTGCTGTGAAGGTACTTCAGAGACTGAAACTAGAACCCCTTCTAGCACTTCCATCTGCATACCTGTAATTCACATCATCTTTAGAAAGGACTTTACCACCGGCTTGCAAAGCGTGGATCGAAAGCGTGCTTACCAAATGTCATGTTGCACCTTGGCCTGGAAGTGGCTGAAGTGTGGGGGAAGATTGCTGTATTTTTTCACAGAGGTGTAGCATGGGCTTTTCCCATGCAGAAGAAAAGGCAAGTGTAGAACTTGAATTGGTGCAATGTATGTACTCATACATGTTTATACATAGGCTGGTACGTTCTTTTTCTGGTGCTTTTTTTTTTTTTTCCTAACAACTTGAATTTGAATATTGTCTACTGGAAATTTCACAGGATTCTGGTAAACAGTTAATAATTATTTTTAGGTGATTTCCAGTATGTAATCTCATTAACTTACTTTTTCAGCATACTTTGTAACAGTATCTTCTTTTTATTTTTTTTTTTTTTAATGAGACAAACCAGGGGTAGTTACTAGGAAACAACAGCTGCATAGGTGCTGGCAAGAACCTGCAAGTGTGCTGCCAGTTCATCTGAGCCAACGTGCTTGGTAGGGCCCTGGTGTAGCCAGAATAGCTTTTGCAGAAGTAAATCTTAAAATACCAATTTTCTGTCTTGTTTTGTACTTTTTTGTTGCTGTTTGTTTGTGGCTTTTGTTGTTGTTCGTCTTGTTTTTTAATTTTTCATGAATAATATGTTCATATAGCAGGGCAGTTCTATGCATGTCTTAGGTGTGTATAGGGGCACAGTTACAAATAATTAAAAAATCTCCCTTAGGATTGGCTCAGAGTATTCCAAATATGGACTTTATATATATATATATAAAAATATACATAGTGTACATCCCTTCACTTAAGGGATATTTAACTTTTACTGGCTTAGAGACCCTGTCACAGATAGGGGTGCAAAACTGTAGGAAGCAATATTCTCACTGAGATCAGGGTGACGCTTGTTTTGCTCTTTTGTTCATGAAGCAGCAGCTGAAAATGAAAGCCTGCAGATTGCAACAGTGGCTTGCTTTCTTACAGCACATACCCAGATTTTAATGAGGTCGAAGGACTCACTGGGTAGCTTTCCAGGTACCACGTACTTACCCAAACCACTGAATTAACCCATCAATATAATTTATTTAAGTGATGAGAGTGAAAAACTGAAGTAGTGTCATTCCTGAGGGTGGACATGTGCAGCCTGTGCAGAACCCTTGATGCTGGCTAACCTGGGGCATAAAAGTTTTGAAATAAAACCTGGATTTGCTGTGTGATTGCTTTGAAGCATTGAACAAGCTTGCTAGGCCGACTGGTTCATCTGAGCTTAGAATGGAAACTAAAACCCCTCCCTGCACCTAGGAGGGAAGCCTAAAGAGGAAATAATGACTTAAAAATGCTTTTATCTTCTGTACTGAAAGAAGATAAAGTTTAAAAAAATCTTTATGCAGAAAAGCTGCATTTTGTGTCATCTTGTAATGTTTTTGGCAATTTAATTATCGTCTTAAAAATGCATAAGTGACTACAGTTCTAAAAGCATTTGACAAAAGCTAATTGTGTTCTGTGGTCAGCAAAAACTTACTGGTTGGCATGGCGTGTTTTTATTCTGCAAGGCTATTGGCAGCTAAGAGAGCTATGTATTTCTATATCTTTTGTGAAACTGTAATGAAAATGAAGTTGTTATTGTGAAGCTTACAGTTTTGACAGTAAGAATGGCCCTTCGATCTCTGAAGGCTGCTGGATTCTCCATACAAGTAGAAGCCATAAACATTTTATAGCACAAGATGAATTGCTGGGATCCGAACATAAATTCTAGAAAGAAAAAGAAAAAAAATTGAGTGAATGCCTGCATCCTTGTATTTCTTGAATTGCTGCAGGAAAGAAGAGCCATATGGTATTTTGGTAACTTTTAATGCATTGGAAGAATATAGACTACAGGTGACTTGGACCAAATCCTGCAGACATCCTGTGTGCAGGAATATGACCTAATTTTAGTAAAATAGGACTTTGTGTTCAGCTTGCATTGTCCAGACTGCTGAAGAATTTTACCTAAACTACCAGATTAAGTACTCCCGTGCATTTGGTCATTGTAGAGGGAGAGCAGATTCCAAGACCACAGGCCCAAACCACAGTCTTTTAATTTTCTTTTTTAAATAGAAGAGGAGCATGGAGGGAGAAGAGTATTTTCATGTTCCTTCTTTGAAAATGAAAACAAAGGCGATTGACATCCTTTTACTTTTTCAGTCAAGTGTCACTCATCCTGAAGTTGTAATAATCAATTCAGAATGGCTACTTACACTTCTTTACAAAATTGGATGAAAGAGCCTTGCAGATAAGTTAAAGACCACAAAAAAAAAAGCTCGTAACTTCATAACTTTAAACTGAATTAGTTTTTTCTTTGAATTGCTTGTTTTAAGTCATGTTGCCATAGGTATCAAAGCAGCTAGCTATTATCACTTCTTTGTAAGGATTTCTGCTTTTTTTATATTCATGTTTCAGCAAATCAAAGGATAGGTCTTCAGACACGAAACGGAAGGTGTGTTGTTTTAAAGATATGCTAAATATACCTATACCGAGTCTGTCTAGGTACTCTGGGTACCAGCAGCAGTACAGATGTAGCAACACCAGATTTGCATATGGCAGCAACATAATTACATACTGTGCATTCTTGGAAAATGTTTATCTTGGTTGCTAAAGCTTCCTTTTGACTTTGGTGTTTTATCTCCTCTGCTAGCTAGATTAAGCTAGCTCAGATACTGTTACTCACTACACTTACAGCTTTCTCGTAGGGTCCTTTCAAACACTATGTGTTAGCTGCCAGCAAGTTTTAATGATACATGCTACTTTTATTGATTTATGTTCAACTCTGCTTCACTTTAAATGGAGACATCCATTTTTGGGTTCTTTTGCAAGAGCCTTTTGCAAAGGTCTTTGATACCTTGGAAGAAATCTGAAGCCCTAGATGTTTCAGGAATGGGGGAAAATCCTAATGGTTGGCTTTCTACAATGACTGTAAACAGCTATGCATCTCCCTGTAAGTAGTGTAGCAATGATTATCAGTCCGTGAATTAAGAGGATATTTTGTTTCTAGACTTCATGTTACATCATGGAACAAATAGAAAAAATTCATTAAGGCATCAAAGACAACTGCATATGAAAGCCTTATTGCACCACAGACTGAGAAGCAGTGTTTTGGCGTAGTCTTGTGCGTAACTTCATAGATGTGACTGACAATAAGTTAAATGGGAGCCACTCATCTGCCCGATATTGCTGTCATTCATAAAGATTTCCCCATCACGAAGATGGAGCCGTCCTGTTTATCTTCTTAGAAGCACAAATAGTGAAGTTACAGAAAAACAACTTAAACGAGTGGGACCCCCAACCTGTTCATGCATGCAGTTCTGTTGGAACCTGTACAGCTTCCTGTACCAAAAAAAAAGGGTATTTTGGGGATGTTTAGTATCGTTTTTACAATTTCATATTTTAGTAGTGTTTTTTATTTAGTGTCATTTCGCTAAATAAAGGTTTAGTTTAGTCCTAACTTGAAAGACTGGCTTTAAAGCTGCATGCGGTGACTGATTTTCTTTTGAAGAGTTGAATCTATTTACAGAATCTCACTACTGTTTTTAACTAACTTCTTTGCAACGTTTTCTTTCAACTTTCAAAATTCATTAGCTGTAAGCCATGTGTAAAATGTCTTCAGTCTTTGAATTGCTGTTTTATTTAGCAGCCTTGCATATCTGTGAATCTAAATTAAAAAAAAAAAAAGTCATTTAGTGAGGAAATAGTTAATAACAAAACATTACGAATAGTGTTTGAAGAGGCTGTTAGTTTTGCATAGGAAGTTTTCATTTTCTAGAATTTGTGCTGCCTCATTATTTGTAATATTGAAACTACTCCTTACCAATCATACCAGTCACTTACATGAAGAAATGAAAGTAATGTTTACAGTTTTGGGTGGAAAATACTGAGTTAGACTTAGTGGGCCAAAATCTGCTTTGAAGTAAAGTGGTAGGAACCCAAAGTATTGCATGGAGGGATTGTTTTAACAGGGTTGCAAACAGGATTCTTAATATCTTCTTGGAATGACGGAATTTAGTGAAAAGATGTGATGTAAGCATTTTCTGAACCAAAGTCAGGACCGAGATTGTCCAAAGCTGATGGCTAATGCACCTCAAAACTTGACGTCAACTAGTCAAAAATCGGGATGAAGGAATTTGGAGGCAAGTATGCAGAGCCGCTCTGGGAGCTGCGCTGGTTGTGCTGGTGGACGGTGTTCTCTCCCCGGTCATGTCGTAGGGGCAATTTTTGTGCTCTCTTTCTCCCCCTGCCTCCCCCCATCCATCAAGACAAAGTTCACTTTAAATTGACTTCTGGCATCAAGGGATCTTTCAGCTATAGAAAAATAACACAAGGCTGTATAGCAGCAGTGAGAACAAGCTGGCCCAAGGAGTTGGAACTGAGGTATGTTCTACTTCAGCCACAGGGTCGGTTCTCGGGGAGCAGGATTTTGGGAAGCCTTTGGCTCCTTTAAATTATCATGTAGTACTTTCTCCCTTTCCCATGTAGGTTTGACTGTTGGCAGAAGTAATCCGGATGCAGTACTTAATTTCAGGTTTTTAGTCATAGGTCAGAGAAGAACTATTTATCATCAAAGAGCCAATAGAAATATTTGCTACTATGTTTTTAACTACGATGAGTTCTGTGCACTTTAGCACTAAGAATTTTTTTAGGGAAAACTCTGGGCAGCTCTGTGTCCTCTGACATTCCCCTACCCTGCCCCAACAGATCTGCTTTTTTAATGACATCAGTGCAAAAAGACATAGCTGATAAACTGTAAGTTGATTTTGTTTTTAAATCGGTCACTAAGGTAGAAGTTCCGATAATATTGCAAAATCAAGTAGTTTCCATGAAAAGATCCTGACTTGCGCATTTGTTTTGTTTTATAAAGCACGAATATTTTTGTCAAAAAACTGTCTCTGTGCTAAGTAACAAGTTAATTTGTCTTTCAGTGAACAATATGAAATTACTATTCGCCAGTAACGTACAGTTTTGTAACTACTGCTTCTTCCTAGCAACATCTTTCGGAAGTTGCAGAGTGTTCTCTTTGAATATCAAGCAGTTTGGTAACCCTAGAAATGCTTTAGAGTATATCAGCAAGTTGTTGTACTGAAAGACTTCAAGAGGCAATACATTAGGCAAAAAGCAGTGGCGATACCTGTAGAGCACACCATACGTGCCCTTAAGCAAAAGATAATAATTAGTTGCTTGTATTCCCATGCAAACTATCCCGAGTGTTGATGTTTATGAATTGTGACGATCACTGCGATACCAACTCAAGCTCCAAGCTGCTGGAGTTGTTTATGGCCATTCAATTTTTAATGTACCATAAGATGTTTTGATGAGGGGCATTTGGTCCAAAGGGATTTGCATGCCATAATCATACCTCCAGTGATTTCAACACAAAAGGAAGCGTAGTTCTTCAAAGTATTTTAAGTGCTAACTTCCACTTCAGTATTAATAATAAACAGTAAGAATATCTCTGAAAATATCTTCATATTTTGGTGACTGAGTGAGAATCATTTGTGTCATGCTTATGGGATGATGGTCATTAAAAGTCATGAAGTATCTGCTGCTAGGTAGCCCGCAGGGCGAGAAGTTACCCACAGCTTGTGGATACCTGCTTTGCTAATTAGTTCACACCCGTTCAGATCACGCGTTTTGTACTTCAGTCAGAAGAAAATATTTGACTACAATTGACTGTCTTCGGCGGTCTGGTGCAGTGGGTGCTGGTGCTGTGTTCTGTAAAACCGCAGTTGTAAGATTTAAATAACAATTTAAATAAAATAACAAATAATTTAAATATATTTAAATAATACCGCAAGTTTACCCATAATAGATGTATTTTTGGTTCATTTGTACCATGTATGTTTTAGAGCACGTTCGTGTAGACTCCTGACAGTATAACCATTTTGTTACCGCAGAAGTCTTGGTGTTTCATTTCATGTGCCTGTACTTAAGCAAAACCAGTAAAAAATATGGCCAAAAAATATGGTAAAAAGGGGTCTGTGCAGAGCCCCTCAGTGCCAAAGGTTTGCTGACCGGGGGGGATGTGGTGAGCTGGAGGGTGGCGTTCAGTTATTTTGGGGGAAGGGAATAAAACTCTATTTTCTTTTTTAAGTGGAAGATGTTAACATGAAGTCTTACTATGGAAGCTCCTTCAGTTATCAGGTTTGATTTGTGCTTAGCAAAAAACCCCAAATTTCCACTTGTGGGTTGGAGGAAACACTTAACACAATTCCTTTAGTTCATTTCAGTGAATTAAAAGAAAATATGGGGGAAGAAATGAGATCATGTGAGTACCTATTACCTGAACCATATAATTTAAATCTGAGCTATCTCCACTGAATTATAAGAGTGGGAGGAGTTTGTTAGTCACCACGGAAGGCAAAATGTCAAAATGACTAATTACGCTGTTACAGAGCTGAGGAGATAAGGTTAATTCCTGAGAAGCAGAACAGGTCTTTAAGAACTGTGGTAAGACTATCTCCAATATAAATACAGCTAATACTATTTCGGTATAATTACATTAGTTGTCATGGCACTGTTTAGGAGATTACATCGCACCGTTGCTTGCATGGGGCAGCGCTGGCAGCTTCGCATAGGTAGGAAATGTAAAGCTGTGTCATGTTTTGAACATGGAAAGTCATCGTGCGTGTTTATACCTGGTTTTTCTGTGACCGTAGTCAAGATAATAAGAATATACAATGTTCCACTCGTGCCTAGTCCTGAAAAAGCTCACTGGAGGAACGTCTTCATAAAGAAATGAGTTGTTCATCTCCCCCACTAGCTTATGTTCTGCTGTGTAGCAGACAGGAATTTTTTTAGATCATAGGAGATACTGTATCATGTGTTTAGAGCCTCTGTCACAGTTTTTCAGTAGATCTCCTCCTCCTCTACTAGCTTTTGAAAAGCTTTAATTGTGATCCATTAGTGCAAAAAGAGTTAATTTCACCTGGCTTTCCTTCTGGACTTTCCTCTGCTACTCATCCCTCTGCTGCTTACCTGTTTCTAGTGTCTGGTTCTTTAGGTAAAATAAAGTTACCCATGTGCTCTAAACAAATGTGCTGAATTCAGATCTTAATTTCTGGGGGGCTTCATTCCCTGTTTTCAAATATAACTGCTTATTTTCTGAACATTAAACACAGCCAGGGCAACAGACTGATTTAATTCTGACAAATGCAGTCCTGATGTAGCACCTTGCATTTCTTTAAAAAAAAAAAAAAAAAAATTGATATATCATTTAATGTAGGTGCTGCTGGTAATCCCAGAGTTTGCTAGTGTTGTTAAAACTGAAGCATTTCTGTAGGCAGAAATAATTCTGTTTACAGCAAAGGTAACACAGGAAATGATCTGAAATATTCCAACAAAATAATTTTCTTACTAACAGTATTTAACTTAGTTAAATTGGTGTGGTATAATCTCATTAACCTTTAAGCAGAAGTGGAGAAAATCTACAAATGCTGTGGTTTACATATGCAAAATATAAATTGCACGAGCATAGCTGATGCATTGAATAGCGTGAACAGCAGTCGTGCTCGTCGTAGTTCAGCAAAAAAATGTTATTTCACAATTGTGAAATGTGAAGAAATGCACTTGGTGTAGCGTCCTACCTTAACGCGATAAACAGGGAATTTTTTTTTTTCTTCTGCAAGAGGTGAGCAGTTGCTGCACAGTGTTACTACTTCTATGATAGTTGATTCATCCCTTTGCTATGCAAATTTTAAGTATACATGGATTCAGTACTTTTATTTAAGAAATATGCCTGCAGGCTGTATTGGTAGGCTTTAGGGAGATATCTGGTTTGGTGTGAAATAAATAGTTGTTAAAAGATCACATGAATTTATGTCTTAGAAGATGAAAAGTGACGCTGTGAGCATTTTGAGAGCCCCCTCCTCTACCCGGCACACGAGCTTGCCACTTGGCTTTGGTTTTTCAAAGACACCTCTCCAACCTCACGGAAAATCGCAGAGCTGCAGGCTGGGGTGGGGAAGAGGAGAGCAGCAATGTGTCACCTTAAAAACGCAAGAGTTAGGACTTGAATTTCAGTCACCCCCAGCCCCAGCCTCGGGGGGTTTGACCCTTGGTGAATGCTCGCTGGTCCTGGTTGAGGGAGTGGTTGCTTTTGCTTGAGCTTCTGTCTTTACACCATTTGAGTGCTTAGCTTTTAACGAATGGATTTAAATGCCATAATTCAGGTTTATGTGCAAGTCGTAGGCATCCAAGTTTGCATATTTTGAGTGAAATGGGAGGGGGAAGAAACCTCTGAAAGCATTTGAGTGAAAGACTGCTTTGGTACTTGCAGTTGGTGTTGAAGATTTTTCTTGCTAAAGAAAACAAAACGTTTACTTAAAAGCTATTTGCTGCCTAATGTGGGACACATTTTGATGTGCAATTACAAAATATAATACCAGTTTAATAAAATTTAGACTGTAAAATAGCTATTGGGTTAAGCCCAGCCCCTTTTTATTCTGTTACTATCAAAAATATTAATCAACTCCTCACTTTGGTATGAAATTTGCTCTTGGTGTGCAGTTTTATTATCCTTTCTTTCTCTCATCCAGCAGCATCATTCTTTCTGCAGTGGTTTCTTTTCTGCTGCAGACGAACAACATATTTTGGAAGCATTTATTCCTTTTCTATGAATAATTTTATCTTTGTTTATGTAACTCTGGTGAGGACTTCTATGCCTTAATGATGTAAACTGAATTAACTTGCTCGTTACTGTTCAGTAGAGACATTTAGGGCAACTGCTACTGCCTTTAAAGTGTAAATCAGCCCAGAAGTTTAAATGCCTGAATTTGTGTGTCTTGTGCACACTCAGGTAATAGCCACTGAAATTAATAATCCTGACGCTTGTCTACATGAGAAGGTTGTTCCGCTGATTTATATAGAGCTGTTGGAAATAAATTGCAGCTCTCCAGGTGAGGCGGCAGCAGCCTTCCTCATGTGCCTCCTTGTCTCTCCTTGTCATATCTCCCTAGAATGCGCGCCCTTGTCTTAAATTTGTCATTTTTAATTCTGTCCTATTGTTTTCATTGAAAGGGATTAGTAAAGGTAAATCTTAGCTTTCATAGCATTAACATTAGCTTATATCTGTCATATTTGTCTCCTAGCTAAACTAAATACTGCTTTCCTTTACCCTGTCACACTTTGTTTGAAAGAACTAGTCTACCTAGAACTTGGTATGGCTTTTCCAGTGAGGAGAAAATCATTAATAGATGTATATTTTTCAAAAGTGTGATTTTTATGTTGTTTGTCTTTCCTGGTTGTCGCTGCCCACCCACCCAAGCCGTGCGGAGGTACGTGTGGGGACCCGTTTCTGGTGCTGGTGATGTTGCTTGGTGGAGGTACGGCTGCAACCAAAGCCACCGCTTCTCAGATAGCCTGAGCGACGGCTCGCGCGGCTGCTGGGGAACGGTCGGGTAATGGCATTTGGGCATGGGAACCATTAAAACCATTTAGTCGTGGTTCTTTTGATGGTACCAGTGTCAGAAGAAACAATACACTTTGTAAGGTGTTAGCAGCAGATTAAAAAAATAAAAGTATACTACCCATCAGGTGTATGTGGTGTAGTTTCAAGGAGAACGTCGTGTGTGGGCACGTGAAGCGTGGGCGGGGGGGGTACGTGCCTGAATCTGATTTGATGTGCCTTTTTCCCCGCAAATTTATAAGTATTTTTTTTTCTTCACATTTCATCTAGAAGCAGACAAATGAAGAAGAAAATAAAATATTTTGTGGGAAGCATATGGAGGAGTCCTCCTAGGCCTGTTTTCATTATGTTTCAAAGCCCTTTGGACAGACTTCTGAAAAGCAGGATGTCTGGCAGGCTCTGGGATGGGGAAGAGCGAGGTGCCTGGCTGCTCTTCCTGGGCGTAATGGCAGCCTCCTTTGATCAGATGGAGAATTATATTATCTAATTCTTCTACAGAAGTTCTTTTAAAGTCATAAGCTGGTCAGATACACTCCTCAACAGCTTTTATTTAAAAAAAAAAAAAAAAAAAATTAAAAAAAAATCATTGTATCAAAATGGAAACATATCACCAAACAACATGAAATAAACTTACCTATGTATCCTGGCCAGTCATGATCTGCTTTACTGCATTTGTCTGTTACCAAAAAATGCAGTATTTTTATTATTTGTAAGAGAGGAAGAGCAGAAAATGGTATCTTCTCTACATCATGGACTGTATATGTGAGAGCTGATGCTTTCCGCCGTTGCTTTTCTTTGGTTACAGATTTTTCTTACATGCTCAGTTCACGTGCCTGCCTTCAGATTTCACCTGCTCTGACAAAGAGTACGCAGATAATTGCTAAAGCAGAAGTTAGCAAGAAATTTGAGGGTCTTTTTTGTTTCTGAATTTGACAAAGTTGTTATACTTAATTTATATATTCTAGTTTTCTTAGGTAGTGGTTTCCTCCTGTATGTAAGTCATGCTATTAGCAGTGACGGTGCTTTGAACTGTCATTTCATACCACTCGAAGTTAATTACTAGAAAACTGGGGTTTTCTTTTTTTATATTAACCAGTTTCATGTAAAGTATATCTCTTTACTGAGGATGTCACTGTGAGGTAGGAGTAACTACAGTAAACTGATGAACAGAGCAATTGAGCCTTTGATCATGCGAAAATGTAAGCATGTGTTGAACTTTACACTCGAGCATTCCCACTGGCTGTACAGGGCTTACGCAGCCGTATTTCAAGGGTCCTTAGCAGGCTCGACAATAAAACCCAGATATCCTATGAAGCCAGGGTGCTTTAAGTCTTTGCTCAGACTGCTTAGTAGGCACAGAATGAGGGAGATAATATATTTTTAGCTTTTAAATTCAAAGAAACCTTTCAGTTAAAGGAATTCTTGACAATTTTAAATGCTCTGTTCTTGCAGTGTTCGCACTGAATGATGAGGAATGGTGTGATTTTGATTTTTCTTTCAGACTGGAGAAAAACATATCCCATTTACTTTATGTTGTTGCAGTTTAAAGCATCAAATGGCATAGTTTATATTTACTGTTCTCAATAGTTTCTCCGAAATGATAAGCAAAACAGGCCTTTTATCCTGTAGTATTGTGAGTAGAACAACAAACATATCAGCATTGATACAGCAGGAGGTTGCTTTCAGAATAATTGCAGAGGATGATCTGATTTTTGTGATTTAATAACTCACTATCTGCGAAGTCACATAGATTTGTATGAGTTTTTTTCCTGCTATTGGTGCCAATGAAACACAAAACTTGGAATAGTTGTTGTATTTATTTTTTTTTAAAGTGAAAGAGAAAATAAGGGTCACAGCTCAAGAAGGGAGAACTCTATAATGTGAAAGAACATGGGATCATAGGATAATTCAGGTTGGAAGGGATTGTTGGAGGCCATCTAGTCCAACCTCTTGCTCAAAGCAGAGTTGGCCATGAGCCTTTGATACCTATATCCAACACAGTATGTAATTATGGAATACTTGAGTATTACGTGATCTTTCTCTGTAGTGTCTGCATTTAATCTAGTGCAACTTTCTAGTTTGCGTTGAAGGATATGACTCACAAGGCTGTCATTTATATTCCTTTACATTACAAAATGTACTCTACAAAAGACTTCAGCTGATTTTTCAAGATTTGGATTCTGTGTGATCAGAAGTCAGGCCAGTACCTCCAAGTGTAGCAAGTATCTTCTTGGACTATGTTCTGGGATTATATATACAATACATAAGTATTTATATTTTTCCTTAACGCCAGCGATGCCTTCACTGTAGGCATTCTTTTTCTGCAAAGATTTAGTAAGTTTAATCGCTACTATGGAATACTTAATAGTGCATCTTTTCTGCAAAGAATTGAAAGAGTTTTTGTTTTTTGTTTTTGTTTTTTCTATTGGCATTTGAAAAGCAGAAAAAAGCAACTACTACAACAGAATTTTATTAATGAATGATTTACACTGGTTCCAGCTGTGACCATGTGATTAGTCCTTCACTAAGCAACAATGGGTATTTTCTTTCTGCTTTTATTTGATTTCCAAGAATGTGTCATCTGTTACATAAACTGCTGCCAGTATACCCCGTGCAAACTGGTATTTTTTATTTCCCTGAAGCGTAAGATGAATACCCACCCATATCCTTCTGGAAATACTGGTTTAAATGAATTGGGAATTTTATTGGCTCTATCTGATTCAGCATGCCAAAATCATAAAACTTAAAATATTTATTAAACGCACTAGACTGTAGGATGCCTTGCTCCCTGGTAGTGCAAAAGATAGATTATTTTCACTTTTACATTTCTATCTTAATATTTTATTACAGCAATACAATGTGTTATAGAGGTGGACAAGCCTGCAGATTGAAATGTGGATAGTCCAGATTGTTCCTTTCCCTCGACCATATGGTGTAGTTCTAAAAGCCTTTTGTACGCTGTCTGTTCAGTTAATTGTAAACTCGGTCTTTAATGTACCTTAAAAAATGAGATGTATGTGAACTAAAAGGCAGCATATCCTCTGGTAAGTAAAGTTTGCTAAAATATATCTAAATTCACAGTCCTGGTCTCTTGGTAGATTTTTTTTCCTGAGTGAATTTGAAAGTCTTTCACCGTTTCTTGGTAACGAATGTGAGTATGTGTGTGTGGAGGGACAGGTTTTTCCATTTCCTCCTTGGGAAGGGGGGGAGATTTGAGTATATAATGAACATTTCATAATATTTTTGCTTGGCAGACAGCTCTGCCAGTGGGTGATGTGCAGGAACATCGAAGATTTCTGACAGATGGATGGTAGGACTGCTAATACACCTACACACGTTTCAGTGTCTGATGTTCCCAGTGTTTCTCTGATGCCTGAGAAGCTTGTGCTCACACTTTGGTCTGATATTGCCCAGGGCCGGGCTTTAGAAGAGCAGAAGCAAGTCTCACCCTGGATTTTCATATGCCACAGAGAGGGTAGTTTATTATAGTATTTATGATGGAGGCAAACATCTTTTTTTTGTGTAATAAAGAGTTAAAAATGTAATTGTTAGAGAGTTTCAGAAGCAATTTTATTTTCTGTTGTCTCACCATAAGAAGCTATTTGGGAAAAGTGACTGTTTTCAATGAAGATAGGGTTGATACATCTAAAGAGGAAGAAGTAAAAGAGTAGGAGTCTCTCACTGAAACGGCTCTTCTGTGGGTCCCAACCTGTTTTTCAGCATTGGAGAGTGTTCACTTATTAGTGGCAGTTTCAGTGGTAGGCAAGACTCACATAATCTGTGGCTTTGGAGATAAAAATTCACTAACATTTAAAAAAAAAAACAACATTGGAAATCAAGCAAGAGGTAAATGACAGTAGTGGAGAGTGAGACTGATGTGCTGTGAGAGGCCTCTTATAATGAAACTTATTGATCTGTACTGCATATCTGAAGTTTTCAAAGGATTTTGGATATTTCTTCTATCACCAGCTGAATGCAAAGGAATGGGTAACCTTAGGGGATATTAGAAAGAAAATAATGCAATTTTTTTGCCTGCAGAGATTAAATAAAGTCACTCTTGCCCTTTTTTACGCATGCAGAAATGGAGAGAGCTTCAGCAAGAGTCTTCTCAAAATGGAAACAAATAGTAACCAATAGCCGATAGTGCATCTGTTTCTTCCCATCAGATAGTATGCTCATTGTGAAATAGTGTAGAAGTCATGAATTAAATTGTATGATGGTAACTAAACAGCACGAAGCTGCTGGAGAACCGTGATTTTTCTTATGCTGGCTTTTTGTACTCCTAAGCATATGTGACAAAATATTTTGCTTAGGAGGTTCTTCTGAAACTTCACCTTTGTGGAGTGATGAAGAAGGAATAGACTGGGTTTGTATGCTGCAGAAGCAGACACAGATCCTGCTCAGCTGAAGTACGATCAGGGGGATGCTGTATACACTGGCCAGTGTATATGGTGAAAGGACCAGCATCTTCCATTCCATACTTCTTTGGCTGTAGCATGAAATCAGTGGGAGCAAGAAAGTATCTGTGGGCAGAACTCTTGCTTCTTGCAATCCAAGTAGTTCAGAAGCTTTGAAACGCAAGAAACCACTTGTAATGCTTGAAGAATCCAGCTGTAATTTTGAGAGCTGAAAGAGAAAACAGTGACTGAACATTTGTTGCAGCTTCCGTATGATGAGAGCAGTTCTCAAAGCCCGCGAGTTGCCACTTGCAGAGAGTATATGAATAACACATCTACCTATTTTTACTGTATACTGGCAAATGTAGGCTTACTTCATTAGAGCAGACAGTACAAACAAGATGTGCTAACTTGTATGGTTTAAAAAAAAAGACCTAATTTAACTTTTCACGCTGATTCTGAAATAAGAGAAATAAAAAAGTCATAGAAAATCATATCACTTCAACAGAAATGTTAGTCTTTTTGTCAAAAAAATCTTTATTTAATCTACTTGTATTTTAATAGCTGTTTCTTTAACTTGAGTGGTGTGCGTGTCCATTCAGAAAGTTATTAACGATGTCAGCTTAGTTTGTAAAACAGTGGAGTTGGAGACTGCCACTTTTATGGACTAGACATTTGTTAGATCTGTGAAAACGTACAAAATTCTTCAGCTGATATTGAGGATTGCAGCTTTTTCAGCAAGTTTCTTCACAAAGAAAAAAATATCAGCATTTTTTAAAACAAGGCTGGACTCCCATGCGTCTGGGACTAGTTGAAAGCATCATTGAAGTAGTTTTACTTGTATGGGACAGTCTGGATTGTAGTGGTACAGAGAGCTTCCTAGAGGTGTGGGAGATGCGTTCAGTGTTTCAGCACCTTACAGAAGAGGACATGGACAGAAGGTAGGAGCGTAGAAGACCAAAGGACGAAACAGGTTAGGCTTAGAGAAGCATGTACAGAATAGGTGTAGAAGAGCATTAGTAGACTTGAAGTATTTATGAGCAGGGGCTGGAAAGGAGGAGAAAAGAACAGAAGATTGGGAAGATTTTGGAAAGAGCATATGGAATAGAGTTGATCAAAAAATGGATGACTCTTTGGCAACATGTTAAAAGCTGTTCCTTTTTTCTGATGGGAAATTGAGATGTACCAAGCAAGTCTAATGAAAATGAGAAAAATGGGATGGAATGAGCCTTAAGGCTAACTGGGGGGGAAAAAAAAATCAGAGGTGAAGAGGAAAAATTTGGATTTGATGTGATAAGATGGAGGAGGAAGAACGAGATTGTTTGTAAAGGTGTTTGAGACAATTTGAGTGGAGAAGAGTTGCCAGGTAGGGGAGTGAGACCGGAGATTAGTCAAGGGAGCTGTGAAGCTTTGCTCCTGGGACAGGGAAGAAAGGACTGTATTGAAACTAGAGATTTCTGAATGAGCAATGAAGCGTGATGGGGAAAGAGAAGAACATTTGAGGTTGTAGGCTCAGTAGATAGGAGACATGGTGGACATGTCCGTACATAGGAAAAAGTTGGAAGTGAGGGTAGTTTGAGACAGGAAAATTTGATATGCGTCCCATCAAGGTAGTAGCTGATATGCTGTAAGTCTATGCTTTGTAGATTTTATTGTGTTGCTGAAAAATTTTAAAGAAGAAAAAAAGTGATGTAGGACTAAGGTAAGTACAACAGGAAGTAATTAGAAAAGAAAGTGAAATAATTAGAAAAGAAAGTAAAAGAACAGGAAAAATAGAAGATGTTATGACATAAATGAAAAGAGGAAATCAGGGATTCAGTCATGTAAGAAACAATTCATATGGTTTCAAGAAGTGTGGATTTTCCTTTTGAAGATGGAATTTATCAGCTAACCAGATGAAGAATGATATTAATAGAGGATGCAAATTTTTGTCTTAGTATCGGTTTTAAAAAAAAAAATGAAATAATGAAATTAGAATCTGAGTAAAATACGTATTTGACTGTATTTTCTTACAGGGGCTCATGCTAATGAAAAATTAACACCGTTCAGAACATTTTTTCACTTGTGGCAAAATGGGAAGTAAATTCTTGCTGGTTTAAGAGAGAATGTGCATTGAGGTGGCTGGAAGTAGGGACATAGAAGTCAGTCAGTGCTATTTTCTTCTGCTCTTGGCTTTACTATAAAACTACTATTGGAAAATTGTGCAAATCACGATTTTTAATTCAAGTTTTCTCATCTGTAAAGTAGAGATGACAATACCTACCTACCTACCTCCCTCACAGGAGTGTTGTGAGGTTCAGTTAATGTTTGTTAAGCTCTTCAGCATTTTTGATTTTGAGAGGGGATAAGTGAAACCGTCTTGTGTTAATAATGGGAAAACACCAGGCAGAAGATGTAGTACGATTTTGGGGTTGGAGGGAGGAGATAGAACAGTTACATCTTGTTGTTTAAAGCATATTTAAACAAAACAATTGAAAATGTTTGGTTAGAAGTTACATAATTATTAGGTTTATTTATTGCATCCAAGCATTTTCTTACAGTTAGCTTGTAATTTGAACATGTACACAGATCTAGAGTTTTGTTCCATCTTAAGATAGTTTAGAACTCCTTTGACTTTGAAGAGTTCAATAATTAATCTACGTTCCCTTTTTGCCTCCATTGTAAGGTCAATTCTTTATAGTCTATCTACATATACAAAACCAAACCAAATATTTCTCTGTTGTCAAACTCTGTTTGCCGAAGGTTTCCAGAAGGGCTGAAGTGCTGTAGTTAGAGGTTGTAGGCTTTGGAATAAAAAGTCAGTAGGCAACAATAATAGTAACAAATATATGAAATTCTGTGTATGTATGAATACGTGCCTACAGTATAATTTAAGCAACCCAGTAATAAGGTCAGGAGAAAATTTTTGAGAACATTGTTGACAAAAGTAATCGAGTGAACTAGTGGTGTTGAGTGATAAGAAAATCGGTGGGGGGGATTAGCCTTGCTAAACCTTGTTTCTGAAGCCTTTTTCCTATTCAAATAAGAAATAGTCAAAATAACCTTTCTAGTTAGAGTCAAAGGAAGTGCTGTGTATATTCACCAGCAAGTTTCTTAGAATTGACTGTGCCTGTAGATGCAAACTTTACAAGTGTAGTGGTGTGTCAGCAACATCACAGGTGTCATTATAAATGTCAGCAGTATGTAAGTGGTATTTGTAAATAAGCACAAATATGTGCAATGGTCTATGTTTGTTAGTCAACCATTACGCACCTTCAGTATGCCGAAGCCTAGTGCTTGGTTGAGTAGCTCACGTGAGTTGAATGTGCACTAAATATCAAGTGGTGTTACACAGCTTGAAAAGGAAAACAGCTTTAAAGAAAAAAGCAGACTTTTTTTCTAAGTCATGCTATTAATGCCCAAGAAAGTGGTTCCATGAGTGTTAAGAAACCAGCTGTCTCTAGACTCTAGGAGAAATCATTTATGGATCTTTCTTGTCCATACTTATTCAGAGCTTCAGTGGGAAGGCAGAGTGCTGCAGCTCTGAAGAGTAGCTTGAATCAGCTTGCATGAATATTGCCCTCTCCAAGGATATTGGCATGCAAAACAGATTTTGTTCATCTTAGTGCATTTTGAACGCACCTCACAAATGGTTCGTAACCACTTTGAAATGAAGAGACAGAGTTTGGATTAGGTTCTCTTCAGTGGAAGCTAATGCGTGATCGATGTAGATGGGTGGAAATAACTCCTTTTCTCAAAGCATTTGCTTTGTAGTGCTTAATTTGGGGTACCCTGTCGGCATTGTTTTCCACTATGTATATTTGCTGGAGGCAACTTAATCTGTGCAAGCACAGTGACAAGCTGTTGTCATACTGAACATCCAGCTCTTCCCTCCCACCCCTTCCTCTCTCTCTTTCTTATATTTTAATTATATCTCCAGTATTCAAACTGGGAGAGTGAAGTGTCTTCCAGAGCTATTTCTGCTTTAAATGTGGGACTAAACCAGTTTCGTGTAGCGCGTTAAACTATCTACATCTGACTGATCTTTGTGGGACCGACCACTGCTTAAACAGTATGGGGAGATCGGATCTGAAAAGATTCAGAAAGATCTGAATCGTTTTCTCTGTAGTAAGATAAGACCCATGTAATACCTCTCTTAGATTCGGATCCGTTTTATGACAGTGATTTTTGAAAATATCAGCATAAATAGACAAATGAAGATAGGTTTAACATTATCTCCATAAGCAAAGCACTTGTTTGCGTGTTTGTTAGAAAAATAGCTGAGTACAGCGGTGTCCAGAGCCACCATCACAGCACAGCAAAAATGCAGCATCTTTATTTTCTGCTGTGACTGATGAGTAAGGATGCACTAACTTCCCTGGATCACAGAGTGACTTCCAATACACCACCAATAAAATTCACTTTAGGTAAAGCAAACTTTTGTTTGCTAAGTTTTCTTTGCTTGAATTTTTGCAGACTTCTACGACTTCATTGCTCAGCAGAGTGTATTTGTTAGATTGATGGGAGGAAGGTGCAGCTGTTAAGGGCAGAAGCTTATGAAGGTGAAAATGGTTCACGATTTCCCTTTTTTTTTTTTTTTTTTTTGTCAGCTGGAAGGCAATGCTAAGAAGCTTCTTTAAAACTACCTGAATTCACTGGAATTCTAGCAAAGACTAAGAAACAGTTAAAAATGGCATTTTTATTTCCATTTTAAAATTTTTAATTTATATAAATGATTCTCCTTCACCTGAACAGTTTCTGTTGTGTGGCTTGGTTAATAGGCAAGATGTTTTCCTAGTCCTAGTGTTTGGTGTGCTTGGGTTGAAAGCCTTCACAGCTTTCATCTAGAGCAACAGCGAACACTGCAGATTTTGCAGGAGTACTGGCAAGTCAGCATTATTTCTGCTGAGCAGTTGCTAAGACTGTTTTGAGACCTGATGAGTAGTACCTGGTGTGTTTTCTTAGTGTCTTAAGCTCCACAATTGACTATTATTTGTATATGAAAAAAACCATAATGAAAAATAATATCAAAGGTTTTAGCTGTAGCATTGCTTTGAGTCTGATTGCACGTGGAAGGCTCTTTGATATAACCACTGCCTTTATTTTAGAGGTATTTCCAAGCTGTTTTTTTTTTTTCCTTCCTCAGGTCTCCAAGAGCTGCTTATGGCTGCTGTGAATGCTTAACTGGTGGTATTGCTAAAAATTTCCCAATGGCCAGAATAACTGCATAACCCTTAAATCTCTAGTACGAGACAGAACAGATTTTTAACTTGCTGGTGAAACCTGTGATCTTTGTGACTTTGAAATGAAGAAGTGGGAATATTAAGCACAGACCTTGCATGCATGAGGTGTAAGCGGTTTCTCATGTCGGCTTTTAATGGTATTTCTGGCATTTCATATCAGTGATGTCAGTAAGAGCCCCTACTAATAGCCAGCTCAACTTTAAATAGTTAGGATTTTCCAGTAATGACCTTAAAAATTTCTTCAGCTCTAAGCTTTGCAGTGAAGATTTTTTTCTCTGCACCCCAGTAGTTGTGGCCATTATAAACCATGCTTAATATTCTTAACGTTGTACCAGTTTGCAGGAGGAACATGCTAGGTTCTGCAGGTTCTCTGGTGATTCAGGTTGAAGTAGCTGGTGAGTGACAGTATCATTTTGGTTTTGTTGAACAGGATGTTTGATTTTGATAAGGGTTTTCAGATTTTAGGAGGAAAGTTTTATGAGCGCGGCCAGTTGACTCAGGCAGGGGAAATGCTTTTTCAGACTTTTTTTTAGATAGTCGGAGAAGTGATTCTCAAGTGACACTAAAGCTGAAATCTTAAGTGAGTTTTACTAATATCTTCATGATTTATAATGAAGTAAAATAAGAAAACCCAACTGTTTTTTAACTCTTTTCATTAGAGTCTACAATGCAGATAGTGTGCTATAGCCAGATTTTGTTGCGTGCAACAAAAGCATAGTTTTTAAGACACAGACTTTCTGATGGTGGTGATTTCAATGGTGCTTTTTCTAATATCAGCCATCTGATAATCTTAAAGGAAAAAATGTACATATTGATGTCCTCTGTGCATGTCTTTTGCCTTGCTGTTATCCATGGCAGTGCTAACAGGGTCCATGCTCATCTCGTATCTGTTAGGGTCTCCCCCAGACGATAATATTTATTCTTTTTGCAGTATCTCTTTTTAAAACATCAGCTCAGAACCTAAACTTGTTTACAAAATAACCAAAATAACCTTCCAAAACAGATTGTTTTGAGATGCTTGTATATCACTTTTATTCATGAAAAAATATATTTCCTGAAATGCTCACCATTTTAATTGACAGATGATAACAGACATCTTTATTTAACTCATGTCAGTGTTTTTCAGCTTTCTGCGATGCATGTATCCATAGATACTTCCCAGTGGAGGAGGTAGACCCCTTAACTTTCTCATACTTGCAAAGTAAAATAAAATGTGTGAATATGCTTTTCTTTATCACTTTAAGCAAATCCTTGGAAGTATTTTGCAGGCTCTGCAGACAACAGAATGGAAACAAGTGACTGAAGTCATTAGATTTGCTCTTCTTGGGTCAGCAGAGATGTTGGGGAACGCTTGCAGTGCGATGTCGGAAAGTGCTTTGGCCATACTCCGGAGCCTTTACTATTGCTATAGCCCTTTCAGAGGGCTTAGTCAAAAACTTTATAGGGAAGTTATTTACAGGAAACATGATGCTGCACCACTAAATCAAATTGGCAACTCTCATTGCACTAGATTTATAAATTGATGTGGGTAACATATCTTCTGTATGTCAAGTTGGAAATAGGATGTAAATATTATTAAAATGGAAAAATATGTTCAGTGCCGTATAAAGTCCTCATTCAACATTGTGTGATGTTTATTATTGAATCTGAGAGCTTTTGAGCTGCTTCTCAAAGAGATAACATGATGCTGACCAGACAGAAGTTAATGAGATGTGTTTCTGTTCTCATAGATTCATAGTATGAAGCATTGGTTCAGTTCTCTCCTGAAGACAAAGAGTTGGGCAAGTGGAAGATCAACAATTATTTCATCTGTTGCATTCTAGTACTTAACAGTTAAAATTAAGGACTTTTTTGTGCAAGTAACTTTGCAACCTTGAAGTGACTCTGTGAATCACAAGACCGTCATATCCAAACAGCTGTAGGGATCTAATACATAAATGTTGCTTCTTATAAACAAGAGAAAACCTGATGATTTATTCTCTTCACTCAGTGAAGGGTTTCGTAGCTTGACAAAATCCTCGTGATTATAATTTTAAATTGCTTGTGTTGCAGATCTTTAGGTGAATAACATGGCAGATATGTTTGGCACACCTTTTGAAGTCCATTTTACATTGTGATTGAATTCCATTTTGAAGTAACCTTACCGGCGTGTGTTCTGAAGTTCACGTATCTGTCCCTTGGTAATACTCCTCCGTGTGGGACGACTCCTGGATTTCACAGTTGAACTCGATTTGACAGTAGATCTCATCCTTTTTGTTGACTCAAGGTGTGACTGAAGATGCAGATCCTTTCATCACATATTCAAATGGATAGTTTCTGACTGTAAAATAAATCTGGCTTGTGCCCACTCAAAAGTTGCTGCCAAACATCTCAGGTTACCAAGCCTAATGTTTAAATTAACTCTTGCAATTCCAGCTTTTGTACAAAAGAGTGTTTTAAGTGCTAAATCCCAAATTTCCATGATACAAGAATGATTCGCTATTTATCATTTAAGGTTTTACTACTTCAAATTTGCTGGAGAAAGCAAACCAGCTTATTGATGTAGGGTGATTATGTTATCTCATGGAGCAATTAATAATGGCTTCTAACAAGTGTTTTGTCTTTTAATCAATTAACTAATATGAACTACAGACTAAATAAAATTAGTTAAAATATTTACAAGTCATATTTTCAAATGTATATATCTATGTTCTTAAACTGGCTATGAATGCAAGTTGTAATGCTTACCTTTCTATACAGAAACTGGTCTAAAGTCCAGCATGTGTGGAACCCATTTCTCATCATATTCCTAATAAATTGGAGGAATTTCAAAATGCCAGCCCATTATTACCAGACTGGTGCTTTTTCTATAATAGGAAACTAGCAACTAATATGTCTCCTGTCAAGTTTAAAAATAGCGCTACATCTCCCATTACCACACCTATTAGTTCCCTATCCACTCAGAGATATTCTAAATCAAGTATCGTTCATCTGTTTAAACCTAATGTAAGCCTTCAAGTTCATCAATGTTATCAAATTTATTGTAATAGGTACAGTGCTGGAAAAGATGAGTCTTGCAAACTGCCTTGAGCCTTCAAGCACTGTAAACACCGTCCAAATAAGTTGGATAAAACCAACATACCATGAAACAACATTAGCAGGCTCTGTTAAAGTAAGTTATCATTATTCCAGGCTTTTGAATTACATGGCAAATGGGAGCTTATAATTAACTGTTAAATCAGAATAACTAATTTTCTATCAAGTACAAATGCTAACCTTGCATTTTCAGGTTATGCTCTCCTGTTACATCTGTGCTGGGTTTTTTGAAAAACCTGTTACTGGCTGAAGAGCTACCCAAAATAAAGTTACAACTTTTTGTGAAGATAATTGATTGTTTATTGTCTGCTGCTCTGCAGCATACTCCTGCCGACTTCTGTAAATCTATTGGGACCACTAAAGGAAGGAAGCAGAGGAATAAACTCTGTGGAAGAGTAATCCAGTTTGCTGACAATGGGTGGACGTGGCTGTAGTCATTTCCCTAGCAGAGCATGGCCCCTGGTTCTCCATCACACCTCTTTGTCTTTTCCCCTTCTCTTTTGGCTTGGAAATGAAGACTGCTTTCTCCTGATTAAATATGAAAAATACTTACTCTCCCTTTGTTAATCTGAGCTCACAAAAAGAGTTTATAGGCTATTTATTTTCCCTGATACCCTGTTCTGACTGGTACGTCGTCCCATGTATACCGCTTAGGAGGTCAATTAGAGACATGCAAACCGAGCTGTGTATTGTAACTGCGGTTCGCGATGTACTGGGAAGCAGGAGATCGGTCAGTGAAATTTCCCTGAAAATGTCTTTTGAGCGCTGTGTTCCAAAGAGAGATGTATGCTTCCCCACCGAGGTCGTGCGGCTGTATGTGGTTTTGAGTTAACCATAAATGTGATACGCGGATGGTTTTTTCCCCTGGAAAAAAAATAAACTGCGATGATTTATTTTATTCAATATAGACAAAGATTTTCAAAGATGTTGCTTGAGAATGGCTAGAAGTACAGATGCAAAGTATTTATGACAATCTCATACTGTCAGGAAAGAAGGTGAAAAGAAAAGTCTAAGGATTAAATTTTTTTTGCTTTTCTGTAGCTGAAAAAAAAACGAATTTATAGCAAGAAATGATGAAGGCCATTAGTGCCTTTGCATGGATAAAATAATAAAACAATTTAAATACTGAGTTTTAAAATGCGTACTCTGCATATGCATTAACAACTTCTTCATAAGGATTTATAGCAATATTGTTTACTTAGCATGCATGTGCAGGATAACGTGCAGATTTTACAGCATGTTACTTTCTAAATATGTGAACTCCAAAAGGAGCCATTTGTCTCTTGTGTCAGGGTGTCTCTTCATTAATAGCCGTGCGACATCTTTAAACTGTAACTTTCAATTCCTGCTGTTGCATTTCAGGGTTGAAAGCACAGGTGGAAGAAGTGAATCCGGCGATCAAATGTTAAGATCAAAACAATTCTTTTAAAGTTCTATTGTGTGCAGTTCTAATTGCATCATCTCGAGCGCTGCTCTGCTTCTCACCTGTACGGGATGCACGCCTGCTTTGTGCTCTGATGTGCCAGCGTTTTGAGGAATGGAATTCTGGGAATGAGAAGAAAAATTAATAATTTTGTATTTTAAAGTGTATTACAAGCAGCTGATTTTTCAATATATGTGTATTTACATTCATCTTAAAATGGTCCGTAGAAGAATAATGTAGCAGTCCTTTAAGCAAGTACTTCAAGTAAGTATCATAAATAAGCCTTACACTAAAACGGCTTTTGAGGCTGAGTTCCCAGATGAGGGAATCCTTACCTGAGACCGCTGGGACTTCTGTCATTTTCTCCCATTCACTCTTTTTGATTCTGGCTGGGAACTGATTGTCAAGGTAACAAAGACAGTCTTTGCAAACGTATATGTGGATAAGAAGCAAAGTGAAATTAAATGTTGTGTTTTACTGTCTAGTGAAACACAACCAGGCAGTGCAATCCATACAGATTCCAGAGTAGACGGCGTTCGGCATCCTTGATGCCTGCAGATAACACTAGTTTTTGGCGTTCTGTAGGTGTTTGCAACTCTCAGGTTATGTGGATGGGGCAGGCTGTGGTTTATGGGTGTCACCAGTAAATTAGTATTAGTGCTGATCCAGACGTCCAAATAAAGGTGAACAATTTTAGTTTACCGCATTCTCAAAAGAGGTAGAAAATTTCTTGCTTTTTCCAGTTGATTTATATAAAAGATAAATTAAGTGGCATTCTCGCTTTGTGCACTTATACAGTTTAGTAATGACAAACCTTAGAGCCGGTACTTTTGGGTGATGTAAATACAAGTTAAATTTTGGTCAAACATAAAAATGTGATTGTGTTTAAGGTATAGCTCTGGGGTTTCGGTGAGTCATTGTCATGAGTGGGAGGGTAAGGCAGGCTCTTTCAATATAGGTTTGTGTGTGTGTATGTGCCGCATCCACGCTTCGGATGGGTGCGTGCCTTGGGGCTGGGAGGGAGAAGGGGCAGAGGAGGAAAGGTGAAGACCCGGTAACTTGGAAAATCCCATTTTGTCAGAATGCGGTACATGAAAAGTTTTTGCCTGTCTTAGGTGTTACGGTGTGTTTTATCTGAAATCATTGGAGGTTCTGAGTGTGTTTATGTCCACAATGCATACCTGATGAGTTTTGTAGTCGGTTGAGTTATAAGATACTGAACCACGTGTGCTCTGGATACGGTGGTGGAATAAATTTCTCATATGTGTGGGACTGTGACGGTTAAAACAATCATTACTGAAACCATATACCTTATTTCCTGTAACAAATAGCAGCTCTCTACCTATGGAATATATTAACAATTATTCCTTTGGGTTTGGATTGTTGCTCAGCTATTTTGTTGGACAGATATTTAAACATGGTCTGTAATTTATGTTGTTTGAATACGTCAACGAAGGGAGCTAATTAGGCTTTCTGATGCGAGCTATGCTGATGTTTGTGAAACCACACTTCTGCTCATAAGACAGAGTGAATATGTGTTCTGTAATAAATCATGGAAAAAAGATGAGTTTTCTCTACCTAGGTTGGTTAACAAAAATACTTTAGTTGGTGTTCACCTAGAGTTTAAAAAGAAGCCATGGTTTCTGTGGCTAGTCGAACAGTTAATTCTTCCATGCCATGGAAGAAAGTACTTTTTTATTACTCTATAGTACTCAGAATTTCTTTTAAAGGAAAATTATTGCATCAAACAGCGGTGGCCCATTTAGGGACTCCATCACTTGCCATTTTTCTGCAGTGTGCTCACCTCTGTATTAGTCGTGTCATTTTTGACACTGTTACCACTGGGGAGGTTTTTCTTATTTCAGATAGTTTCTTAATGTGTATCCTGAAGAATGTGCCGCTACGTTTGGTATAGGCAGAGTAACACATTTTCAAAGCAGAGTGTGCTGCAGCCTGCGGATGGGGTTGGGCTGTTAGAGGAACACCCAGGGTTGCTGGCTCCGGAGAGGAAGCGCTGTAATGAGAAAGGGGAAGCAGTTCTGTTTTTCCAATATTTGTTGTTTTCTTTGAAATGGGGAAAAGAATACCTGGAGTGATTTATATTTAATTGAGGATTGCATTCCATCAGATACGGTGAATGTTCTCAGGCCATTTATCAGCTGTGTCTTTTCGAGACCTCTGAGGAGTATATGGTACATATTTACCTTAACTTGGCTAGGTCAAGGGAAATAAAGCAAAAATAATAGATGTTATTTTTGTATGTGAACAAAACTGGAAGTCATGTGGGTGAAATATGAGGTAAATGACTGTGTCCTACCTCCTCTGTGCCTTTTTAAATACAAGAAATTATTTGTTATGTATAATATAATTTCCTTTGCATTATCAGTGTATCTTTTTAAAACAGAAGATTTATTGGCTTTTTCATTGTTCCAGCTTAGTCAATCCCTGAAGTCAACGTGACATATTTCGTGCTGCCATTATTCTTCAGTAGTTTCACATTTAAGTAGCATCTTGTAAAAAAACAAAACAAGAACAAAACATGCCATAGTTGCTCCTTATGTAACATTTTTTCCAAATTGAATATGCTGTATAGTGCTGGTAATGTATAAAGATAATTCGACACTAGAATCTTGCAGGCGTGAGTGAGGATTTTAATGAGCAGTACCCAAATTTTGGGGGAGCGAGAGTTTTCAAGAAAGCCTTTGAGCTTCAGATCATATCTGAAAAATGTGTCGATGCTGGTTTTCACCCGCGTGAGCTGCTGCTGTGGGATCTATGAGCGTTACTGTGGAGAATTAGGCAGCAAGAACCCTCTAGCACCCACTCCACGACGCATCCACAGTTTCAAGCCAGTTTCCCATTGTAACTAGCCAAAGGGAGTTTATTGTATGGCAATATTTGTGCAATATTTGCATAACGCATTTTTATTAATAGATCTAAAGGTAAGATAAAGGCAGAATAACCTAAATGTCAGGATCTTTAAGCACGAAGGAAACCTGAGAACTGAAAAAGTCTCTTACCGTCAGCACATACAGTCATTCTCTGTCCCCATAAGGGATGTACACTGAAAACTGTTGCAAAATAAAACCAAAGAGCACATTGTTGATTCAGCTAAACCTAGCGATAAAACCGGTTTCAGAACTAGTCTGATGAAGTGCAATTTGATCAGATATTTCATGAACGGATTACTTTATTACTGATACTGCTAATGATTTGTAAATTGACTGCAACTCATTCTCCCTGAGTGACTGATACAGCGGCATTTACCAACTTTTCACATACCCCCTTTTTTAGGGGCTGAATTTGCAAAACGCTTTCCTCTAGTCCTTTGAGTTAAATTTTCGGCTACATTTGATGACAAGCGTAGCATGATTAATTACAAATCATTCTTTAGGTGAATAGTGCATATTCTGAAACCCAGCTTGTGTTTGTATAGCAGTTATTACCCTGCAGGCTTCAAAAGGGCTTTGGAGTAGAGAGTATGATTTCGGTTACATCATTGTAAATTCAGAAAACGCCAGTGATCTCAAAAGTGTGATTTTTGAAATTAGGTCAGTGGAAAAGAGATCAGAATCTGCTTCGCTACCTGGAAAGAAGCAAGCTCCAAAGTGGAGTGAAGTCTCTGCTTCCAGACGGCTGTCGTTTTTCTTTTGAAAGGAACGTATGTGTCCAAAAAAATAATTTATTTGAGATGGTATGGGGGAGTGAATAATAGAGCAAATCATAACCTGAATCCAGGCTGGATAATGGCAAGAAAGTCAGAGCACAGAGTACTTTTTCTCTTGCTGACTGATCTGTAATGACCCAGGAGATCTACATCGCTGTTTCAGCTTGCACCATGATGGACCAATGACTCAAAGCTATCTAGAGGTTTCTTATATTTTGTCTTCCAATTAAATTTCTTCAGTGTTTGGATTTCTGTTGCTGACTAGTTGATCTTTTGATAGCTACAATGCACTTGTAAGTTTGTGTGTGTTTCGTTTTGGGTTCCCCCTCCATTACAGAATACATAATTTTTTTTTAACCTGAACTTGAATTTAACGAAATTTCAAGATTGAGGTGATGATTGAGATTTTCTGAAGAGTACGTAGTTCTCTGTTCAATTCTCACTTCTTGACACTAGAGGCTTTGAGAAGATAAGGATTACAGCCTGAAGCCACTAGAAATTACAAGTCAGGAAATGGATGTACAGTCATGCAATATACAGCATCAAACATGAAGCCTGAGCAAATAAATTTAACGGAGGGTCCTCCCTTATTAGGGTATGTTGAGAAAGAAACCGTCAGAGAGGCAGGCAGGGATGGTGGATACCTTTCAGGGTTTTGTTTTTGACTTTTGTATGTGATGGTTTTGCTTGAAGCATCTGAAAAGCAGCTTTTCAGTACCCCAAGTCTGTGACTCATGAAAGAGATGGGCAATAGTCACAGGGTTTTCATCCTTCCCTTCACGTCGGGCAGCACGTTTTGCATCCTGTTTGTGAGCAGCTCAGTGGCTCCTCATCTGAGAACTTCCTTAAGGCTCTGAGACTGTTCTCTTCCAGCCATTTTGGAGTACTCAAAAAAAAGCAAAACAAACAACAACAACAACAACAACAACAACAAGAAAAAAACCCAAAAAAAAACCAAAAAAACCCCAACCCCCCAAAAAAACCCCAAAACCATGGTTTGTATCTCCTCTAGGGTCTGAGCGTGCTGCTCAGGTGCATCTCCCCAGGCTGCACTCTAGCTTTAAGTCACTTGCCCAATTTACCATTATTTGAAACTGTTGGGGCTGAAGTGTGAATTGTGCTTTAGCTTTACCTACCACCAGAAAAAGGGAAAAAACTTACGTGAAAATGAATGAACTACTTTGTATGGACATATCCCCTAATGTATGGAAGAATGATGTACTTCAGAGTGTGTAAAGTAAAGCTGCTTTTAAATATCTGATTGAAAACAAAAACAATAAATTCAAAATACAGGGAGTTTTTTTTTAAAGTCTTGCACATTTTGATTAATTTAAAAATTAAAAACTATCTTTTAATGGTTGAAACTAATAGGTGTGATAATTTTGTCATCAGAAATGTTAAGTAGCCTTTTCTGAAGTAAACTCATTAATATAATATGAAGGATTAATTTCACGGGAAAAATGAAGACACTGTAAGGCCTTGCAATCTGTTCCTGCTTTTTCCAATATCTTTTTCTTAAATAAAATAAAACAAGGTGTATTTCTAAAGTAAAATATTTCTCTGTTATTTTCAGTATCCAAACGGATCTGAAGCACTTGGAAAATGAGCATTCTTCTCATTGAAGCCTTTTACGGTGGTTCCCACAAGCAGCTGATGGATCTTCTCCAGGAAGAGCTACAAGACGACTGTGTCCTCTGTACGCTCCCTGCCAAGAAGTGGCATTGGAAGGCACGGACTGCTGCTCTTTATTTCATGCAAACAGTGCCAACAAGTACTAATTACAGGTAACCCAGGAATTGAATAATTTCAAAGCTCAAATTACAGAGAGGCCTTCAGCCGGGTCTCTTGAACTGAATCTCCAGTTATGTGCATGCAAGCATATATGCGCAAGCAAATGGAGACTTGCAACGGACAATACAAGTTTTTCTTCTTTCATTGACTTCTTGGGGTGTAAATATGGGGAAATTACTGCCATGTGTTAGATTCTCTTAGACTGCTTTGGCTTGCAGTGCTAGTCCTTGAAAGTCTCTTCAGAGCGCAAAGATATGGATACCTCTTTGTGTATACATGTATATGTATATCTTATTTTAAAATTATCAAGTGAATGCAGTAATACTGAAAGATATAAAGTGTGCTTCAGAGATTAGGTTGAAAGATGGCACAGATGTGAACACTGCAGCTTCCTCACTTGCCCTCCGATGTTGCTGTTAGCAAGTCTGATTTATCAGAGTGTGCTACTCAGGCTGACCTGGAGGATTAAGGGAGCAGTTTTATCTTAATGACGGTCCGGTTCTGTAACGTGTCAACAACTGTGGATGTCAATTATGCATTTATGTATGTGGCAAATTTCCATCACCTAGAACCTGGGCTGATAAAAGCAGACGATTTAGGTCAACAGATCTCTTATCACGTAGTGAGAATCAGTCGCTCCAGATCCAAGCTGTCTTTAAACCCAGCGATTTTGCTTGGCCTACCTGATCAGTTGAGATGTGGTAAGATGATTGTATTGAGCAGTGACATGGGTGCTAAATGTGCACTCTGTTGACTTTGCACCTTCATTGAAAGAGACCGTTTGTGCAGGGGGATGTTTTAGCATGAGCAGCTGCTTTTCAGCCACAGAATGAACTTCAGCAGGACTCTGAGCATACCTAAATGATGCACTAACTAGTTACAGTTCAGACCTGGGTCTGGTATTTGTTACCAGGAGCAAGTAGACATAGTTGGCTGGGGAAGGAATATGATTTTTCAAGAGTAGATCTTGCACTATAGAAGGCTGCATTTGAACAGTGTTACCCAACACAATGTCTAATCTGTTTTGGAATGCATACTATATAAATGTACACCTTTTCTGTGCCTGCTTCTGGCTTGCATTTAAAATAAGATACCATCCCAAGCCAAATGTTATATTTAATTTTCCCCGGTTTGTCTTGTGCGAAGCATTTAGTGTTGGTTTCCTATTGCTTTCCTTTTGCAACAATTTTGTTTTGGAGGAGTGTATATGACAAACTGTTATGTAAATTTGTCTTGTATCACAACCACATCCTCCAACGCATCGCAATGTTATCTCTGTTCCTTCAAGGTCAGCAGCCCAAGCTGTCCAGCACTAACTGTATTAAACTAATCAGACATCACTCATAGACATATATTTCATTAGTTTAACTTACAGTTACATTGACCTAAGATAACTTAGCTCCCATTTGTCAAGGAACCCACATCTTGGGGGAAGGGAGAGGGAATGATGACAAAAAAAAAAACCCAAACCCCACAAAGAAAACCAACAACCCAACAAAAAAACCTCAACCCAGCAGCTTGAAAACTCACTTGAAGTTAATAAACTTGCAATCTGTCATAGACTTATGTGCAAATATAACCTTTACTGACAGCAAATAAATCTGATCTAACGAATAGAGTATCTTAAAGAGAGGAAAGCTTTTTTTTTTTTTGCTGTTGCTGTTAGGGTTTGATCAGACAGAATCCAATAGTCAAAGTTCACAGAGATGCAATGTTTAAAAAAGAGTGTGTACCTTATCCTCACAGGCAGGATAAAATTTTAGGAACAAAGGCTGTTGTGACTGGTGAGAGGAAAACTGATTAGAGGTACTGCTACTTTACTTGCACATTTTTAATGTTTGTTTTGTAATTGAATGTTTCAAGTATTTTCTTAAATTGAAAGTATAAGTGCATCAGACTGCAACCTTAACGAGGCTGACTACTCTCTCCTATTAGAAAAAACATTGATTAAAATTGACATTGAATCTTTTATTTCTAGCTTGCTAGTAACCATTTAAGATCTGCTTCCCAGGTAGTAGTTTAAAGACAAAATTTGCATTGGTAACTGGCAAGAGTGTGTGTTCTGAATTGCACACGTAAATATTTCAACCTTCTTGTGAGGTTGTGGGAAATACCAAATTTGCATTATTTATAACATTGACATTATTTGTAGAATAGAAATTTTCTTTTACAAGTGACTTTCATAAATGTGACACCTCATAAATACCTTGTTTCTATTTGTGCATTTAATAATACAGAAAGGTCACAAATACTTTGAGTGCAAACACTTCTGGTAACGGAGCTGCATTACTAAATTTTTATTTTCAACCTGCACTTTATATTTCAAGATGCTGCTATGTGTGAGAAGTAATACTGATGCTAATAAGTCTGATATTGCTGTACATCTATACAGCAGTAGTATGCATACGTTTTAAAAGATCTATGCTTTTATACATGTAAGCTGATTATGGGAAGGAAGCAGGTTCGTTAGTTCCCAAGTGTTGTTCAGTGAGTTAAGGAACAATCTTAAAAAGTCCTTTTGAAGCAGAATATACAGTGCAGAATCATAGATGTTCAATTCAGATACTTTGCAGTGACCAGAGACTTTGTGATGAACTTGCAAATACTTTTAACGGAGAAATAGTCCCTTGAGCAAGGCTTAAAGTTGAATTGATAACGAGCGGTGCATCTAATGTTACTTTTGTGAACCATGCAGCCAGTGTCTTGGTGTGCAGTAAAATGATGTTCCCGTGCAAAAATGAGGTTAACCCAGAATTGTCACAGGGAGAAGGTGTTCTCACCCTTCAAGGGGAACACATGTAGCTAGTGTGGAAGGTATCGGACAGTTAGTATTTTATCTGCAACACTGCATAGATTTATATTATTTCCCCGATGCAAAGGCTGTTCTGTGTTTCTCTAGAAAAATGTTGCTTTTTTGTTTTCATGGCTTCATTGTGCAGGGTGTCGTTAAACCAGCTCACATCTTCATTCATCTTCTTAAAGGAGGACAGAAGCCCTGATGAATGGGGAAGATCAGGCACGCAGCGAGTCCTTCCAACTTGGAAGGCCATAAGGAGAGTTTTTAAAGCTGGCTTACTTGGCTAGTAAATGTGAAATGGTCTAATATATTGATGTACAGCAGCCACAGAACTGAGCATTTTTAAGAGCTTTCTTAATTGCTATACAGACACTCTCGTGATTTTTCCTTAATTGGAACAAAGGTGTCTGTTTGAATGTTGCGTTAGTACAAGGAGTTTCATCCTTGTGGTGGCAATTTCTGAATCGCAGTATTTGAAATGTACTTAAAAAGGGCAGAATTGCTGTCTGCTTTCCCTAGACAAGTTTTTCAACAATTACAGAGTTCTCTTAGCAGTGATGGAATATTATCATCTTCATTCTGTAAATTAGGAAGGTCCAGCAGAGAGACGTGACCTCCTCAGGCTGCTGGCAGTCTGCAGAGCTGCTGCATTGTCTGCTTTGTCTCCCAACTTGCTTCAGACAGCTTAAATTCTTTGATAAATGTAGATGTCTGGTCTTGTCTAAAGTTGTTTTCTGTAGCACATAGTGGCTATTAAGTAATTCTAGAAAGCACGTAACAAAAAAAGAATATTTTTAGCCTTTTTTTTTTCTTCTTAATTCAAGGAAAGTTCTCAAATTTGAAAATACTGTTACAGAATTTAATGAAAAAAAGGTTGCTTTTCTTTTTTTTCTGTAATTCTATTCTTTATTACTATGAACAGTCTTTTAAATTTCAAATAATAAAACAGTTGATATGATACACTAGACGAAACCATTTTATATTTTAGGGACTATCCTCTACAGAAAGTAATTCAAAACCAAAAAAGTTAGTAGTATAAGATCTGCAAAGTGAAGAGACTAAATGCAGCGTAGCTTCCAGTTTGTTTTAATAGCACTGCTAGATTATTTTAAATATATATATATAAATATTATGTGTAACATTCAGTATTGCCCCCCAGGTAGCTGTTCATATGAATAAAGATTTTATTTGTAACAGACTCTAGCCCTGAAACACCCCTAGGGTAAATGTTAGCATATATATACCCCTTGATATTTGACAACTATATTTTAAAGACAAACTCTATGCTTTTTACATTTTACAAAAGAGAAAACAAGTCATCGTTTTCAATTAATAAAGCTCTGAAAAAAAAAAACCTGGGGGGTGTGGTGTTCAGCAATGTATAGTATATTCAAACAGTATATAATGTAGATGTGGGGTTTTTTTTTTTTCAATAACCTGTTAAGACTACTAGATTTAGGATTGTTTCAGATCCAATGCTTTCATTCTGTTCTATAAGGAGAAAATGCGTTATTATAGAGTGACTTCTTTACTAACTGATGGACTAGTGTCGCCTAAATGTCCTCTTAAAAACAGTGATCCTGTAAATTTTTATTCCAGTGAGTATTTCAGTCCCACTGAACACATAGCACAGCTTCCATGTGTGAGCATTTGTAAGCTAGAGTACTTACTGTTTTCTAGATATTTTCTTTGCAAAAAAATACCTGCAAGTAATATGTCCTGAGGAAGATGTTTGAAGATGTGAATTGAAGCAAGGCAGGGCAAATTTCAGCCATTTCATTAAAGCTGAATACATAGATGCCCATTTGTGCTGGGAACATCGCTGTCTTTTTACATCTTTATGTCAAATACTGGAAATGCATCTTTATACAATCTTCGTAGGAAGTGGAATAATCTTCCCTGCGTTAGAGGCCTTCCCAGCATTTGGTCCTAATAACGCTCAGGTAAGAAATAAATAAATTGCATGTGCGACGAGTACATTAGTTAAATAAAAAATAACCATGTACCTGCAAATTAAAAAAAAAATAATTACCTGATACTGTTTTTTTTTCGCATATTTTATGGTGTTTGCTTCTGTATATAGGTGAATAAAACTTGAATCTCATTTATGGTATCAACTACTAAGAGTGTGTATTTTGGTCTTATTGCTCAACTTCATTACCTTTGAAGATGGGACGTGGCTCACCTTGGAATTGCTGAATAATTTTCTGCCCGGAGTTATTCTTAGTTTCACGCCATTTCTTTGTTGCTCAGCATAAAGTTCAGAGTGCTTGTGTGTTTTAACTGCAGTTTTATGTCAGATGCAGTGGAATGTACTACAGAATAGACTGGTGAGTTGTCCTTTGTACTTTGATTAGTTGATATAAAGGCATGAATAAATGTAATAGTATCCCCTAAAGACAGGGTTCAGGTCTCATCTTTGATTAAAAATACCATGTGGGTGTAACTTAATTCTTTCTATAGCCTCTATAGCCAAATAACGACGTCCTTACCTTTCTGTAGAGATGTCTGAAACATGAATAACAGAATTCCTTCATTTAAAAGGGCAAAGCACACTGAAAGGAGGGTAGAGGAGACATTGCTTGGTCCCATGCTCCTCTTTCATGCTCCCCAGCTGCGTAAAGGCTCATTACGTCTTTAATTTCATTAGAGCTAAACTTGTTTGCATTTTTTTAAAAAAAATTATTTATTTTTTTAAAACAAATCAGTTGAGTTTACCAAGTTTAGTTCACACGGGCTTGTGCAAACGCATACGTGTTCGTCCTGCCCACGCTTTGAACTAGCTGGCTGGGGAGCTGTCTTTGCACCCGGGGGCCAGATGGCCGTCCTAGCGCCGTGTTGAGCCTAAAACAATAAACCCTACCGAGATACGAGACACAGGCACCATGTAGTGAGCTAAAACAACTTTGTGACTTCTGACCAGAGCTGGCTGGTGTCCAGCCAGCTTAAAGTGTAAGCAAAGAGAATATATGTCCATATGGAACGGCATGAAGCTCCACCACTTATCACAGATGATGCCCTCCACTTCTGTAGCCCCAGATATAGAGGGTGTCCCAGCCTAAATAACGGGTGTGACATTCTCTCTGATGAGGGAGAACTTGGAGGCCATCTGATGCTGGAAGTGCGTAACGTCGGAACGTACGCATAAAACTGGGGTTTGTGTGACATAGTTTAATATTGCCTAAAATCTATTCTGAAAACTTCTTCTGAAAATGTTATCGTTCAAAGTAAACTTCTAAAGAAAAGCATATAATCAAATGTATTTGAGAATGATTTTTATCAGAGCATTAATATAAAGCAGTGCTTTGATAAAGCTAACAAAGATGTTTAAATTCTGTAATTGGTGTATTTTATTTCTTTTTTAAGAGGAAGATACTGTAAATAAAGGTAAAAATTTAAGTAATCCAGTAAAAAATTAAGTAAGGTCTAAGGGCAAAATCATTTCCTATTGAGGATAACAGCACTGCTGTGGCTTCTCTGCTCACAATTAGACGGCTAAAATTTACTTTTCGGTATGACGGAGAGAGGCTGCCTAAAAGTTTTCATGAAGCCGGCGAAGGAGGTGGGATCTCCTTTGTTGGGCAGATTAATTACTTTGCTGCCGTGGCGCAGAGGGACCAGAAACAATGTTCTGACGCTCAAAGTCCTTGTACAGTACGGTGCTTTAAGAGCAAATGTTTTTATTCTTAGGTCTGGCTGCATAAAAACTTGGGGGGAGGAATCCAATAACAACAACAAAAAAAACCCCTTCTTTTAAGAAATAGGACAAATAATTTCCTGAGTAAACTACCTGAAATTTATTCAGGCAGACAGCAATGTGATCTTAAACATTCACTTTGCATTAATCAACTTTGCCTCAGATAAAATGCTGGCAGATGGTAGCTATTCATTTTAAAAGTGACAGGTTTTCTTTATGTTTTTGTGTGGAAACCCCCACATGCATGCTTCCCTCCAAAAACTTCAGTTGTTTAGTTTGTCCAACATGCTTTTTTTTTTTTTTTTTTAATATAGTCCCATTATTAGGCAATTTCACAATTTTGGCAGTTAAAAGGGGTTTTAGATGAGTTTAAATGCAGGATCCTTCCTTTGAAGTTGGTAGAAGTATATATATGATCTCAAATTTAGAAGAAATAAGACGGGAATGATGAACACAATGCAGGGAGAGGTGCAGGACCGGGAAGGATGCTGGTTGGGACTGTTGGATGATCTATAGAAAGTGCTAATAAGAAATGGCAGTTTTCTGTTTGATGTGTAAAAGATACGCTGAAATTCCAGAAAAATATTCTGATGAGAGAAGGAAAGAACAGTCTGTTTTTTCAAATCCTAGCATGTGTCTTCCTTTATGTTCTCAAGTGCCGGGTGAAATTCTTATTTTTCTTTCTAAAATGATATTTATGCATCACCTGGAGAATTGATATTTACATTGCTGGCAGTAAAATGTAATGAAATTGTGCATTATGATTCAGTATTTCTACACTTAGGATTTTAATGAGTATTTTATCTGTCCTTTTAAATGGTTGCTGTGTATATATTTTATTTCTGGATTAGTTATGGATTGCATTTCTATTTTCAAATAACAAACTTATACAATACTATATTAGAAAAAACCATGATACTTTCTACAATTCATTGTCATTCTAGTCCATAACACTAATTTGATCTTCCAAAGGGAAAGAAACAAAGCTTTTGGTTTGCATCTAATAGAAAAAAAAATATCAAGATTTTACTCTTCCTTTTTCTGTGCTGCTTTTTCCTAATTCCAATTTTTTTTTTTTTTGCACCTAAGAAGTAAATACTACAAATTTTGTCAGATACTTGGTTTGCACATGATTTATGGCTTTATATTCCAGTGTCATAAATAACTAGCTTTCTTAATGAGTACTCACAGCTTGGCTGGATTTTGTGAATTGATACATAATGAAAAGAAATTTTGTTATGCAAACTGTTTTTAGGAAAACAGTTTTGGGAGAAGACCTACATATTAACACTAATTTTATTTTTTTTTTTTCTTTCTTTTTGCAAGCATTAACCTGACCCAAATACACTGAAGTTTTGAAAGTCTTGGTTCAGGTAGCTGGGGACAACTCAGTTGCTGGTCTACAACAGACCAAGAATTCAGTTACCTAGTTACCATCAGTTACCTAGTTGAGCCTGAGCGCCCTACCTGAGAGCTCAGTACCCTGCTCAGCTGGTTTCGCTTCCACTCGCACCGTAACTGCTCACCTTGTCTCCGTTGACTACAACTGCCATGACCACTGGGTAGGGGCTTTCTCTGATGTGCTCGGGTGGTACAGACTGCAAGATGAAGCAATATTTCTACAGATGCTTTTTCACTGCAGATGTGGGCTCTTAACATCTCCTGAGGGTGCCCGTGAGGTTCAGTGTGCATTCTGAAGGCACTGACCAGGTCTGTGGTCACTCTAGAGAATGCGCCCAAAGGTGTTTTCTGGTTTTATCTCCTTGATTCCTTTGGGATTACAGCTGTATACAGAATTTTAACATGCACGTGACTGCGTAAGCGAGTGAAACCTGTTAACAAGTAACTCGCCTTGATAGGCTTGTGGAGAGGCGGTGGAGTGAAATGGTGCTCCTGGTCCGATGTCCACACAGCACATTATTTCAGGGGTTTTTACTTCACACTAGGCATAGTCTGGTTCTTAAGGACGGGAGTCCATTAAATGCTTTCCAGGAGCATCACCTCCTGCCTTACTTTCATCTGAAGGGATACAGTTCATAATCTTGGAGAGCAGTCTGGTGTGAGCTGAGGCATGCCAGGCGAGGATGGTTGCGAGAGTCTGCTTCACAAATGCTCTTCTGAATCAAACTGAAATGCTAACCTAAATTGACCCACAAAATACTTGATTTTGTGGTTTATGATGTTGTTTCTTCCCTAAGCGTAAACATATACCTAGGCTGTAGTTTGAGTACAATCTATATGCCAAATTACGGTGCGATGGAATGCGTTTAATTTACAGTGGACTTCTGACTCCCCCAAACCCATGGTTTGATCAATTTATTTTCTCCTCCTCTTCCCTCTTGTACTACTCATCCTAAGTATCTTGGGAGTGATACCTGTTATTGGTATGCTTTGAATCATTGATGATTAATTTACCCTCTCTTAAAAAAAATACTGAGAATCTATGTAAATTATGGCTGTTCATTTGAATCTTTGACAAATACAAAGCAACCAAAAGGCTTTTTTTTGTTCATCACTCTGTAATTAAGGTTTTTGCAGTCTCCATATTCCCTTGGACAGTATTTTCTTTCTTGCCTTTGTCCTTTGTCCCTGTCTTTTCCTCCCTTCCTCCTGCACATATACTCTGATGGTCCAGTGGGCACAGTCATTATAAAGAATGCTTTCCACTTCAGAACACTTTTTTTTATTGTTTATGTTTATAACCTTGCCTACTTCTTCATCATTTTTCAGTTTAGCTCTCTTAATTTCCATTTTACTTGTTGCACGCTGCAGCTTATATTTCTGTCTAATAGCACCTTGAAGAAGGAACGAAGGAAACAGCAGTGGACACACCACCAAAAGCAAAGCAAATACATTATTTTCTTTTTGCAGAAGAAATACTGGAAGAATTTATACCTGTTAACAGTATTGTTTCTAATAATTACAGTGAAGAAAGATGTATCTAGAGAGGGCCTAATGTTTCTCTCACACCAGTTCTACCTGATGTAACTACTTAAATTTTTTAAAATAATGATTTATCAAAAAAAGGTGTTAAAGATTATAAGTAAAACAATATAAAATTTATTTCAACTACAATTTTTGTTGCAGTTAAGTGGTGTTTCTACTAGGAGTTTTGTTAACTGGTGTTGTCTGTAAAAGTGATAATATTTTTTTTGACATAACATTCTGCATATAAGAAAGATGTGTGTCTATTTGGAATATGGAAAAATCTTAATGGAATTAAGTATTACATAATAACATGAAGAAATTTTTGAATGCTTGTAATACCATGTATATTATATATCGAAGAACTAAAAAAAATGAAGAGGAGTAATTTGAGAACATCTGCAATTTTTTATTTATGTAAGAGAATATCCCATTTTTAATTAAAGATGGAACTTAAGAATGATAAATGGGACCATTATCTAGTCGCAGTTTGCAGGCATTTTTTTCCTCCTGTTCTGCAGATTGCTGCAGGTTTGACAGTGCCTTTGGCTTTTGTGAGCAAAATGCATTTCCTACTTGTGACAGAATAGTTGTAACTCACTAAACATGGAACAGTTATCATGCATAGCGACATCCCTGTGTCTAAACCCTGAGGAACAGAATTATTTTAAACTGTACATATGCAGAAATTTCATGGTAATCAATTTTATTAAAAACGTAGCAGCTAAAAATTTTATATGTCAAATGAATTTGGAGAAATAGTGCTAAGGATACTAAACTTTTGCAAGAAAAGATGAATTTCGGGGAAAATTGTACCAAAGGCGTTATCTTTTATTTTATTTATTTTGTTAGAGTGCAATGATTCCTAAGTTAACTTAGAAGGAGAATGTCTCTTGCTCTAGCTATACTGTAATGAATTGTAGATGAGCCAAAATAAGATGTTATTTCTGAAGGAAGTACGCTACATCGTACTGTTTACAGTGCCAGGCACAGCTTATGTCTGCCTTGTAGCCATTGACAAAACAAGGAATGTGTGCTTTAGACCTGTTTTCCTTCAAGGATGTCCAGTTCATCTTGACACAGGCTGAGGCTCATGTTGGAGGTTAATAGGTGTGCATGGAGAGGGGTGAAGGTTTTGATTAGATAGATTGCAGGGGTTCTCTATAAACAGGCTATTTTGCTATATTTGTCAAGTTTTTGAAGTTTTTTGGTCTTCAGTAGTAGGCTGACCTTTTTCTTGGTTTTGACTTTAGCCCTTAGATTTTGACTTTTGACCCTTTTGACTTTTCTTTTTGACTTTAGCCCTTAAATTACTTTTTTTTATGCTATCCTCATCCTAGACTACAGTTGGTTCTGAATTATTGTTACATCCACAAGTCTTAGTTGTGTGGTATTAAAGTGGGAGGAAAAAGAATTTGGGTAGGTGCTTTGGGAGTAACTTGAGTTAGCCCAGCGTTGCCATCAGCTGTTACACATCTCTTGGTATTTCTGACTCTCAGTTATCCTGGGAGCAAAGAGTACCTTCATATCTGCCCTTGTATCATACAAGTCATGCCTGCTGGTTTGCCTTTTCTTTCCATTACTTTCACAAAACTTTAGTACCCTCATTGGGAGGGAAGTTCAGTTGTCTGGGGTCAATTGACCATTGTGTTTACTGATCACTTTAGATGATGTCTTCAAGATGTCAGTCAATAGACCTATATGGAAGAGGACTTGGTTACAGAGTCCTCATAGCTATCTACTCCAGACTCTTCTTACCATCTACTCAATGCTACACAGGTGGAGTCTGATTTGCAGTAGTGCTTACTCTTGTGAGGTGTAATGCCGGCCTTGCAAAGGATCCTGTGGCCCCAAGCTAGTTTGGAATCAGACTTTAGTGTTTTCTGTGGCTGTTGAAGCATTCAGGTCTTAAGTGCTTTAAACCGAGATCTCAGGTCTTGCCTAAGAAGACAGAAGCTCTCTAGGCAGAGGCGGTAGAGAGCATTTTCAGAATGGGGAAACCAGAGTCTAATGTAATTATTCAAAATTGCATCATGAGTTAGAAATGATAAAACCTACCTTTTCTTCCATTTCTTTTAACATGGAGTGGAGAACCTGGTCTTGCACTGAATTAATACTTGTTCTGGTGTAAATAGATTGAAAAATACTTGTATATATTTTTGCATATCTATACAGAAAAAAACCCTAGGTTTTAATGGGCCATGGTATGTTATGAAGAGTAGAGTATACATTCAGTATTTAAAAAGTAGGCATCTATACTTTTGAAATACTATTTTCTAACATTTAACAATTGTATGGAAGGTCATTGACATTGTGGGTTGCATGGGGTCTCTGGAGTTCAGGCATGTTTGAAGAGAATATTTATGGCGTCTCTGTAGCTCCTGCCATTAACAGGCATTTTTCAAGGGACTGTTCTTAGATTATATTTTGCACGTGACTCTTAAGTTTTCTTAGATAGTAATTGGAAAAAAGTGAAGGGTAGAATAGTTTTTTCCTGCGCCTTCAAGAGGCCCATTGGTGGGTGATGAGACCAATGTGTTCAGAGCATGGGTGTAGTCGGTATGTCTGAGCGACCGGGGTGAATGAATTGGTGGCAGGGAGGGAGTTTGAGATACTTGTGTGCTTCCTGCATTTATAAGTAGTATAAAGGATATTTCAGCTGTTGAGATGAAGCTCGGCAGCTGCTCTGCAAACTCCTAACAAAACAGGGGCCTGAATTTTCTTTATCTCGAGCATCTGCCTCTGACCACAGATGTTGCCGGAGCTCTGCATTTCTCTTAACTGGTAGTCTCTGAATTACACGGTCGATATATAGTAATAATGAGAATGGTTTTTTTATTGGATAAGATGAGACTCGAAGATCATATTGTTACCTATTAATTGCGAGGTGCATGATACAACTCTGAATCGTGAAGAGGAAGGTACAAAAACTGTGCGCGCGAAGTAAATGCTTTGTGGTGGAGGAAAACAACTAGGCAGCCATGCTCTGGGCAGTTACAGCATCACTGTGGTATTTGCCTTCCCGTTATCTCTTCAGCTCGCTTTTCCACAGCGTATTTTGGTCCATACACATGTTGTTGTGGGTTCTTTTTTTTTTCCTTCCCCGCTCCCCCCCCCCCCAGCACGTGCTGTGGAATTTAAAACTGTAACTTCATTAACTCTTGTGTGTAATATCTTTAATTTTGTCTTTAAAATGCCAGTGTTATGGAGGGGTTTGTAGTGCGAGCTGAAAGGTGGAATATTCCATGTTTTTGCAGATTGCCAATATTAATGCGCCAGAGCTTCTGACCACGGAGCCCAACCATGCTTGTTCTATTAGCTGTACTTGTTTAGTTTTTTCCTCAGATGGATAACCAATATGGAACATTCTGTCCACAGAAGTCTTATTAAAGAGGTTAGAGCATCCTGCTAATTAGGAAAAACTAATTAGGCAGATTGTTGCGCCTGTAACCAGAATTTTATGTTTTAATGGATTTTGAAATGCTGTATGCTCACTTTTCCTATTGTAAAATACAATTTTCTTTTAAAAGTCTGGAAATAGTCTTCTTGAAGAGATAATGCACTCAGAGTAAGAAAGCAGTAACATTTTATTTTTTTAATTTATTACATAAACTAGAAGAATATATGCTTTAAAATTGATGAAAACATTAATTCATACCAGCTCCTTACAGTGGCGAAATTATTTTCTTACCTTCCTGTTGGTAGATTTAAAGTTTTTTTTTTAACTGCCCCAAAGAGGAGTTGGATCAAGTTCATACGAAGAAACAATATAGTTTGTGGCTGCATTAAAATTAGGCTTACATGGTACACAAATCTCACAAATTACTCTTTGAGTCTTGGGGAAGTTTATCAGGTTTAAAGCTGGATCAGACGTGTTTGTGAGTGCTCTTGCAGTGCTGTTATGGACTCTTGGTCTGCAAGCTGTGGAAAAATAAGCCTGCTCTCAGCTGTGGGTTGACCTGGAAGCAAAACCATTGAGGATGGTTGGGTTTTCCAGGTTCACATCTTAATTGCTGTTAGGTACAAATGACCAGTGCTGAGGCATTTCCTTGGTTTACAAGGTCCATGCGGAAAGCAAAGGATGTTTGTGGCTGGGGGGAAAAGATCTGATTTGAGGTACACTTAAAATATATATCTTTCAGGTGAATTTCTCCTTAACATCTACTTTTGAACTTTTTTTTAGCCATGCCCTGCTACGAACTTTAGTTAGTCTTAACCTTTTTTTCAGGCTTGTCATTCTGCATTTTGCAAAATGCTTTGGCTTGTGGATAGGCCATGTAGCCAGGAGCTGCGGGCAGCGACCTGCAGTCTGTCTCAGGACCATCCTTTGAGATGTAATTCAAGATACAGATGTTGAAATTGGTGAGACAAGGTTGGTGACCATCTGGAGTTGGCCATCTGGTCCTTCCTGCAGAAGCAGGGAGCGGTGTGTTTGGGGGGTCCGTGCACCTTCTTGTCACAACCTGAGTCAAGATGATTCAGAATTGCGTCTTTGAAGCCTGATTTGTGAATATTGGATTGCCAAGTGCTTGGCACTTAGTGATGCTTGGCACTTAATGATGCAAGGGGCTAGAAAGGGAAAAAGAGACAAATACTTCTAGCCATGTAAGGTTTAGAAATGAGCCATATAAAAGGACTTCAGTAAAGCACTAAAGGCTTAAGATCATATAGCTCAGGTCTAGCAATGTGGGAGAAGAAACCATGGAGCGAAGGGGGATGCAGCTTGCAATGCTAACTAATAGAAAATGGACAGTGATGTCCTATCGGGGCATGGGGCTTGCTAATTATTTTGCGAAGGCATCAGGAAATATGCTCAGATGCTGTGGATGTCTTTCCATTCAAAAGCAGAGCTGTGAATACAGGGACCAGAGGATGGAGCAATTAGGTCTGGTCCATTTAAAGGAAAGCCTTCCTACTTCCAGTCCAAGGAGGCTGAAAAGAAGACAAAAATATTGCAAGACTTGTTTTTGTGGTGTCAGCCTCTGCCACTGCCAGACCTTCTATATTTGCTGGAGTGTCAGCTCTGGCTTTGGCGAGTCAGATTTGTGTTCAGCATCTGTGATGACCTGTAGATTTGCACCCTTCCATGCTCCTGCAGTTTAGTCTTCAGCCTGAAATCTGGGACTATCATCAACCAGACAGGTCTAGGTAGTTAGCATGATGTCATGTCTCTTAAGCAGTTTATGGAAGAGGGATGAAATTGATGGCAATAAATATTTTAGATTGTTTTTGTTTGGCTTCCTAAGGAGAAGAATTTGCTTAGGTGAGAGGTTATTTTGCAAGTGACTCTGCTGTATGATATACGGAAGATTTCAGTATATAGGAGCTTCTCTCCCTTCAGTGTCATAGGTTGAAATTGATACTCACACTTAATAGCTTTACGGATTCTTGTTTAATTACTGGTCATTCTTCTGAAGTGGATGACTCATTTAGCCTTTAGTGATCGGAGGTGTTCTGGCCTTCCATATAACTCTACACATACATATTTTTGTTCCTAAGAACCACAAGAATGCCTGGTTTTCCCTTGAATATCTCATTTCCTAGGGTAATATAGAGAAGACTGATCTGAGAGGGGGTATGAGATGAGAAAAGGCCCATTGCAGAAATGCAGGCCTTGAATTTGCCAGCAGATAGGCATTTCTGTATCAAGAGACAGCACTTGGTCTTGTTGCATTGAGATCTAAAGAAATTTGCATTGATCTCAATAAATATGGATGTTTTGAACCTTGACTTTCTAATGCTTCACAGTTGGGTTTTTTTTTTTCCCCCGCTTTGTCAAGGAGGATGACTGTGGTAAGACCATGAGCTGATTACTCCCTGTATTAGATAATCATTTCTTAATGTGGGAGGGATATTAAGAAGAATAGATGTGAGTGCTCTTGGAAAACGCTTTGTGGAATAAGATTTAAGCACCACCGTAAATAGGATGCACGTTCCCCTTCATGCTGAGTCAGATATAGCTTGGCTGTTGCGGGATGAATATGCCAACACCCAGGACAAAAATCAAGAAGGTCTTAGGCACTTGCAAAACATATGGTGACACTACTATCTTTAAAAATTGTCATTATTCCTGTGATCCATTGTCACCCTTGGATTTTAGGTGGGCGGTAGTTGGCATTTGATTAAAGACCAGCCCTACTTCTGTCTAGATACATCTCTGTGAAGTACCTCTTTATTTCTCCACATCATGTATTTGTCTTATGATGTGGCAGTGGCAAATAATTCTGAGTTCGACTTAAAATTTAAAAACCTGCTGGTGTTTGGGTATCCACGTGCAGCGGTGGTGAGGCTGCTGGGTGAAGGGGCTGTCAGGAGGCTGGGCGGTGGTACGGAAGGGGCGTTGGGTGTCCTTCTGCTGGAAAGCCGGCACATCAATGGTCAACTAGATTGTGGCTTTTCTTCGGGGAAGCGTGAATCATCATTAGAGATTAAATGCCTATTTTTAATGAAAAGACAGGTGATTTGATTGACGGCGTGTTTTTCCCACTGGTGACATTTTAAAAAGAAACCAAAGGTTTTTGGGAGTGGCTGTTAAAGTTTGTTGAAGTCTCTTCAATATGCCAAATTAGAGTTTTAGTAATTGGATTTAGCCTTGTAAGAGAAGACCTTGTACAAGTATTTTTTTGTGTTAATTTTTTGTTTGGTTGTTTTTTTGTGAAAGCTGTTTCTGGATTATGTAACTAAAGGCAGGACAAAATGCTGCAAGTCTAGTTTGTATTTTCTGGACTGCTCTAAAGGCACAAAAATCCAGAGGATAGTTGTGAAGAGGGGTGGTAACAGTAGGAAGGATAGTATTAATTACTTTAATTTTTTTTTTTTTTTTAGGGTGCTGATTTTTATTTTATTTGTGTAAGCTTTTTAAAACATTAAGGTCGATCTGCGATAGTATATTATCAAAAGTTTTGTTCTTCTAATTTTAGTTGGTGGACTCTAGAACGGCTCTCCTGTCATTCCCAGCAGCTTTTCATAGAAACTTTTCCCCCCACTTAAGTGTTTTTAAGATGCTTTCATTATGAAAGTCCTTGAAATTAATCTTTTTTTTTTTTTTTTTTCCCCTGTGATGGCATATGAATGTTTTTGCCATAGTGGCACTTGCCCATTTTGGATCATTTTCTGCCTCTGAATATTACGTGATTTCTTGTTAAAGTGAATGACAAGTTGATGTATGACACACTTGAGATGGTATTGAGCAGAGTATAGTTGGGAAATTGCAGTGATAATTTTCTTTTTACATCTCAAACTTACATGCCATTGAGGAGAGAAAAAAAGAAGTGTAACAGGCAACTGAAGAAAAGCATAACGGGAAACCTTGAAAAATTACAGGGAAATTTCCATAACAGATACACTAGTAATGCTGGTTTAATAATGATTTCCTGTCATGAACTATTTTTATCATTTGCCTGCTCTCTGACGTGGCATTCTATTTAACATTTTTGAGAGCCATGTTTTAATCAGATTAAGCTCAAGGAAACCAATAGGTATCTGTTTGGCTCATGACTTCTGCTTCTGTTTCTGATTTAGTCACAAGACTATTGTTGCTGGAATCTTTTAAAACCCAGTTTGCTTCCACTTGCAGCCGGCGCGTGGCTCACGGGGTGCGATCCGGGAGGTTGTGTGCCAGGGATTTTCATGATATACGTGCAGGGTATATTATGGAATTATTTTGTAAATTAGACTGACACAAACTGTGTCTTTTCCTCATGTGATTAAATAGCTAAAAATAGCTATCTATTTTTAGTTTCAAGTGTAGTAATGTTTCTTAGGAACACACTCACCCAAAGCAGTGTGCTGGGAAAGGGTGATCACGAATAATGCTGCATTCTGATCTACTTAAGCATTTTTGCTTTACATAATAAAACACTGGATATTCTTGCATCATTTTATAGAGGGTGCAACATTATTAATGCTTCCCATAGGAGAGATGTCATGAGAATAAAATCTAAATTCGTATATTTTTAACTTTGATGTTTTCATGTTCAGTCATTTTATTAAAGACAGCAGAAAAGTTTGTAAGCAAAATTCTTCGTTATGTTCTCCAATATTGTGCATGTCCTGCAAATTTAGGAAATGACCAAAAGAAAAAAAAAAAGATGCTGTATAGCATTTTGGATTATTGGTTGTGCTCGGACATTAGTGGATATAGCACCTTATTCAGTGGTCTCAGCATCTTGGAGCATGGGGAAGGACGAGCAGCCTGGCTTTGAAGAAGCTCCGTCTGTACATGCTTTTGTAATTTCCAGAGGAAAAACCACATATTAAATTTCTAATAACCTCTTTTGTCTATTGCAAATACACATTTTTGCTCACCGAGTAGAGAGGATATTCAACAGCTTGGTTTGTATTGTGTCTTCCTTCAGTGTATTATTTATTTGGTTGACATGCTAGAAAACTGCGAGCCTAAGAATTAATAAAGGTTATTAGTTACTTTCCATAATAAAATTAGCTGACCTTTAAATAAGAGCATTATACAGGAGATCTCTAAGTGGAAAAATGACAGAATGCATTTTTAATATGGTAGCCATTTCGATTACTAAATCTTAGTCACAATATAGAAAGTACATGTTGCGATGAAATGTTGGTCTTGACTGTATATTTGCAGACAACAATAGAATAAGTGGAATTTGTGTATTCAAGACAGAATTTAACCCCTCGGTTGCAGTTTCTGCCACTTCTTTATATTTGGTTACATTGAAACAATACAGAAAAATGAAGACGCAACTTAAATGAATGTCCTTTGGAACCAACAGCAGTGGGAGTTTTCTGTGGTTTTTATTAAGCATGATTATATGCAGATTCCTTGAGTGCTCGAACAGACTGTCTTGGGTTGCTATCAGGCATACGTGATGTACACCCTGTAGCTGGCCGCATGCAGTTCACACTATCAGCGTGCTATTATTTATTAATCTTTCCAGTGTCCGAATTCATCTACCATTTTAAAGAGAGACTGACTATAAAATAAAATGTTGCTCATGAAGTTTACATGCACACCTTTTGTTTTTAAGTTGGGAACAGGATGCGCCTCATTTTCAAGGTAGCTATTAAAGCAAACTTTCTTAATCTTTTTTTGTACCAACACAGGGTTTGGACAAAATAATGATGATATTAATTGTGCCATTATCTAGAAAAGATCCTTTAAAGGCTTTAAGGATACTCTGTATCTTTATTGTTGTTTTTGAGACTTTGATGATATACGTAATGATGATACTATGGCTCGGATTTCAGGTGAACCTCAGTACAGCAGCACAAGCAAATCTGTAGTTTTTCAAAATTTGACTAGATCTTATAACATTTGTTGAAATCCTTACAAGATATTCATCTATTTGTAGCATCATATAGGTCTGTCTCCCCATCTGTCTCTGTTTTTCATGACAACGAGGCTCTGGTACAGTTTTTTTTTTTTTCCACTTTAGTACTTATTCATTGGAGCCCACTGTAATGCTGTTAATATCGTAGTTATTTGTCCAATAGCTTTTATTGATCATTTGTGATAAAATAAAAGATTTCTTCATAGGGAGAAATTTTAACCAGCAATCAGTGAATTCGATTTAATTAGATTTAATTTTATATGGTAGGAAAACTAATGTCATCACAACCCATTTATGTACTATTAAATAAATAAATTACTAACATAATGTGATGCCAAAATCTAAGGAACATTGAAAAAAAAAGTTCTCACTGAATTATTTTCTTCTAGGCCAAATTTATTAAGGAGTCCATACAACTTTTATATTTTAAAAGTAAGGGCATGAATCTAAGGTTCATATTCCCTCCAAATAAATCCTTATTTAACAGGATATCCCTGAGACTTTTTTTTTTTTTTCAGTATTGGCAGCCTGACTAAAATAGTCTCATCTGGTTTAACTAAAATCTTTGCATTACTTGGCGGTGGTTTCTTTTGTACGTGGTGCTTAGAGCTCATTGAAGCTCAAACGGTACAGGAAATGCAAATCATGCAAATCATCCTCACGCTGACGATGTACAGTGGCGTGATTGAGCAGCAGTACGTATGGCTCGTGGGCTGACCACATGAAAGAAGTCATTTAAAGACCAGATGAGCCCAAGCTGGGTTAAGTTAGGCTATGTGTGAGCTTCAAAGCTTATAGAATAGCATCCTTTTTAAAAATAATTTTATTTTATTAATAACACCTGCACCAAGTTCTTAAACAGTAAGAGCATGTAGAGATGAACATTACATTAAATATACGCTATGCTTAAATCAGGAGGGCAAAATTGTTATTTTTGTGGAAATTCAGGTATGCATTCATAGCGGTGGAAGTAGACCACAGTCTAATGCACTGCCAAAAAAGTCCAGTTTGTGTTTGCTGTACATAAAAGCCCAACTCTTCTCTGCCTTTCAGGTACAAATGAAAATAAATGGAAGGTAAAAGGGAATTTTGTCTGTGCAGAGGGTTAAGAACAGGCTTTCTGTAAGTGCTTGTGAGGGGAGAGAAGAGAGGGGTTGAGTGCTTGCTGCTTCGAATTTCTTGGGTAACTTAGGAAAAAATCCTGCATTTTTTTGTTTCCATACTTCTGAGGAGCTGCTTCTGTAGTTTTGGGGCTGTTATCCTTTCAGTAAAGCTGACCCGCGTTGCATTGTGTAACTGAACGTCAAAGGTGGTGCGGTTGGGAGAGCAGCCGTGGTGGAAACCCTGGGTTCATCCAGGCACGTTTGTGAGATGGACGTGCAAAGACCCGTAGGCACAACCTGAGTGACGTCGCCGGTAGAAATTGCTAATAGAATAATAAGCATTTTTCATATTAAACTTGCAATAAAAAGAATATATTTCTAAAGACATTGTTACCTCTTCTTACCATGGGTAATATTCAACATGGGTGGCTCTTTTGCTTCTAGTAAGAGTCTTATTTCTTACGAGTTTGGTTTTCTTTACAGCCCTCATTTGCTTTTCTTTGGTGTTTGGCTGTTTTTAAAAGTTGAGATTCATTCAAATAATGTAACATGACACAAAGCTGGAAAATGTCAATCTTGAACTGTTTCTGTGTAATCTTGTTAAATTTCTCCTTGAAACAGTAGCCCTCAGGAGGTCTATGGTGGGACCGGTCAGGACGCTGCACTGTATCACCCTGAGGGATGTAATTTTGGCTTGATATTCTTTACTAGTGCCCTTCTCCTTGTTTTTGTACTTTCCACTAATATCTGTGGTCATTTTTCCAAACACAGGAGCAAGAAGAAAGGAAGAAATGAAGTTTTTATACTTTTATCTACTGGTTTGCTTCTTTCTCATTAAGTCAATCCATGAGTCCTGTGTCAGAAAGAGAGAGGGAGATTTTAATATCATATATGAAGCCACTAGTTGCATTTCCTCCTCTTGGTATGCCTGCAGGCTGGGGCAGCTCCCGCTGTGCTGAGGACATACAGATGGTGGTCATAGGGGAGTTTTGGGTTCAGTTGGGGCTGGAATGGTTAAGTTCCTTCCTTCTGCGTGGTTTGTTTATTCATTTCTTTTTAAGAAAAGAAATAAAGATGAATGAAGGGATGGCATCCTGAAGTCATGGCAAGATGCTGGGGAAAGGAACATGGTAAATAAATACTGTTTTCCTGAGCCAGTTTGTAGAGTCATCCCTTACGGGGGGATATTCGTGAGACAACTTCTGGCACAGGCTTCTGGGCATGTGTTTGTATGTCCAGCACACACTTAGTATTTTAATAGAAGCAGGAATTTAAATCGCAGATAATGTTGTTATCTTTTATACTCAGTGCAAGAAATACCACGATTCAGGAGCTCACAGAGAAAGCAGAAAAGAAATTTTACTATTTGTATCTATAATAATTTAATGTAATTAAATATCCATTTCAGTGTTTGACAGGAAGTAGAGCTTACTTAAATATTTGTACCTAAGAGCACAGGGCTGTATAAAGATCTTTGAATTTTGAAGTTAATTTGTTTCTTCCAGCAATATATAGAGATATATACAGAAAATTAATCCCATATGATTGTACAGCTACCAGTGCTCCAGAACTTTTTTGGAAATACTTTCCAAAGAACATCTCCGGTCATCTTGATGAACAACTTGAGTAAAGTTTCCTTTTTAGGAGTCCCTGAACGGTTTTATGTGTAGTCCAAAGGCATCGCTGGAAAAATGGGGTTACTTGGAGACCTTGACCAAAACTATTTCACTTTGCTCAGTTTTTGCAGATATGAAAGCTTGTCGGCCAGCCACCTTGAACAGATTTTTAGCTTTCTGTGACAGACAGATGCATGATCTTTTCCTCATAACAAATTAGCTGTTGTCAACAATTTTCCTGGCCGCAGTTTAAATAGCTTAATTCAGAATGTAGTGCTTCATCGTTTTACAGGGGAATTCGATAGAAGTGCAGAAAATATATATGTACATAGTATATACGCATGTTGTGTATGTGTTGTATACCTGTGTGCGCATGCATGCAGACGTATGTGCACGTACCTGTACTATCTGTGCCTGAAAATATGATATCTGAAAATCCTGAAGCGTTAATGTATGGTCTCACGAAGATAACATTTTGTTTCGGGACGTCTGTCAGGTACTGTGGTGAAGCAGAGTCCATAAGATAATGTAAACAGTGATGTGATCACCTCTGAGTTGGTTAAGTCACTAGACTGTGACACTCGCTTATCTTCAACTCTGGCTTGGGCTCCTGAGTTCTCACTGTGGCACTGGTTCTCTTCGTGGCCCTCGATAAGCAAGCTTTGGCCTCAGTTTCTCAATCTTAAAGATTAGAAATCATCTGGTGTATTCTTCTGACTTTGTTGTTTATGACTTCAACCCCGGAGGCGTGTGTTTCTCCTGCATGTTACTGGGGAATAATGGGCATTCAGCACTGGATGCTTTATTTAATGATAAAAGGAATTCCAAAGTTTCAAGATACCCGAGTTGCATAGGAGAGGTGTTGGGAAAACATAATTTGTAAAATATCTGGAAGCCTAAAAGCATTATTATTAGATTATTTTATTATGGGATTTTTCCATGTGGGGAAAACCTAAAAATGCTGCAGCATTGGGGTTCAGTTTGCGTACTTGGGGAATGCGTCCGTGTTGTACAAATTGACTTTACCGTGACTGGAAATGACTAGGGTAGTTGTTAACCTTGCAAAACTCGCAGCCAGGAGCTGGAGATCATTTTAAAAAATGGGCAAAAAGCTTCGGTTTCAGAACTGTCAAATTCTCTCACAATTTTAGCACATTCTCTTTTTCTTTTGAATTTTCTCCTATATGTCTCCTCTCTTTTGTTGGTCCCCTACGTCCCATGTCAGGAACTCCAAACTGCCTTGCCCGAGCTGCGGAGCCGAGACCTTTTTTTTCTTGCTTTTCTTTTGCCAGTGGCATTATAGATAGAGGCCTGTTACGATAACATGTGAAATAAAATGATAGGACATCAATACAGATTACACTTAAAATCTTGTTATGTAAATGGAAATAAAACAGCCTATAGTGTATGCCAGGCATGATGCAAGTTTTATTTAATAAATATATGACTGAAGAGTTACATTCAGTCCAAATGCTCCCCTTTGTGATCTTTAGCCATGTTTGTAGAGAAACCTCTCTTAAAGCACTTAAAGCTTAATTCAGAACAGACAAAACAGTTATTTTTTTGAAAGTCTGATGAAATATGTTTGGCAGCTTTTGAATTTAGGAGGGTGTTTGTCTCGCTTCTTTGATATCTCACTTCAGTCGGTCATTCAGCCATTTTGGTGTAAATGTTCAAATCTGGTAGTGAGTATGGGCTTTGCCGGGTCAAAAAATGATATAATAAGAAAGCCTAGTGGCTGAAAATAGTATGTAATACACGAGGACTGAATTTTTCCTTATTGATATGCTTCTGAATATTGGTCTATGGGCTGTTCTCATGGTTTTGGTGAAGTGCTGGTTGATAAATATCTCCACGTAGGTAGGGCATTGGTCCTCTGGTACCTACTAGTAAGTGGGGCTCTCCTGCAACCTCCTTTTTTGTGGTCTCGGTGACTGAGCATCACCTTCTACTTGCAAGAGATGCTGGAGGAGCAGCGCTGAATGCCCAGCAAGAAGTTGCAGCCATCATAGCCACTCAGGGCTAGTGAGTAGCTCATGTTGTCCCATGCTGATATTTGAGAAATCGTTATGATTTGACGGTTGGACTTGATGATCCTAGAGGTCTTTTCCAGCCCTAATGATTCTATGATTTTTTGATTTTGACCTAAATAGGCAAATGAGAGAGACACTACTCTTCTGGAGACTTTGGACCAATATGCTATGACATACCCTTTCTTCTAATGGCACTTTCTCATTTAGTTTATTACATAGATATAGATATTAGATATACAGGTCTGGAGGCTCTTAAACATTAAATAGTCCTATTTTCATTTCTTAGGGAACAGAGGCGTCACTTTATCTTGATAAAGTATATATGATGTACCTTTATGTGCCAATGTGTGGCTATTTCTTGTAGGAAGAGAAGGAAGAAGATTGACACTGCACAATGTAGTGTTAGAGTTGAACTACTGCGTGAACACAGAGCAGAAGCATTTAAATTGTAGTTCTGATTGCCAGTTCACTGACCACATTGAGTAGTTTGCTCAGCTTCTGTTATGGCAGGAAAGTTGCCATATATTTGCACTTTCCTTATATTTTTTGTAATATTTGATAAAGATATGTTTTTTTATATATGTATATGAAGGAGTATGCACTTTGTGAATATATATATTAAAATCACTAAGTTATTCCTAATGTTCTGTAGTGCTGCCTGCTCCTGACAAACATCTGATACGGATCATATGCCTCTAAAGAGAGAAGTTCCTCGAGCAAAATATCCTCATGAAAACAGGTTGGAGATCCTCGCATTCTCTCGCTCGCTCTCACTCGCATGTTACATTTTGGCACGTTGTAGAAGCAGGTAGCATATCTACTACCTGCTGTTGAAAGTGTTGAAGATACTGAATTATTTATTCCATCTTCTGCACTATCCAAACTCGTTTTGGGTAGTTTGACACATCTCGGTCTTCCATATGGATACTTCATGGTGACAGAGTTGCCAGCTGCTCAGGTTTTATGACAGTCTGAGTTTTTTCGAGGACTGTATTAGTTTTCTGGGAAGAATCCTGCTTTTCCCGAGGTTCCCATTCATAGGCAGTAGTTATGCCTTGGCTTGATGCTCTGGAGTGGGAATTTTTTGAGAAAATTAGCTACGAGCTTCCATAGAAGTATTTATTAAAGGACTTGATGTTTACAGATTGTGCGAGATGAAATCAGAGCCAGAGCATATACTGAAAAATGTGAAATCTATTTGCTAAGAAAACAAAGTTCCTTTCAGAAATAGTCTTCAAATTTGTAAGAAAGTGTTTAGATATCAAGGTGCATAAAACAACATACAGAATGGTCTGAAATACTTTGGAGAACAGGATTTTTGGGGCATTTGAAATGTAAAACTGCTAGCCAGTTTTCTAAGACCCTGCTCATCTTCTCTGTGATAGTGCAAAGTGAGTGGGGCTTCTGTTGTTTTAAAATATACAAAGTGTAAACCTGAAAATTGGGAGAAGATTTGAGTTTTGAGTTGGTCAAAACTTTTTGAAATAAAGGAAAATCAGCCATTGTTTTACTTTACCCTTCAATCACTGGAGTATTTATTCATATAAACCTTTCAAAGGGAAACTCTTACTATTGTGGTGAGTTTGTGCTGCACTGAATTTGATTCCCCTTCAGTGATATAAATCAAATCTGGCTTGCAGTGAGGTCCATATATCCATGACATTGTCTCTCCTGTGTCATCCTGGATCCAGGTTGACACCAGATGATGTGAATTAATGGTCCTCAAAGTTTGTTGTTCAGATGTGCTACTGAATAGTAGTATTATGTGTAGTCTTAGGACTTCTCCATGTTGGTACAGCCTCTTGGGCATATTGCCTTTTTCATGCCAGTCATTTGACATGTTTGGATTTTCTCCAGAATTGGACAGATAAGATACCCAATGAAATGAATTTGCAGACTTTAAAACAATAAATAATGCTATTTAAGTGTTACCTAATTGAGTAGAACATCAGCTTTACAAGTCTTTTTCTTTAAAAAAAGTCTCTTCGCTCTACATCACTATGTCCTTTATATTTACCCTTGGTGAATTTGTTGCCTTCAGACACTCTGTCCTTTCTCTTGCTTCTTACTTTTTTCTTGCTCCATCACAGCGCATATTGGAGCAGACGTAGTCTGTACATCTTATATAAACCTTCCAGCAATGGCTACTTTTCACTAGTGGGTTATTCTGATTTGCTTATGTTCTGCTCTGATAAGATGTCTTCGCTTCATTTTTTAACGCTGACAGAATCTGACCGAGGAAGATGATGCAGATTCATGGCTTTCTCCTTCGCCCCCATCACCACAGCTATAGCTGCTTGGTCTTGACCTCTTCCTTCATGGAAACAGAGAGGACAGTGTAGCCCATGGTGAACAATCTGGCCACTAAAGTAAAAATGTGCATCTGTCAGTAATTAATTGAAGCCAAATTTAATTACAAGTCAGGGAAAAAAATAGTACCACACGCTTAATAAAATTCAGGATGCTTCAGCGTTGTTGCCTAAAAACCAAAGCAATCCAAACAAAATACTCCCCCCATAAACATCTGAAAGTCTTATCTGTGAGAGAGTCCAAGCTTACTTCTTGACATTAAATGGAAAGATAGTTTTGGTTAGCTGCTTTCACATCCTTTTTGGTGTCTTTGAGTTAAACGTCTTTGAAAATAGTGGTATGCGTTAAAGGCTAGTTCTTAACCAATTGTGTCAGCTGGGGATCTGGCTCCCAAAATTGGATTGTAAGGTTGGATTGTATGTAAATATTCCGATCAGCTATTTGAGATAAAAATTCAGGAAGGAATTGAGAGAGGACCCAAATAATTTACAAATTAAATAATCCATTTATGTAACCTCTTGAGTATTTTGAAGGTGAGAGATTTGCTATTATTCGGCTTCAGTCCCATCCTAGTTTTGCTGGATAACATCAGTGAGGGCAGCAGGTTGAGATGGGAGGTTCTCAAGAACTCTAACCACGGTCCTAACAGAGGTCTGAAATCCGGGTGCCATGAGGGGGGACACAGGGACTTGCACGAGTGGGGTTGGAAATGCAGCCCCCTTCTACTCCAGCTGTGTCAAAGAGCAGATGTGCATGCAAAGAGTTCAGAGTTTTGTTTGGGGTGTGGGATGCATGAAGAAGGGGAAAATGCATTTGATTTGTAGGCAGTAAATTCTTCTGGAAAATGTAACTAAGGTCTGTCACAGCAGGAACAAGAATTTCAACAAAAGTCCACAATAACGTACTAGAAAATGAGGGAGGGAGAATGTATTTTTAAATCAAAATATTCAAAAGGGATTGGCAGTATGAGTTCAAACAAGCTATTCATTTCTACTCTATTTTAGTACACAAGACAAACCCCAAATCCAAAACTATTGAACTGGTAGCAGCGATGAATATTTATCACTGTGTACTATATGTACATATAGTAATTACAGCAAGGGGAAAAAATATTTTTCTTTACAATTAATATTTGTAAACGTTTATGAAAGTACATAACAAATAAATAAGACAAACACATGGCCTAATTAAGATGAAAGGCATGACAACCCTTGTGATTTGTTCTGAAAAATAAAGAGCGTTAAAATAGTAAGACTTAATTATTTCTGTAAACATTTCAGATTATGTTCTATCTAGAAAAACCTTAATTTATGTGATATATATTATAATATCTATAAGCATTTTTGACATTTGTACATTCCGTGTCAAAAAAATTATTGTTAATTTATTATTTATTATACTGTATACTGTCATATATTATCACTTATTAGTATTTACTGTTCAGAAATTCAGAGTCATCTATTGTTTAATGGGAAATGGAAAAGCATTTTATATCTGATTGCAATTTGTGTGTTCTTGGTCTAGTGGTAAAAATGCAACTTCTGCAAGTTGATCATATAAAAATATGTGTAATAATAAACAAAAACAACTGGTCTGTTTAACATTCCAGGCATTAATAATTCCATTTGATATACAGTTTACATTTGAAAAACAACTTAAAGCCAAATCCATATATTTGTCTGAATTGCTGGGTTGAAATTAAGGAAACTGTCTGATGGAGGAACCAAAGCCCTCAGGTTTGATCTTGAGGAGCTTGAAGACACCATCGTCTTTGAAGCCCTTGTTTCTCAAGGTGGATGTGTTTATGGTCATACCTCTTGTCTTTTTGTTGACCTTTAAGGAGGCAACATAGCAGAGCAGTGTTCAGGACTTCCTATCCCAACCGTGCTTTCCTTCACCAGAAGGATGAGCTGCCCCTAATCTCACTGCAGATGGCTCACCTAACAGCTCCTGTTATTTGCTATGAAATTTTGGTTGGTTTCTGATCAACTGGAGAAAATGTAGCCATCAGGAGTGACGTGATTGTGTTCTGTGTTTTACGGTTATCGATGATTTGTTGGGTTGTAGTGCCTGTATGGTCTCCATGGCACCCTGGCTTCGCTCTGCTGAGTGCACAAGAACCATGCCCAGGATAAAACCTATGTAGGGTAAAAGTCTGAGGGTTTAAGACTCTGCTAGATGACATTAGGCTTCCCGACTAAAATGTCAGGAAAAAGAAATGTATTTATAGGTATGGTATAATTTGGGGCTCGGCAAGAGCGAAGCAGTTGATGCCTTGAGACGTACGGTGGGATTTGATGCCTCCAAGTGCTCAAGGTTTTAGTTCTAGATTTTAGTTCCCGTCTTACGCTCCCCTCCTGAAGGATGGATGAATGTCAATTCACTCAGTGCCTTCTAATGAACTGTCTTTTTTTAGTACCTGTATCCCCCTGAAAGGCTCATATTTGTAGCGAGATCCAAATCTAACTCTGTTTTACTGTAATACTGCACCTGGCAGACGAAGAGCGCTCGTACCTCTTTTCTGGACTGCCAGATCTACAATCATAAACTCATTTTACTGTGAATGTAGTTGTTTTGCAGCGGCAGTTTATGACCTTGGATTTCATCTGCAGTGCAGGACAGTCCCTCTTGCTGCCACAGGATCGTACCCTACAGTATTCCTCCTTTTCCAGGGAGAACTGGGTTACCTGTGCTGCAATACAAATGGTGGCCGTATCCGGCAGTCCTTCATGCTGGCAGAGCTTCTGCCAGATAGGGGGAATATTCCAGTACAAATCAGGTGCTGTTTTAAACTCACTTTGTGCTGTAAGTCTGGTGAATTGGAGAGTTCAGACTCCATATCCATAGATACATAAATATGCCCTGTGTGGTCTCCTAAGGGGAAGGCAAAATGTGTTTTTAGTTAAGTTGCATGGGAGTTTAATTGAAAGATTTAGGGCAATGCCATAAAAGAGTAAATCATGGTTACGTGACACGAAGAAGATTTATAAAGCAAAATAAAAATACTTTAGCACCTTTACTTTTATAATTTGTGTGATATAAATGGAAACCTATATTAGTCATTTTGTCTGCCAGTAATTAAAAAAAGTAAAGGTTTTTATATTTTACAGCTTTTCAGTCCTTTGGAGTACAATAATGGGGAAGACAATAGCAAAGGTCAGAGTGTTCTCCGGGCACGTCATGGCTCTGAACCTGCAAGCATGCTCAGCTTCCTTCCCATGAATATTTGGATGAGTTAAGCACACGCTTAACTTAATTCACATAGGGAGTTCCTCAGAAGTCAGAAGGACTATTAAGTGATGCAGATTAAGCACAAGCTTAGTGTAAGACCACAGCTTGTGTGGATGGTGGCCCTGAAATTTGGCCAGCCTCCAAGGCAGTGATGCTACTGCGCGTGTGGTGGTCCTGCTCTATGCGAGGAGATCATTTGTGACACAGAAAAATACTTGGGGATGTTTCGGAGAGGAGAGCTGGGGCAGTCGTGTTAGAAATGTGACCTTCAGCGCGGGTTTTGTGAGGATCCGCTCAATGTGGTTATTGAAGAGTTCTGTATATATTATATGTTGCAGTGTTGATAGGTCTAGATAAGAATACCATAATAACAGTTGAAATGTGGGGGGTTTTGTGAGATGGTAAGTTAATGATGTAGCTGTTAATTTGAATTTAGCAGACGTTTTAAATATAGGTTTCTCTTACAGAGACAAAAGTTGCAATTTAAAGCTCTTTGGTGGTCTAAAAACAGCTTAATTCTTTAGTAGCATGGTAATAAGTACTAATCCAGCTTATACAGTGATTGTAGTATGTCATGTTTGTGAAAGATTGCCTAACTCTGCTTTCTCTGGGTTTTATGTTAATTTTTTTAAATTAAACATAAAACCTTATAACATCTTTATGCTGAGATAAACTGTTCAATTTAACTTGTGCTCAAGCAGCAGCTGTCAGGAATTATCATGTTTCGAGCGTTCTTGCCATCACCTTGTGTCTCTACCTCCCAGATACACTCCGTGGGATGATAAAGCTCACCTTGTTAGGATTTATTACTTAAATAATAACCCGAGGTAAAATGAAAGTTGATGTCACATGGAATGACAACTGACATATATTTACGTCGTGTGTTACATTATAATAAACTTTCCTTTCTTCCTCTTGTAATAGGCATTAAGTGGAAATACACTCCAGCATATCCTCCAGTGCCCTGCGTGAGTCCATTAGCCACGTGCGTGGCTGCTCTGTGGGCATGTTCGCAGGGACTCGTGCTGTCAGGTGTTATTTAAGCTGATAATGCTGGAGAAATTGGTTATCGCTGGTAGTTAGCAGCTTCTATGCCAGTAAAGAAACAAGTGTAAGAGCATCTCGTATTTGTTGGGTTAAATTCCGGAAATGCTGTGAAGTAATGCAAGCGAATCAAGAAATGTGTTTTCTAATAATATTACTACTTAAATGGCTTTGGTTTCATTATTTTTTTTTCTGTAGGAAACATAGGCACTGTCATTTCAGGCGCTAAATCTGAATTTGCTAGTGATCGCAACAGTTTTCTCTTGACACTGGTTTATCGATGGGCTGGGCAGTGCGAAGGGATCTGCCTGTTAATTGAGTCTTATCCCTTCCCATCTACAGTGGAGAAAATTTGGGTCTACCTCTTGCAAGCTTTCCAAGTTTTCGGCCTTTCTTGCCTTACTAGAAGCCAGCCTCCAGCTCCCTCTAATGATGCTATTGAATCCTCTGGTTTGTCAAAGCTGGTACTGCAGACATTATTTTCGTTTCTGTGTGGATATAACCATCTTTTTTTTTTTTTTTTTTCATATTCCTCTCCTAGTTATTCCTTTGTCCCTCTGAGCGAGTTCAGATATTTCAGAGCTACATAGTTTTGTCCAAGCTTAAATCTTGGATCTCATTTCTCGTTGTGCTCCCCGTTGCCCTTTTCTCTCCAGTCATCGTGTTAACCTTGGCACCCCCACTGTCTTCTCTTTCTACTCTTGCTTTTGTGCCTTGCTCTGTGCAGCTTCCCGTGTTTTCAATCCCAATGTGCCATCTCTTCTTTTTTTCCCCTCTCTTCGTTCAGACGCAGACAGGTTCATAGGTGCTATCCTGCATCAATTCGGTTTTCTTCCTAACTCACTGCAGAAAGAGGTTTCCTGAAAAATCAGTAAAGGAAAGGATAAGCTATAGTGCAATCCAGAAATAGGCAGAATTTTGCCAAGCAACGATATGATCTCATTTCTGTAGTATTTGGGGTTTGTTTTCTGCTGTTTGTATTTTTCTTTGTCACTCTGGTGCTAAACTGACAGCCGTCTCTGAGCAGGGGTATTGCATCACCCGTAGCAAGTTTTCCTGCCTCTGCTTGGAGTCTGGCACCCAGGTCCTTAGGAGGTCCAGAGGTTATTACTCCCCGTGACAAATAAGTGATGACTTACGTAAAACTATTTTTTCCTCTTAGTATAGCTCATAATAAACCCGAGCTTGTATCTTAATTGGCATTCTGTTTGGCAGTCCCTTTAGAACGGTCAAATATTTGATGAACAAGGCAATAACATTCGTCTCTTACTTTTGTAAGCCTTTCAGATTAGCATTGACTCAAGTTGATGAAGATGGATACAGGATCTGTTCTCTAGGAAGTGTTTGTTCTGTAGATACAGATTATCTAAGAATGATGTGTTAGCATAGGTGATATTATGATATATATATATTGCTATTTGGGGACGTTCATAAGTTTTAAGGTTGACAGGCAGGATCAGAAATTTTTGATATTAGTGAAGTGGGTTTGGCAGTAATCTTGAACATGAAATCCATGTAAAAATAGGAAGAATGGGAATAAAATAGGATAAAGAATAGGAAGAATAGGAATAAAAATAGGAAAAATAGGAAAGATTTTAAAAGAATTAAACATTGCATAAATCCATTCTGGATCTGAACCACTAAGATGGTGGATAGCAAAAAAAAAAAAAAAGTCAGAAACATGCTATGTTGAAAACAGTTTCAGTTTAGTTTATTAAAGCTTAATGTTTTATGTGCAATGAATACATGTCCTCTGGGTTTTTTTTTTTTATCCCTTATGATGAGAAATGTCTATGGCTCTGCAGTTTTCTGTAGGTTCAGGATTCAGTTTGCTTGAAAGCAGCGCTAGCCAGGGGACAGGAGATGCTCGCATACTTTTGGTGAATGCAGGGAAATCTGCCACTGGTTACAGTAGGGTCACGATTTCATATTACACGTTTAAATACATTCACTTTCTGATAGCCTGGTAAGTTATACAAGGCTAAGATAGCAGCTTGTTAGTGTTGTTTGTGCCTGCTTTATATAATTGAAGGATGCGCGCAGCGTTGTAGGCTGTGGAATTGCAGGAGTACTACGGCAACACTGGGGTGCAAGGGTAGAAACAACATTTCATTATAGAGGATACCTAATAAAAATGTGAAAATAGAAGAAGGGTGGGAAGAAAAAAATAGACCGTACTAGATAAGTGCACTGCATAAATCAAAAGGTTTTATGTCATAACATGAACATGTGCCATTCCTGCTCATATATTGAATTTCAGTAGTTGGTTGCATAAAGAAGTAAAGTGTAATGAAACTGGCAAGCAAAGTATTCCCTAGTCAGCCTTATCTTTGTTCCATTTGTCCTTCAGATACAGCTTTTCTTGCCTTTTTCAATAAAATCCATCCAGCTTTTTTTATTTTGCATCTCTCTGTAACTGAGCTGGGAAGACCAATGAGATTCAATGCTTTTCTAGTTGGATTCTTAGCAGCTGCTTTTTAAGAGATCAAAACTTCCAATGCTGCTACATGGTATTAAGGCTTAGCTATTGATGTGTCCCTATAGGGGTTATGTTTTTCTTGGGGGGTGGGGAGAAGGGGAAGGGGTGACCCCTGCGAGCATGCTCACAGACAGTAAACACTGCTCTCCTTGTTTTCCAGGATCCTCTTTGCAAGCTCGGTGCTTAACCTGGCTGAACTCGCTGCCCTCCGCCCTGACCTCGGCAAATTGAAAAAGGTCCTCTACTTCCATGAGAATCAATTGGCATATCCTGTCCAGAAATGCCAGGGAAGGGATTTTCAGTATGGATACAACCAGATTCTTTCATGGTACGTGTTTCTCGCACCGTTCCCTGTTATTTAAAGTGTCCTTCTGCCTACCACCTTGCAGCTTCGTAAGCCTGAGGAGTCCTCCTCTGTATAAATGATGACCCTGGAGCAAACCGAGGTACCAGCAGAGTCCCGAAGAGAGGTTGATAAAAGTGCTGTGGCAGAACCAATCTGCTCAATAAACTCATCTCACTTTCTTGTATGAAGCCCACCGATGCTGTATCGGGCTACCACAGCATCCCCGTTAGTGGTGCGGATTTTGACCTGTGTCTTGGCCTTAAGCGGGACGCTTTGTTTCACGGATGCTTCGCAAAGCTGCAGCTCATCAGCTCTTGCTTGGCCATAGCTTTTACTGCATCCAACTGAAATTATATAGCGGGTTTTAGGGAAATAAACAGAAATTAAAATGTACTGCAGCACTTTTCATGTGAAGAGAGGGCAGTAAACATACCAGATAAATCCTTATATTTCTTTCATCTAGTATTCAGAAATTGTGCAGTGCTAAAATACCCAGACATTTTAAAGGCTGCAGTCCTTTATTGTTGCTAAAAACAAATGTATTTCTCGAATCTGAGTTAATGAAAGAAGTTAATAACAGCAACACTGAAAGGCTTTGTGGTAAGGCACTGTACAGACCTAAGCGAAACAGCAAAACTCAGTTGTTTTGAACTGAAATAAATTCATTTCCATGATCTTTCTCACCAAACTGTTAGTAGGAGAATTACTCGGAACAGGGATTGAGAATTTTAAGGTACAAGTTAAGCTTTTGCATCTTTATAATACAAGCCAGTTGATACTGAAATTTCCTAAATAATGATCTGTGTAAACCCTGGCTGTTCTGTAGCTGCTTCAGCCGCTGCGTTTGCAACATGTTTCACTTACGGAGCAGTAAAGATGGGAAAGTGTAGTGAGAGAACTTTGAAAACAGAAGCAGCCATTTTCAGATGTTATAACAAAAAGATGTATTTTTTGGCACTGGGGCAAGGAATATTTTTTTGTGTGTGTATATATGTATTTTGCTTTATTATGGCAGTTATTTTTCACACGTCTATTGTAAGCTGACAAACATCTATCCTCAAAACATGCATTTTTAAGACAACAGAAGTATGTAATTTAATTAGAAAAAAAAAAAAAAAGATGACTTCTGTAGATGTTCCATTCTGTCTCCTTCAGATTCCAATAGCTTCTCCATGTAATTATATAATACTCATTTTCCATTTCTGTTGCTGCAGAAATCCCATTTTTAACAGCAGATAGAAACCAGCTCCTCTGTACTGTTTGTAACTACCTAGTGGTCTTCTGCAAAGACATGCCATCTTCCCATCTTCCAAATCTGTTAGAAATGCTAGAAATGTGAAAATGTATCTTTCCAGTTTTGCATAGAGACTTTGGAGATGATGAAAATTGGAGCACTTTGAATCTCAAGGTTGGTGCTTGGTATAATTAGGGAAGAGATTTTATTTTTTTTCTCTTACATGTTTCCGTAGAGTTTATATAATGAGATCACACTTTTCAGTGATGGCTGAGATTCCTTTTAGCTACTCAGGCAGTGATGGTGACAGGATCTTTCTAATTTGCCAGTGATATGGAGAACCTCTAGGAAAAAGTTGGGTAGAGATGATGTCATGCCTTCATTAAATCAGTGCAGGAAAGATGACTGGGTTGTTTGTACAAAAACGAGGAGACAACAGGTTAAAAACCATAGGTGGGGAAGAGGGTGGGGTTCCAGAAAGCATTGCAGCTCCCACAGCCTGCTTGAAAAGAATTATTTCTCTCTCTAATGTTTTGGTTTTTTTTTTTTCTTTTCCTGCTGACTGCTGCTGCTTTGGTGAGCAGTGTCAGTTCTCTTTCTTGACCAGACAGCAGTGAGATGCGGTGAGGATGAATGACAGCCTCTCACCTCAAATATACTTTTCACCAGCCCGTTGACTTATGAACACGTGTCCTCAATGTATCTTATGACCCATAGGTCTGTATTACAATATATAACATATTGAGAAAACCAACCGGCCATAAAGCATTTCTTACCTCCGTTAGCATTGCGTGTTTGCCAGTGTAGCTAAGATTGTGTCAGCACTTCCAGAATAAACTTCCAGATATTTCAGGCTTTTTGATAGCTTCTCGTTTTCTCCAGTCTGACTCTAAGCAGAGAGATAGTACCTACGTTATCATTTAACTACATCTTGAAATTATTGATCCGGTTGATTTTAAAACGCAGCAGTAAAGAACAAAACATTGTATTAAGATGCCAAATTTTTTCAAACTTTTTTTTTGGTACTGTGTGCTATGCATATTTTCTTTATAAGTATTTAATGAATATACTTTTAATCAGGATTATGTATGCATAGGTTAAATTCTAGATTCTCTAGTATCTATTTCTCTAGTATCCTGCTACCTGACATACTTGGTCAGTCGAAGGTAGGTTAACCAAAGGTAAGTTGGCCTTCATTGCGAAGGATTATTTCTAAGGAATTTTCATTTTCTTCCAAGTTTACTTCTACAAAAGTCATATTACAGTGGGCCTTACCTGTTTATAATACTGTAGGAGATAATGGCAGTAACATTATTATTACCATTTTATGAATAAAAAGCGATACACGGATAGAATAGGATGTGCTCCTTCAGATTAATATTAGTGATTTATAACTTAGTTAAAAAGAAAAAAGTTTAAAAATATTTCGAAGAGTGAATAGGCAGAAATCAAGACATTTCTACTTAAGGTACATATGCTACTCCTAATTCACGTGAAGAGGCTGATTTTAATTAGCATTCCACTTGCACCTTTTGTTTGTTTGTGAGAATATGTATCCTATTTCCATTGCATTTAAAATAATTCTGTTCCTTTTGCAGCAGCAGTACATTCATTAATCTTAACCACTTTTTACAGTTTGGTTGCTGATGTTGTGGTGTTCAACTCTGCTTTTAATATGGAATCGTTTCTTACATCCATTGGAAAATTTATGAAGCTGATTCCTGACCACAGACCTAAGGATTTGGAAAAAATAATCAGACCGAAGTGCCAAGTTCTTTATTTTCCAGTCAGGTTTCCTGATTTGAGCAGGTCAGTACATTTTCCATGTCATAAATTGCCTCCAGTCTGTCAAAGCTCTCTATTTATGGTGACGTTCTAACTAATCAGCTAAAGCATCATTAATGAAAGAGTTTGATAATATGCAAAAGCCCCTAATTGATAAATGTATTTCAATAATCAGAGGCTATTCAGGCAGCGTCTGATCTGCCGAGCCTGTCCTTAGTGCGTGTCGTACAAACTTGCATCGTTCAGGATGAGTGATTTCCCACTTGTTTTAGTGATTTCCCACTTGTTTTAGTCTTTAAGGAGTTGCCCGCTCCTCAGCTCTGTATATATTTGTACAGGGGAGGTCAAGGAGGAGAAAGAGATGCTAGAGAACAGTAAAAGTGATAAGCCTGTAGTCAAGAAGCTATATTTCCCTTGGTGTGTTGCAGTGGGATTTTATTCCCTCTTCCCTCCCCTACCTCTTCTTTTATTGCTTTCCAGGTAGGCGGAAAGCGTCCCAGTAGCAGGGAGCAGACTTGCAGATGTTGGCATTAGCTGCAGTGGTAGTTGCTCTTCAGTCTTCCTCGGTTACTCTGAAGGACGTTTTTTATTACCCTCCTTTCAGAGCCCATCTTGAAATTAGCGGTGGGTTATGTGGCTCAAAGGGAACATTCGCTAGATCCTTTTCACTTTTGATTAAACCTGGCACGATTGTTTTTCTTGTTATAAGGGACTCTCCTCCCACTGAACAGGAACTTTGCTTCAATGGGACCAGTACTAAATAGAGTATGATTCTGCAATTTGATTATACTCTTAAAACCAACACGATGCTGGGTAGGGTTTTTTGCTGGAATAAGGATGGAAAGCACCGTAATGACTCTGCAGGAGTCCAGCTGTTGATCTGATAATAAGTTCTGGCCATGCTTGAGATCTTTGTCCCTGACCAGCTTGTACTTACGGTTATTTCAAAGGCTAAATATCCATTTTTGGTAGTTTGGGGTAGAGATTTTTAGTACAGGAGCTCAGGTCATGCACTGTATTGATGTTCACACTGCAAGGTTTGTATTTCAGTATCTTGGAAAACTTTTACATTCTAAAGCACCGATGCAAATAGTTCAGTGTCTAAAGTTAAGTCTTTAAACCTATGTTTTTGGCAAGTGGGTTAAAATACTCCAGTGTTCCTTAGGGACTTGGCTGACTGGATGGAAGTGGAGATCAGTACCTGTATATCTTTGAGGATCTACTATTGCTTCTTAGAGACCATGTTTTTCAAGAGTGAGGGAATGCTGTGAATGCTTAGCATATTTGATACCAAGCCATTTTAAAAGGGTCTCGTGGTTTTTGGCATACCTTAGGAAGTCACATGGCCCAAGCCTGATTTTGGAGATGGAGTTGTGATAACCCTGTCTCGTATATTAAATCCGCTCTTTTGGGCTTGTCAGCCTTGGCAGATGGGGTCAAATGAGACCTGACAAACTAGTCTGAAGTCATACGCACAGCGATCGTTTGTCCGAAGCAGAAGGTGATTAGGGGGATAAAATCAGTAGTCTACTACCCAAACTGGTCAAGTGGGAAGATCCCATCTTACTGTGTGCTCTTCTTAATGTCCTGCTCTTGTATTAAATCTCATCTCAGAAAGCAGGACACCTTTCACATTTTTATTGTGGTTGTTGCACTCGAAACTATATCAAAAAGCCATTTTCAGCAGTGATGGACAAAATTAAGATGTTCGTAAACAACTGTGTGACGTGCAGCTTTCTCAGCAGAGTCATTAGAAACGCATATTAATATCAGCTCTAGTATTCCTTATACGTGTTTTATTCAACAGCTAACTCTAGATGTAAATTCTGGGTTGTTTTTTATTAGACCAAGCCCAATACCATCACGGAAGAAAAGGCAGAAGAAAGAACTGCTTCTGCATAACTCTGAAGTTCTTTGGGTTTTGACCTTCAGCTCCAGTATTTACTGTTTCTTTACAAGATCATGTTTTAAGTAATGTTGAATGCACCTGTGGCAATTGAATGCTGTTTGTTAATTTTGACTGTATAAGTATAGTGACTGAATGGAGATTGAGGAGAAAAAGGTTGAGAAAAATTGTGGCCAAGCTAAAATTTATAAAGCAAGCTCTTAGCCCAGAGTGTTTTTCAAGTTATTTTCAAATGGTAATTTGCTTTATCCAAACCAAACTCATACAGTGTAAGTAAGTGATTATTTGCATGACTGACAATCATTTCAGTGCCTGCAGTCTTTTTAAAATGCATAATTTTGCTGAGATGTTGGGAAAATATTTAAAAATTCTGAAGGCAAAATAACCAGGGTGATTTTTTTTTTTCTTTACTTTGACCTCTTTTATTTTGCACGTGAATGTCTCAGGATGTCTTTGTGTCTTAACCGTAATCTTCATTTGGATTTGACAGAGAGTTGATCTAAGAAATACATGTGATGATGAACTTTTTGTGATTATTTTAGGTTAATATTGCAATTGTAGGGCAAAATAAAATATATCTGACCCTTGATCAAAACCAGTGTAATAAAGGAGAATGTCACATGAGTTAATCCTGTAGCGTATCTACGTATCTACCTTTTAATGTAATTACTGTAGATGATGGGTACGCAAACTAGCACAAGCAGCATAGTAAATAGTCACTTCAGAGTGAAGGTATAATGATGAAGGATACCCTAGGAAATACTTGTGAATACTATTAGAGGTATCATTACACATGTGTAATGCGCATTTAAATATTTCTTTTATATATGTGAGAGGAAGTTATCAATGCTTTTTTACAAAGATTCTTCTTTTTAATAAGTATTTGTCACAAGGGCACGTACCAGTGTTCCCAGAGCAAACAACCAGTCTGTGGTCCTTATCTGACAATGAGAAGAGATGAAAGGATTTGAGGATTTAGCAGAATAAGAAATTTACTGACCTAATCCTCCTGTTTTCTGGTTCTGATGACGACTGGCTTCCATATTGCAGCCTGTGGTGCCACAGCTACTCCATGTATATTCATCCTCTATAGTTTCCAACTTTGAATTCTCCTCTTCGTACATTCTGATGAAGTATATTATGTAGAAATACATATCGGAGTACTTCTAAGCTTGGAGACAAAAAATCCCCTCCAAGTTAAGGCTGTCACTTCGTAGTGTATAGGTATTGCAAGGGATGTAGACTATTAGCTGATCTTATGTGCCATATGCTGCATATCAGACTGGGGTTTTATAATACAGTGAATTAAATACATTGTAATTGACACTTATATTGTCATTGGCTTAATTTCATTATATTTTCTATTGTAAATAAAATCCTAAATGGTTTTTTTTTTCCTCTATACAATCAATAGAGTCGATTTTGATATAATCTGTTTCTACTTTTGCACTGGAAAAATATGGTCCAGGAAGAAAATCCCCTTTCTACTGATGTTGTCTTTGGTACTCGCATCTCCGCATGCCAGCAGACCCCGCTGGAACATCTCTGGAAGGTCTTTGCTGATATTTGGTATGAATTCTCTCGGTCTGTCTGCATCCATACTGTCTGTGGCAGTCAGCAAAGCAGGGTCAGATTAGGTACTCCTCGGAATTCATTTCAATGAAATTTGTAATATAGATTTTGGTTATTATTACTATTCCTCTGATTGTAGTATATCTTTATTATTATCACGATGTGGTAGAAAAGCAAGATGTTTTTATAAGCAAGAATGAAGTAACGTTCCTAAGAGCTCAAAATGCACATTGGACTAAGGTGGAATAATATAAAAGAAACACGAGAGGATGAGCATTAAGCAGAAAATCAAAATAACTTCTTTCAAGCAGAACTTGTTAGCGAGGGTCTTGTACTATCTGTGTTCTACATTTTGAAGTAGAATTAAAGATTTTAGACTGTTGTTTCTTCATTTGCTTTTATAACTTAGCACGGTTAACAGGACATTTTCAACCATTTGATTTTATATTTTTTTAGTTATAGTGTGAGAGAGGCAGAATTTGCCGGTTTAGGGAGTATTTTAGGGCCAGTCAAGGGAGTTCCTGACTAAAGCAGAAGTTTTTAAAAGATGCTGACAGTATCTCTTGTACAGAAACGTGACTGCCACGTGTGAGGGACCCTGTTTTCGGGAAATAAAAAAAAAAGAAAAAATTTGTGTCACTTGGACCAGGCTTGCAGGGCTGAACTTTGGACCTCTGTTTAGATAACTAAGGGGCTCCCCATCCTCTGTAATCCTAATGCTATACAATAGCTTTGCTGTGCTGGAAAAATACAGATGTCAACAAGCAAGGAGAGACGTGAATCCACAAGAGCCCAAAGCTATAGATGGGCGCTGGGGACGTGTCTACGTTGCACAGAGAGATGCTCAGCAGTGGCACCCAAGTGAGCTCTAGTGAACTGTCTTGCATATGGGAAGCAGTATACCTTAGAGGAGCAGTTTTTTGGCTAATTAGCCTTCCAGTGAAATAGCGTGTATTAGCTTAGGTGGAGTACTATGCTAATGATAGTGATTCTGGTACTGAGGCTAGCTACCGCCTTTGGTGGTGGCTCAGGCATCTCCGTGGTGCGCCGTGCTCTCTGTTAGGCATAGCCTCCCTGCCACCAGGGTTTATGGGTAGTTAGCATAATTAGAAAATGCCAATAGACTGCTCCTACCTTGGGGCTTGCTGCTGAAAAACTGGGTGATGGAAATTACTCCCCTGAATGTCTTTCCTCCTCACCTGCCGCAAGCAGGTTTTGAGGGTTGGTGTTGGCACGCTAAGAGTTACGCAACAAGCACGAGGGATGCTCTCAAGATCTGGGACACAGCACCTATTGGGAGGAAAGTGCAGTACTGGCTTAAAAGGGGCATAAAATGGAATCTTTCAGTTCTGGAGCCTTTGGCAGCGGGTCGGTTACCTTCTGCATCTCTGGGATAGACGCTAAGTGCAGATAGCTGCACCTACAGTGAGGGGTTGGGTGGTTGAATGAAGGGTGCCTCAAGCATCCATATCCAGTGGTGCTTCCTTACATGATGCTTCCTTCCACATGTGCACTGTATGCCGTCTGGGAGGTTGGGGGATGATGAAAGAGGTTCCATTCTCTCTCTGGATCACGGAGGAGTAGCTGTTGCCCCAGCCTGGTCTTCCAGGCAGAACATGCCTGTTTTATCCCCAGAATATCCCCAGATCTCAGCAGCAGCAGCAGACTGAGAGTGCCTTCCTAGAGGACGGCCTGGCTGAACGGTCTGCTGGGATGTATTCATTTTGCAAAACTTTCTAAAAAGTAATTTCTTTTTATCTATTCAGGGACAAAAATAGTTTTACTGACTCTCTTTTATCTGTCGTATAGGTATTCCACTAAACGCTATCATAATAACCATTTAGTCTCACAATAGCTCACAAGGATACTTAAGCAGAATTCTCTGTGCAACCTAGTTTTTTATTATGTTGGGTACTGCTCATGTTGCATACAACACATTCCCATAAAACTTGCATTTTGTATTTACAGAGAAATTTCTCTGGAGAGTTAAGGTCTTGTAAAACATTCTTGTTCTACAGCATGAACGAATTATTATACTCCAGGGCATTAAAAGTGAAGTGTACTGAAGAAAAGAATTTTTTCATTAAAATGCAGTTTATATTGATAAAACAGATTACTAGCATTTGATGAAATGTGAAACTTGGATCTACCCATATCGCTAAATCGCCAGTAGGTTTATTTTGGCAAGAAGAATAGTATGTAATGTATATCAGGACCAATCATTATACAGTACCTGTTAGTTTTGTATTAGATTAAATTGTCTTTCACTAAAGTACTTAGAAAAAAAAAAACCCTACTATATCTGTATCTTGAAGTAGCAGAATGTGGTAACCAAGAATATTAGAAAATAAAAGCTGTTGTGTTATCAGTTTTGGCACAGTCATTTATCAATCAGTATTTTAAACATTGACAAGTGGTAATTTAATAGGGAATGACCCTGTTGGCAGGAAGTTCTAATGACAGATGATGCAAACTCATTTATCACTATGGGGCTGTGCTGGCTTCTTACCTTTCTCAGTATCACAGCTCATATTTTCCAAGTCTGGGATGTGAGAAGCCACAAAGGGCAAAACCTGTGGCACGGAGCCTATAACCACTCCCATCTAATCTGATTAACCCCTTAGCTGCAAATTTCTCTGCAGTATAGCTGGTAAGATCTGAAAGTTCTCATCCTGATTTAAATACCATTTGATTTTTAAGTAGGATTTGCTGTAATACTTGTAAGCACTTTCCCATAGTCAGTTTTTTAGAAATGTTCAAGTTGTGTCACTTTGAATACGAAGTTGAGACACGCTGGTACTTGGCTTTCAAAACCAAACCGCATTCTAATAATTAATAGCACATTTCATTAGCAGGCATTAAAAATATTACATGCAGTGCCCTATACAATTGGCAACTATTATTATTATTATCATTACTATTCGAGAAGGAAATTGGTGCATTCAGAGGTTTAATTGATTTGTGCATATTCATGTGGGAAGTCAGTGGTAGAGTCACGACTGGCCTGGATTATTATGCACTTCCATGCATAATAATTTCTCTGCAACTTGTAAAGAGAATAGAGTACCTTGCTGTAATATACGTGGGCATTTGAAGTTGAGGGATGTCGTGGGAGAGGAGATGAAAATGACACCTTCATCAGCAACTGGTATGGATGGTGGTTTTAATTCTTCCGGGAATAGCTTATCTGTAATACAGTCATTCAGCTATACTTACACAGAATAGAAACAATCATATATTTTTACTTTAATTTCCATAGTATCTCAAGTTTTCATCAATTTGATGTGATTTTAAAAAAGCATAATAAGTAAGAGCCTTTTTTAAAGCATAGTAAATGCAAGCCCTGCTTTGGGTTTTCTCTACCTTCCTACCTCAGTTCTCCATCTGTTCTTTCTCTTTTCCTTTCACAACAGAATATTTGTCCTTAAGGCTGGGATTGGGTTAAATATCATCCCCATGCAGGATTCAGACATGAAATACTTCCAGAGTTTGCATCAAATTGTTGTAATAAGAATCAGTGAAGTTAAATTTATTGGTTAAAATTGTCATGGCAGACTTAAACCTGTTTTTTTTTTTTTTTCTTTTTTTTTTTTTTTTTTCCTTCTATTCAAAGTGGAAAAAGGCTATTGATTATAGGGAGGATCCTACAAAGTGCTAAATACCCTCAGTTTCACTGCAGTCATTGGGAGCTGCGGGCGCTTGGCACTCGGTGCGAGTACAACGTTAGCAGGGGTGGAAGGAGGTGGCACACAAAACTCAACGCTGGGTATCGAGTGATGTGGCTGTGTCCAACTGAGTTCCAGTCCACATGAAGTTACCGACTTAAATCCCTCGCATGTGTGAAAGATGGTTTTTATAGACAAGGCTGTCCCTGCTGAATTTTGCATTTCAAAGTACTGCCCTTCAACGTTTGAACAATTCCATATTTTTTATTACAAAATCCATGAATATTACATAGAAGTGGAGGTGGATTTTTTTTGTTTTTCTTTAAAGTGATTTCATGCTTACAGAATTGTAACAGAGAGGGAAGCAGTCGTGTTGAGCATATTATTTCTTAGTTGCTACATGAGGCAGTGACAACCTTATTGCTTAAATTTTCTGGGCATTCGTTGTTGTAACATAATGGAAAAGAAAGAAGGTGATGTGCTGAAAATTGCAGAAAAGATAACGAATAGGAAGGGATATCCGAGTTTTTTAGTGATTCTTCACTGAGAATACAAAATGTTTTCAGAAATCATTTTTAGGAGAATGAGGGGATCTCTGTTAGTGGTCGGGGGGGAATGGCAATACCTTTAGAAAAAGCTATGCTTCATCTTGAACACAGTGTTAGTTTGGGGGGAAAAAAACCCCAAAACTACCAAAGTCCAAAAAAGCAGGGCTTTTTAAAAGAGTGGTGGAATAGATAGCCTTGCAAATTGTTATTAAATGTGAAACCAAAACTAAGTGGGTTGGATCTGCTTCAAGCACTGTTGTGAGCTAGATTGCAGACAACCAATTCAAGTTAAAGTCAGAGGTACCGTTAGATGGAAGTGTCAGTGGAGAAGATACTAACATGTTCTATAGGAATTTCAGAGAATAAAGAATAAGAGAACAAAATTACACGATGGAATACATAAAATCGCAATTTTAAGTTTGAAGAGGAAACTTGAAACATAGCTCTCCAGTCCTGTGGAGATGACCTTTATGTAATGTGTAAGAACAATTTGATACAGATGTTTTATTTATACATAACCAAATGGGATGAAGTTAAATGGTTTTTAATTTTGCCAAATCACAGATAATTTCTTTGTTGTGCAAGGAGTATTTTAATCTGTTTAGGTTTTTTCTTTTTTTTTGCTTTTGCATTTGCAACTAGGAATATTTAATATTTTATATTTTGGACATTCCCCCTGCTCAGTTGTGACTCCCAGATGAAATAATCCTCCTCTTCTTCCCTTTAAATAATTCAAATTGCATACATTTAAAAATATGAAAATCCCAACGTAAATGTACCAGAAGTGCTTTTTAAGGTAGGAAGCTGTTCAGCTTTACTACTGAAAAGATGCATGTCTAAATAGTAATGAGGGTTCATCAGTTTTGGGCTTACGAGCACCAAGTAGTAGAGATGCTAACTGTAGAGCTATGGGAGATCCAAGTCCAGTAACACTTCCCCAGCTTCTTTTCCTCAAGTCTGTATGAGAAAAGATCTTTGGATTATATTGTCTTTTTTTTAGCAGTGGGACATTTTGTGTGATGAGAAATCTGAATCCTCAACAAAGGCATTTTGGATATTGTATAACAGGATGCTACTATGTTCAGTCTGTTTTTCAAGCAATGTTTTAGGCACTAACAATAGCCGGGAAGGATGAATTAGATAGTAAGGTGAATCAACCAACCTGTGATTAATTTTAGTGTCGATTTCTCGTAAAACTGCCGTTTTCTTATAAGATGACTCCTAAGTAGTACTCAGGTCAGGCTTGCAGAAAACGAAAGACTTTGTCTGTCTTTGGCCTACCTTATGTATTTCCTGCCCCCCTTATAATCTTGGGACTCGTCAGCAGGCCACGTTGTCTCTATTTTTGTTAATACCCAACTAGCTGTGGGACTAATGGTGTGTAATGTCTTACCATCATGCCAGAGCCCTCATCTTTCCACTTGTTCTCCTTTGTCAGCTCTTTTCATCTAGAAACCACAGGTGTCTTAGTGCTGGTTCCATGCCAGTCGAAGAGCCTCTGATTTAATTTCTCCAGGATGGATTTGATTTTAGGTATGTTCCGCCCTCTAGGCTAGAATACTCATCAGGGATGCTCTTCGATGGGGTTACATGTCTTCATTTCCACAACTTTGCCTCTCAAAAAAACCCCAAAACTATTCACAGCCATGCTCTCCTTTAAACCCTCTGAGCATTTTTCATGTCCAGGTTCTCGTAGATGTTAAATAGAGAAGCAGGCAGATCTTCCTTCCCTTGGTCACTTCTGCATGCCAAATGGTGGACCAGTCTATATGGCTGTGCAGATAAGCACAGAACATAAAGGACATGCAGATATGTAGACCACTTGCTGCTGGAGAATGCACCAAGCAGCAGCATAGCTGCACCAGACCAAATAAAAAAAGTTTATGTGATTCTTATATGCAATAGGAAAGATATTTTTTAAAGCTACAGATTGGTGTGTCTATGTAAAGCACTGAAAAATTGTGTGTTGTTCTGACCACCTGTGTTCAAGAAAGATTAATTTAAACTGTGAAACAGGTACACAGAATTGCTGCTAGGATGATTAGGAGAATCTGTATTATGAGAGCAGATTAAAAGAGTATGGCTCACTTGTCCTAGCAAAATAAAGGTTGAGAAGGGGATATAGGTTAATCTTTATAAATACAGTCAGAGGATAAATGCCATGAAAGAGGAGGCATTATTTAAGTTCCAGGATAATCCTTATAACATCCACTAGGTATAAATTGGTCATTATTGAATGACTCTGGAAATGAAAAAAGGGTGTGTAGGATGGTTGTTTGTTTTGTTTTTTGGGGTTTTTTTTTGTTCTTTTTTTTTGTTTGTTTTTCCTGAGAGGCATTTAGTTTTGAAATGACTGTTGAAACACTATCAAAATGTAGGATGAATTTGATAAATTCATAGAATGGTTGGTTAAGCAATATAGGAGTAGTGCCAGGTAGTTGCAGGTGTTTGCTATAATGATATACCCAAAATGAAGGTGAAAAGAGATGACTATGAGATGGTCACATACTGACTTCAGTCCTGAGACCATAGTCTTGAGACCTGAACTGGTCCATGAAGGAGGTCACGTATTTCCAGTGTCTATAAAAGGCACAGCAGAAGACCAGTCTGTTCTGTGCACTGTGCACCGTATTCATCCTGTATTTCATTAATCAGGTGTTTCGTAAATGAGCAGTGTCCTGCAAGGTATGTCTTGCACGTATGTTCAACCTCTCACCGTATTTGGGATCAGGAGGACTTTTCATTAGCCAGGTTCATAATGACCATGGTGGGAGGGGGAAGAAAATGAGGGGAATGTTTTTGCTTCTATCTATATACTGGGATCATCTGGACATTTTAGTGCTTTTGAAGAAAGCCATATCGTGGCCAGTGCTTTTGGTCCCTCCTCTCCTCTTCCTTTGACACATGGGAGTTCTTGGGGCATCGGTCTTGGACTTTGTTTTGTGGTAGGCTGAGCATCCCTCAGAAGACAACACAAACTGAAGTGGTACCAAGGGCTGACAACCGCAGTGCTTGGAAAGTGTTAGGTGAGATGTGCTTCAGCAAGAACCGTCTTCAGGCAAAATGTTTCAGTGTTGTGGCTTTGTAAGCATCCTTCTCAATTTTGCCTCAGTTTACTTCTGCTCACTGAAGCATTCGGATAAAATTCTTCTGTTGAGCTCATTGGAGTCAGAATGAGTTTACTTCAACTTTCTTATTTTGATGAGTCTGTATGGCTCTTTCATTTTCATCCTTGTGTAGAGTAGTTTAATACTAAAATTGCCTCAATCTGCCCTAGAAGCAAATGAATCACAGAAAGAACTTTTTATGGCAGTAATTCCTTTCAGTGACTGAAATTTTATCTGTCCTTCATCAAACTTCATCGCAGGTCTTTTGGTTTCGGAGTTCACTTATGTTATCTGCAATCTGATTTTGAATTACTGATCTTGAATAATGTGACTATATATGGAAAAGAGAGGATTTGACCCTTTTCTGGTGCCTGAACTGTCTTCCTTTTGTTGCCAATAAAAGGAGGGATTATCTGTCAGGATTCCTGGTAACCTAGTCACAAAAAAAAATTAAAAAATAATACAAAAATATTAAAAATAATGTCAAAAAAGGCAATAGCAGGTACAAAATTATCCTTTTTTTTTCCTAGTGAAACCTTGTATGATATCCATAAAGTTGCCCAGTATTTATGCCATTAAAACGCTCTATCTTTGGTTCTGAAAGCAGCTGAGCTCTTTTCAGAGGTACTCAGTGCTGAACTTGTTGGCGCATCTATACGTTAGCGACTTATTATTCTGCGAGCGTCACTTCATTTGGGCTAGCAATAAGTCCTGTTCAGTCATTGTGCTGCAGAGGAATGTTTAAAGCTGAAATGTGCATTGGAGTCTGTTTGTTTGCAGCAGATGATTTGCCTAAGCTTTGATGCGCAGTCACTTTCTGACATTTGTGTATTTCAGCAGTGAACAATGTAAACTCATTTTCTGAGCACTTTGATTACTTGCACATAGCAGTGCCCATGGCATGTGACAGAGAAGAGCACTCTATCCACTAATCAGATAGATATGCTTCAAGCGTATTTACACAAAATAATGAAAACAGCTGTTAGATACCTTTAAACTTGAGTGTGTTTTGTTATTAATCTACTAGCCCGTACACATGACACTATAATTCTTCGCTCACTCAAGTTGCCTTTAATGACACAGTAATAAAACGGAGAGGGATGAAAGTAATGGAATTGTAGAATGTAATGCCTCAATTGTTCTACAGTGTCTTCCTTTTTGCCAAAATAAACCACAATTAGGTCCATATGGTGTTTTGAAGTTTTCAGGCAATGACCCTAATAAAAAGTAATGAATTTCTGACAAAAGAAAGCATGGTGCTCTTTTAAGCAGATATCTTCGCTATTGATCTAGTTATGATTGCAGGCTGATATGCTAATAGAAGAAGAAAGGTTCAATGTGCCTGGTACAAGCACTTTCATTTGTGGTTTATTTTATTCTTATGAAATTCAGATTGAAAAGGTAGAAACATGTTGTAATCCATCAGTTATGACTCCCTTTTAAAAGACCTACTAGAAAGAAAACAAATGGATTTTTCTTGAGAAAAATGGAGTTTGGAAAGCATTTGTTAACTTGAAATCTCAGAAGCAAATGTTAACTAGGAGGATGCCTCGCAATGATGAAGATGCTTTGTTTGGATATATGAAATTTGTCTTGAGCACTTTATTGTCTTCAGAGGTCCAAGCTCTGTTATTTACTCTTCTCTCTTTTAATCTTTTAATGGGGGAATTGGAGTGATACCCTTCACCTAGAAAATCAAACTCTCCATGGAGCAGTTGTTAGGTAAGTACAGATACTCAAACACAATGACTAGGACTGAGGATGTGCAACTCATCCTCCCATATAGTACATAGCTATGGGCAAGCATTAAAAAAGTATGGTGTGTCAGTGTTATTCCAATGCGGTTAATAATGATACCTGAAGTATGGGTAATCTAGTCTTAATAAAGAGAGGAGAAGGCAGGTTCTGGAAACAGATACCAGGGGAAGGAGAAAATAAATGGCTGATTTGATGAACCTTCACTGTTAGTGGTTGTTGAATGAATGTTCATTTCACATACATGGAGTCCTAAATGACTGAGTTGAGAAGCATCTGCTGGGTAATGTATATTATTGGCATTATTCTGCTCCAAGTAATGTAGTTACGGTTGAGCAAGGCCTATAGTCTTGCACCATGAAACTATTCAGAGCATCCTTTCAAGAAAATCTACCTGTCTACCTTTGTTCGCCACTAGAAACTCTCTCTAAGTGGCTCCTTCACTGGTAAATTAGGAGTGCATTTATTTAATGGGCTAATTTCTCTATTGTCGGTTCTCTAACTACTGAGGTGCCTTTCAGACTCCCTGCTCTAGTCTTTACTGCTGCACCTTTGGAAAATAGCCTCATCTTGGCCTCAACCGCTCATACAATATTTCATTTATATTTGCTACCTTACATTGGTAATTTCTCTATCTCCTTATGTATCACATTGTTGTGTGTGGTTACTTTATTCATATTAATAGAAAAGAGTCTTGTTCATGAGTAGAACTTTATCCTCGACAATGGATCTTACTTTTATAAGCAAGGTAAATGAATTGCTATTTATTCCACCACTCTTCTTCTTTGTGAAAATAGATACTCTTTTCTGATTTCTCACCTTCTTGTACTGGATGCCTCAATGAGATGTGAATGATTAATTTGTTGTATTGCAGTCATGTTTAATAGCAATTGACTGGTGCTTAGGAACGGGGGCTTGCCTTCTGGAGCAGGGCGTGGGCTGCAGGAGAAACTAATCTTGCTTCAGATTATAAGATTTGGATTATTTCTGTTACGTTGAATCCTAATAAGAGGACCATACAAGTGAAAATCCCCACCTTACTTCCTGTAATTACAATATGTTTGAATTGATTTTTCTTGCCTCAATTTTCAGTGTTAAAAGCTTTAAGAAATCGTCGTATGCTGTGAAATAGTGTGTAAAATTTCAGACTGGTTTTAAATTATATTAAAAAAATCCATCAAGCATAGGTGAAGCCTAGGAGGTGAATGTGTTTAAAATACGCTAGTTTCTATAGCCAGTTGTAGATGTGAAATGTTGGGCTTTTCACCCTAACTGAGCAGGTTCTCCCAAGCAACTGGATAGAAGCAACAGTGTTTGGTGTGGCTCCTCATGCACCACTCATGCTTTGGTGCTTGCATTAAACTTCCCTCCAAAGTCATAAATAATAACAAATATATTGAAATATTTTTAACACTAGAAAAGGGTCTTAAAGCTCAGAAAAAGTGTAGGAGCCTTCAAATGCTTAACTAAGTCCTTTAGCCCCTGGTTTTATTTGTGAAAATGAGTAAGGACCTAATTCTGCAAGGTCGTACTCCCTTGAGAAGACTAAATACCATCAGGAGACTTTAGAAATTCTGGCTTATTTTTTATACAACTCAGTTGAAATTATTTGAGATTGCTAGGTACTTTGAAGTTCTTGGTATACCTGCAAAGGCTTCTATAAATTTACCTTAGTACCTTTTGAAATCTGAAGTTTTAACCATTTGTGGTGTCCCAGGTTTTTGCCATTCGTCCAGAAAAGCAATCGCTCTGGCCACTGCTGACTGTGTATTTCCTTTATTTGATAAAAGTACCCAAAATATTCTCAATCCCGTATTACTAGTATTTTCACTTGCATTGTGATAGCACCTGCTACATCCTGTCACTTTCTAACACATGAAAAGAATGCAGTCAGTATTAAGAAGCACTAGCACCCCAAAAAGATGATAATACCAGTTTTCTGATGTTTAATATAACTGTACTTGAGTACATATGGACAGTTCTATAGATGACTAACTACAGTCATGTGGAATTTCTCAGTCTGCATGTATGTTTGCAAGACCAGCTCCTTACTGAGCAGTAATTATTATTACAGAGCTGTTGTCAGTAGGGCAAATTACTGCATTGTAGATCTCTTATAAAATCCGGTCCTGACAAAGGGAACACAACTTTCATTCCTTCATGCAAAACCCAAAAGTTTTCTGTTTTTTGATCTGCTGAGAGAGAGATATTTATATTTAGAGATGTCCCATGACTTTTATTTAATTTTTTCCTTTTTTTTTCTAATACATTCAAGCTCCTTTAAGAACAATGTCCATTACCGTGTAATGATCAGAGATAGTGTTTTTTAGCAGTAGATTGAGGGGACAAGTTTAAGAAAACATTTATTGTACTCTGTTCTGGAAATACAAACTAGTTGTAGAGGTTACGTTCAAAATAGCAGGAACTAGTACGGCAGCATTTTAGTAAATTGGGATATAAACAAACATCTGTTGCAGGAATGTAGAAATGACATCATAAAGAATGTATGCAAAAACTTAATTGAAAAAGAATGATGCAGAATTGCAGCATGACTTTAAGTCTAAATTGATTTTTGCCTTCAGAGTGAAAGTGGGATTTTTGTGCAACATTCCAATGCTATAAAGTATTTAAAATGTAATGTCCTATTAATGTACCTAAAATGTAGACTCTGGGTCACCCAATAAGAATAGTAGTTACAGTAATACAGTATATGTAATATGCAATTATCTTGACAATAGTTTTATTTTTTCAACAATTTTGTCATAAAAGAGCAGTAAGATACAATGAATTTGATTCATTTTGTGTGTGTGAATCATTTAATAGGCCATTACATCTACTATATTAGACTCCATTCTCCTTTCAGAGCATTTCATTATAAGGCTGTCTTTAATGGAAAGAAGTTTAACCTTCCCTCCCAGATAGATTGAACCCCATAACAGTGTAAACATTCTCATTATAAAATAAAATCCCCTTCCCCAAGGGCAGCACTATAATTATGTTGCAGAGTGTTGTACAAATGTTTCTCTTAAAAAATGTTGTCTCATTCTTGTCCTCAAGTTTTTGTCATTTTCATTTATGAAGAGAATCAATAATACTTTTAAATTGTAATTTAATAAAATAAATATGATCTGATTATTTTTTAATTTTTTGAAGTTATTTTAATCAAGTTTGAGAATAAGTCATCAGTAAAATTGCTGTTGATTTATAAATAGGATAATTAGAGGCTTTCCTCCTAAGTACTGTTCACTGGCATTGTGGCTGTTTTTATTGCCTAGTCAAACCTCTTCATTCAATTTTAAAATTGCCTTTTGAATGAACTGTGCTATGAGCTTGCCAAATAGTGTCACCATTAATACCTTACCTCCTCTATTTCATTGTCCAGTCCGTAAATGCACAATAAATTGCTTGATAAGGAGGTCAATGAGGTTGTACTAGTTTTTAAGTGAATTACGGCCAAACGTTTCAGATTATGTCACACTCTTATTGTCGCGCCGTGCTTAAAAGGCGGTGATACAGTACATGGTAGATCATTTGGTATGGTTGCTCCAGGACTAGACACAAATCAGGAAGAGCAGGTCCTCCACCCATCTTTATATAGAGAAGAGATGAAAAAAGTGCACCTCGTCAATCCAGTTTACAATTCTGTAGCCTGTCCCTTAGTCTAATGAAGAAAACTCTCAGCAGCAGGTACACACCACATGCTCCACAAGGATGGGCTAGGATGAAGATGTTTGCAGGCAGGAGAGTGTTTCACTGCTTTGGCTGCTGAAAAGCTGCAGTTGTATTCCTGGAAAGTCCTTAAGCTTCTCCTACCAGCGTGCTGGGTGATCATGTATCTCATGAGATATTGGGTGGGAATTGGGTTTTTCTGTATGTATAACTGATTTTGGAGAACTCTGCCGGATTGGCGTCACCGTTCCAGCAGTTTCCTATACCGATGCATCACCTTCACCCAACTCCCCTCTGCTTCCAGTGCTCCCCCGTGGACGAGGCTGCAGGTTCCACCCAGGCACGTCTTTCCCCTGCGCGTAGCGCGCAAGTGGTTTTGAAATAGAAACGTAAAAGGCGAAAGTAAGAAACTTTGTGCTTGTTGAGTCTAAAAGAAAGTCTGTTTGTGTGTGTCTCTCCCTTTGTAACAGAAGGAATGTTTCTTATGTTTCTGTCTTCAGACAGTTGGCACACATTTCATCTCAGCAGCTGCTTTCTCTTAAAGTGCAGTAGAGTGTAGGACTGTAGTGACACTAGCATTAATACTTCACATTCTGCTATCATATGCTGTCACTGTGAAATATGGATCTAGGTTACATGTGTTTGCAGACTTTGTACTGCTGAATTATGAAAGCTGACTCCGTTGGAGGATTGTGTTGTATTCAGAGACTGTGAACTGAACAATAAATGAATGCAGGCAGAGACTTGCAGTCATAAGCAGTATCCTCCTTTTTGGCCTAATTGAGCCGATAGCTTTAAAATGTAGAATTGCCAAATAGAACTTCATTGTTGACTTAGGTAAATATATTTAGCAGGCATCTAAAGATGTCTCTTGTGGGCACCTTTTAGTTGTTATCCTCAACGTTGTTTAAATATTATTTTTAAATCCCATTCTTCTGAATGGTATGAATTACTGCTGATGAATAAGATTTATTAAAAAAGTAGAAGTACTACTGCTATGTGATGATAAATTATTGGAAACAATTAGTTATTTTGTTATCAAGAATTAGTGTGTCCCCATAAATATAATTCTGTAATTTTTTTATCTGTCTGCATGGCTATAAGAGGGGTGAGGAGCTACACTTTCCTTATTTTTAAAGGTATAAAGTTAATACAGATGTAAATATCAGCTAAGATGTCAAGAATTGTAGGGTTTGCTCTGTAATGCATGGTACCCGTGCGTTGCATGTGGGTGTGTAGGGGATCCGGTCCTGGCCCTGCTGAAGTCACCTGGGGCTCTATCAGCACATCACTCAGGAGCTGTGGCAGTGACAGTGGGAAACTAAAGGGTAAGCAAAGCTGCTGTAAAAGAATATTTGGAGTTCTTTTGAAATGAATGCTTAGCATAAGGAGATACTGGGATATCTGCAAGCAGATCTTAATACAGGCACATGTACATGATTTCGTTGTGCTGAAAACGTTAATCAGTGTATTGGTTAAAGTCAGATTTGCTTGGTGCCTGAAGATCTGCCAGTAAATGAATTCATTTCTTAAAACAGCAGTCTTTAGGTATCTATAATTCCAGTGGTAGTGTCAATGCTATGACTGTACACGGACAATTAAACTTGATTTTCTGTGTGCAACCACTGAGGATCAGGAAGCAAGCCTAGGTGCAGAAATCTGGCATCCAGTGGAGCACTCTCCATTCATTTTCATTTTTTACCCTTGAATATCAACTTTTGTAAAGGCACAGAGTGAATAAACAAAACATACACATTTTGGTAGTGTTAAGTTCTATTGCTGGTAAATGGGCTTTAAACTACACCTCATTAGGAGCTTCCAACTGGCAGAAAACCATAACCAGCATCCTTACCATTAATAGTTTAATGCTCAGAATCATTTTAGAATTGCTGTGGACAGTGTGAAAGAAGCGTTTGGTCTTACTGACCTTGTCTGTGTATTTTGGTGCTTAGCATGCGTGGGATTTTTATCATATGCATATGGAATTTTATGTGAAGTGGTTGCTGTCATGGCTCTTCCCGTGTTAATTTTGATGATGCTTTTGTATATGATACTTAAGTGGGAAGGTGGAGTTGTATCCTTTCTAAGCGGTGCTGTTCCTGTGCATCAGGGCTTCCCATAACAACCTTTTCTATTGTCATTTCATTCCCTGACTTCTTTTAAATTGCAACCAGGTTCATGTTAAGTTTAAATATGCTCATCAAGAATTGTCCTAGAGTAGAAACCGTGCACTTCTAATTTTGTACTCTGACAATACATTGTTCAGTTGATTGTAGAGAGGTGAAATATATAAACAATTTTAACAACAGAATTGAACCTATTAATGAATCATGCTGGAGGTGATATCTACGTGCCTTCTTAGGGTCCTGGCTAAGCACATAATAAATCAACATGGTGCTATTCAGGTGCTCACTCATTTTCCGTGCATCAAGCAGCTGTATCATCAGTCTTCTCTTCTTTGCCTGTTTTCTCGTAGCCATCAAGTTTTTTATTCTGGGGTGCAATATGTAGAAACTTTGCCATGGTGAGGTTTGTTTTTTAATACAGGAAAAAAATCCTAATAAATTTCAGATTTTCAATTATCTACATCTGCTTTTCTGTCAAAGTGAAGATCATTTTCTTGATCTTGACCAATCTGTGGCCTTCTCTGGGCCAAAAGAGTGAGGGTAATGTGTTGATGTTCTCATAAACAAGACCATTTTGTAGTTCATTGCTTTTATTCATCTTTGTAAAATGTTCTCATATTTGTCAAAATATTTCTATGGCATGTGACAGTAGAAACACCTGGTAGAAACAGGATTAACAAGATCATTTTTCTAAAGTTCTTGGAGTCTCTTTTAGTGTATAGAATAGTGTGTAAATCTACTGTTAAATTTATGGAAAATTCATCTTGGGTGGACTATTGCACTGGTTAGAAGGTAGAGTTCATGTCCTCCATCTCTAATTGATGTGGTCTGATGGTTACATTGCATGGTCTTTAGAATACTAATTATAGCAGCATTTACCAACAAAACAAAATTGTCAGTTTTCTGTGGGGACCATTTACAACAAAGCTAGTATAACTTGTCGGCATGCAAGAAAAAGACCTTTACGCTTAAGTTACATTATTGATCAGAGCTTTTCAGTGGGGAGAAGTTCTTTTTGTTTAATACACTTACGCTATGTAATTCTGTGCATTTTATAGTATTAATTGGAGAAACCAGAAAAGCACTGTGACAACCTGCAGCATTTCTCTTGCATCTACCTACTGGTTAGCTGTTCCTCTGCCAGAGTTCATGCTGTAACCTATGTCTCCAGTCACCAGCGTCACGATAGGGCAGCACCAAAGATGCGGAGATGCTGCAAGTCATATAGAGTTTTTCTGGCTGAGGATGGAGAGAAACAGCAATAGCAAAGGGTAACACGAGGGGATTGAGTGAGTCTGAAGCCTCTGGGACTGTGGATGTCAATGGGGACAGGTCCTCTGAGCTACCTCTGTGCTGGTATCATTCATTGTAACACGCTCCGAATATACTAGGAGACAGGCAATATAGCGTTGGGATGTAGGAAGTAAGAGCTTGCCTTATGATGGGAACCAAGAGGGCTATTTGAGTACTACCATGAAAAGACGTGGGTTTGGATTGTTCTGGCAGTTTGATTTATGCCGCTGCGCTCTGCTTTCTGTTCCTGGCCCCTCGCAGGGTGGTGGACCTCCCACGTGTGACTGGGAGGCACTGGTCTTCATCAAACCTTGTAAACGTAAAGATCCTCAATACCTTTTATCATCAGTAAGATCCTCAGAGCTAATCTAGCATGCAGTTTTTCAGAGATTACTGCGTAATGCCCCAGAGACATGGTGAGCGAAGTTCTCAAGCCCCAAAGGACTGAACTATGAAACCACATTTCCAAATAGATTAAAAGTATTTGTCATCAGCTGATTTGCCGTGAAAGGCTGAACAGAAGTCCTTTACATGTGTGTGCTCATGCATGCGTTATGTGTGCACACACACCCTCTTGAGCTTGTAGGAGCCCAGTATGCTCAGTTGTTTTATTTACTAATCAAGATTTTAACATTTCAAGTAAGACCTATTTCTGGAGCAGTCTAAGCCAATGACTGAATTTCCGAGACACTCTTATTGTGTCCTTTTCCCCCTCGTTAGGGTCCTGTTGTTGTGGGAGAAGGTCCAAAATGATCTCAAATGTGTAGGCTTTTGAGATAATTCAGAAGAATTGAGCCATACTGTCTGAGTCAGTACCAAAGTCAATTATTTAAGCAGGTTTATCAGCAAATTATGTAAAAAGGAAAGAATCTCTCCCTGTTATTCCCCTGTTGCCCCTCTGTTATACCAGTTCACGAGGCAGCAACATACGTGGTATTTTGTGCCTTCCACGCAAATCCTAGCCGAAAGGTTTATTAAAAACAAAACCAAGAACCCACACACAGACATTTTTCAGCCAACACTGATGTTCCTACGCCAGGATCCTGCTAGGTCAATCTCAGAAAGGCAGTCATCTTTGGCCGGCACGTATTCTGGTCCTGTTGCGGATTACACCTGCTGTTGGATCAAATGGCATGGCTTCAAACCAGGGGCGTTCACAAAGTGAGTCAGAATGGCTTTTTCTCATTTAAAGCCAGCAGGGTATCCCATCATGCCAACCTTTTTATTAGATGATATTCTGATCACCATTCCCATTCATTAATGATCAATACTCTCATTTCAAGTCACAGATGTATTTAGTCTTCAAATAAAGGTTCACGTTATGGGCACTGCTGTGTCCAGCAAGGATTTATTTTTTTAACTTTTCCAAATATAACCAGAAAATGTGACAATTATAATGCAGACCTAAAGGCCCTTTCCAGCACAACTGTGGTAAGTACATTAAGCATATGAAAGTGTTTTAACTATGACATAGATTCTTTAATTCTGAAAAATAAGCATCTGATTCTCATAGAGACTCCATTTTATTGACGAAGCCAAACGATCGAGTAGATGTCTACTTCGTGAATTACCTTAGTTGGGTAGAAAGTATGCCATAAATCTTTTAACCAAAATAACAGCATAATATTGAGGTGAATACAGAGGGTTTTCTGTCTCATTTGTTACACAGCTCAGAGAACTTTCTTTCCTTATGACTGCAATTTGTACCCTGTAGCATATTCTGGGACAGAAGGCATTGAGATCAATGTTTCTAAATGCTTTGTTTGACCAACCGTGCCTAATGGTTTGTGGACCAGATCTTCAGCTGGCTTAAAGGGCTGCAGTTCCATGGAAGTCAACTGTAGCAATTTATATCATCTGGGAATCCAATTTCTTCTTTGGCCATACAGACTTGATCGAACAGTATCCATAGACCTAAAAATTGCAAATTTATTTCTCAGTTTTTGCAATGCCATGTGTTGATGTCATCAGTATCATAGAAATAATCAAGGACAATTTTTTCCCCCCAGTAATTTGAAAGAAAAACTGGTGAGTGACAGGTGTACAGGATAGTTTCGGAAGTAATGTTGAAACTTAACTGTGGTGAATGGCAAGTAGGACAAATGTGCAGTTATTATCTATTTAATTAAATGGTTCATAAGAGTCAAAGTGTTTTAAATACATCATAAAATACAGGAGGTCAGGAACTTAAGAAACCTAGTAATTTAAATCATTATTAAATAATAGGTAAATGAGGATCTTCTTTTAAAGCACTCAGTCAAAACTTACAGGAGGATTGTATCTCAAACATGAAAGAAGACTTGAAAAAGAGCCAGCAGAAAAAAAAAAATATGTTACTTTTTCACAAGGACTGTGATTTCTGTTGCCCTAGGATGCATAAAGGGAACTTGGAAAAAAGTTTTTGGTTTTGTGGTACTTGTTTCTTGTAAATATTTTCTCTGCTTTTTTAACCTTAAAGATTGTAACATCTTTAGGCTATTCCCACCCAAACACACACACGGATGACCAGTGTGTGTTAAAGCATGTTCATTGTCATCTCTTACACTGTACTAGAGAGGGTTGTTGAGACAAAGAGGAAAATCTTTCATCTGGCTTGTTCTTATTTAGTAGCTGAACAAGATCAACATTGGTTAATAAACTAACACCGATGAAAACCCCACCCAAAGAGCAGTTTTGCACTCAGTTGCTCAGTTTTCACATTCTTTTTCCTTGTGATGATGTGATCATTTCACTCCAGTTCTCCAGTCACCATGCAGTCTCCTAGGACAGAAAAGACCTGAATTTCTAATGGGAAGAAGCATGATACAAACATGCTATACATTATAGAAAAGGAAACAAACAAACAAAAAAAATCCCGTGGTTGATTTCTAATTTTCCATGCACCCTTAACTTTTAAAAGAAAACTTTTTCCCCGTAACAGATTAGAGTTTTAAAAATAAGCTGTGTGGAGGTGTTGCTTTTAGATATTTAGAGTATGTTCTTTTCTTTGTAGCATTCCAAATTCTGTTCCTCAATGAGATGCTGCTGCATTTCTTTTGATTTTCTTCTATGCTGATGTGTGATTTACCTCTGGAACTACATTTGGATGTGGAATGCCACTCTGTCCTTGTGGTGAAATGGTGTCTGAGTTTTTAAATATGTCTGTAAACTGCTATCTGCATCATCACAACAAGAACCTTTCATAACTGGGTATATCAGAACTGGTTAGAGAAAATCTCAGTGGTTAAATACTCAGAGAAAGATCAAGAATAATGGCTTATTTACAGTTCCATTTTAAATCAGTGCTCCATTTAAAAAAATACAAATAGTGAAAAGGATGAGAACAGCTAAAGAGAAACGTATTCTTGAATACACAGTAGTAAGATGTTTTTCAATGGTGAAGGTTTGAAACTTAAAAGAAGCTCATGTGTCTTCAGAGGGATTAAGTTTCAATGTGTGTCGGCAGTGCTATTGTATTAGTGCAGTTGATTACAACGAATTTATCCTTGTGATGATACGTAATGTGGAGAATCATCTTTTATCTCCCACTGAAAAATAAGCTACAGCCGAAGCATCAGCAGCTCTATGAACTCTGCTGGCATATTTGATACCTTTATGTTTGATTTCAGACTCTAAGACTAGGTGGAGGTATCTATGGCAGCACTAATGGGTAACCTTCTTGAACATTCAGCTGAGTGTGCATCTTGGCATCTGTGCTACTCTATTTTCTTATACTTAAGTATATCTTGGCAAAGGTCTCATTCATTCTGCTCAAGAACCATCCAGGAGTGCGAACGCACAGTCTTTACACACCATGAAAGCCCTGTGGAGGCCAACGCTCGCTCTGCTGTCAAAAGAGCCTGAGGACCTGGCTGGATTGACACTATGCTGCGATCATTACCCTGATTTTCATCCAAGCAGGACAAGCAATATGCAGTTGATTTAAGAAATAGCTCTTCCTGAGCCAGAGAGCCAGGCAGCTGTGTGACGAGGTGGCCACCATGGCAGGACACAGTCATCGGGCGTTTTGCCCTTTGGCTCGGACCCTGCTCAGTGCTCCCCATGTTCATCACTTCCAGAGCGTGGGGCTGTAATTACGATTATGGACGTATGGTTAAATATTGGAGCATGCAGAGGCGAATGGTTATTCTGGGTGCAGCTCTTTTCCTTGAGCTCTTCACTGTCGCACCTTCCATCAGGTCTCCACCAAAACCCGTCCGCAATCTGCTACATCATTCTCGTTTGTCTGAGCCAGGTCCAGCTGCATCGCTGGCTGTGTCTGCTGTCCCATCCTCTTGTTTCTTCTGCTCTCCTCTTTGGAAATCAATGTGCTTTCCTCTTTGAAAAGCCCAGAAAAAAATGGTGGAAACTAGACACAGGTCATTCATGGTGGAGAGCTGTCGGATGTGGAACAGGCTGTCGCAAGACTTTGGCTACTTCTGGTTCCTAATGCAAATCTTTGCCCTTTTTAGAGAAAGCAGCTCACTCTCGAGAGTCTAGGTTAGGGGAGGAGGAGATGGGTTTTGGTTTTTAGCCAGAAACCATACGCTAAAAGATCTTTTCAGAACCTCTGACAGGTGAATTTTATGGTGCCTTCTTAGTCTCTGTTAAATGAAGAGACACATAAACAACATCAGTCCTGCTTTTTACAGAAACCTAATGATAGGTATGGCTGCCTATATTCTGAGATTTGCATCACAAATGCAAGTTTATAAGGTCTGTTATTGCAAAAACACCTCGTGTCTGTTTTCCTTGTTAAAAATGCTAAAATATTTCAAATAATTTCCAAGTATTTTGTGTTCATTAGGAGATTCATACGGTCAAGCAAGAGTGTGTTTTTTAAAAAGCAGCTTTACTGAGTATAGCTGAATATCTCATGTCTTGTGGTGACAACAGTAATGCAGAAGCATAAAGTATTTAGAGTAAAAATATTTTTAATAATATCTCATCTTACTCTTATGAACTATTCTGGACATGATCTTAAATAAAAACAGGAAATTAAGCATGTTCGTGAAAACAACACTGAACAAAGTTTTTTGAAATGTTTTCTGACATAGATGTTTGCCATAGTTGATGGAGATTTAATCAGTCATGAATAAAGTTGCATGGCGAGAGGGATTCTGTTGGGGTTTTATACTCAAGTATCACAGTATGACATTAGGTGAACGCTCTCCTTTTGCACTAAGTGTATTTCCAAACTGATTTGGTGACTCCTGAGAATCTGAAGCAAGGGGAATGCTATGCTGTTTTCTGCACTCACGGGGACATCTCAAATAAGCCATAAAATTAAATACTACATAATCTAATATGATTATTTTCTTGTCAGAGAAAATCAGATGCTGAAGTCCAAGAGTATAGTTGCCCTAAGTGGAACTGTGTGAGCAACAGATAGGCTTTATTTCAGGCAAATGAGAAGTGGCATCAACCTCTCAAATTCAGCAGCAGGGGGGAAAGAAGGGGTGAGAAGTGGCTACAAAAATGGGTAAAAATAGGAACTTTAGCAATACTTGGTGAATATAGCACGTATCTGTAGAGAAACCCTTGGTGCTGTATGAACCTTTGGCTGCAGATTTAAAAATTGGAACTTGTAGAGGAAAAAGGGTTAAAAAGGATGAATATCTTTTGCACCTTAATGGGAGAACTATTTCTGTAATAGTATCAAAGATAAACCAGTGTATTATGAACACCAAATGATAAAGGGTGATAATATGCCATTCTTGAGACTTCTTGGCTCTTACCTAACACATCAGAAAGTGATTGTTGAATTTTAAATAGCCATACAAATGGATGACATAGAAATTTAACTTTGCTTTGACCTTATTCTAATTCACAAGATGACTGCAAAATGACTTTGTTACATCTGAATGTATGCTGGATGCTAAATCACTCCAGAGTATAAAATCTTTGTTTTGGCATAATGTTGATGCATAAACATTTGTACCCCATACTAACCCTATAAACATCACAATCCATCAGTACAATTACAAAAAAGATTGTTTGTTTTCACACTTAAAGCAGACATGAAATAGAGTGTCCTTAACTTAATCACCACCTTGATTTACCACATTTGCATATATTTGCATATTAATTGGACTACAGATTAAAATTGGTTTTGTAATTTTAATTAAGTGTCCACAAAGGTAAATGATTAGAACTGTTTAAAATACATTCTGACATAAATAGCAGTAAAAGCTTTTGTGATGATGTTTTTGTGGAATTACATTCAGAAAGTGGCCTTTTTATGATAGTAATTTTAATCTTAAATAGAATTATACAGTCAAACAGAACTGTGGATTCATAATCATTTTTTCAAGATTCATTTAATATTTTGCTGATTTGCAGCACTTGATGAAAATGTACTGTAGGTTTAGTTGATTGCAAAATTGGGCCTGTAGAGCTGATAAACTGAGGGTTTAAACCCTCCATCTTTATACTCGCCTTACATATTTCAAATGTATTATGTATACATATGTAGACAAGGGCTTTTTTTTTTTTCAAGTGAGAAATACAAAAGCTGTCAGTAATGGATGATCTATCGTTTTAAGATGTAATCACCTCCATTGACCATCTTCCTTCAGTCTAGATTGTGGAGCACGGGACATTTTAAAGCCTTTTCAATAAATCATTGCAGGTAATAGAGGAATCATTCTTGGTGTTGTCAAGGGAGAATGAGTGTTATAGGTAAAGATGTGCTGTCAGGATTGCTGCGCTGAAGTCGGTGAATGTTGATAGTCTGACCAATAATGTGTACTGGACGAAACGCTTTGTCAAACTAAACTTAATAAAACTGTAATATGTATTTGCAGTTAGAAAGGCTCTAGGAGCTGCGTTCTTAATGCACCTCTGAGTCTGCCTCTTCCTTTGTAGACCAATTCGTGCTTTCTCTGAATGCTTAAAGAGTACCAGTGATGACAGATTGTTAGTCTGGGCTGTAAAAGTGAGTTTTGCCTACCTAATGAATTAGTAAAAGTGTTTTTATTAGGTTCCGTAACTTTTCAGTTGGTGAGCAGCAGGCATTCATTAGGCGTTAGACCATCTTTTTGTTATAAATAAACTATCCAGTTTGTATTTTACAATATTACTTTACTGCTTTACTTACGAGATAAAATAATAAACTAGCTGTTGGTTTTGGTTTGGGAGCACATTTGGCAAGCATAGCTTTAAAAGAAATATTTAAATTCTGTAAAGTTAGTAGAATTTAACAGTGTACAAGCTTTACCTACTTTCAAGAAAAGAAAAGGTTGGTGTGAAGTCAGTAATGAATCCTGAGGAGGGATCTTATTAGTGCTTATAAATACCTAAAGGGCATGTGTCAAGAGGATGGGGCCAGACTCTTTTCAGTGGTGCCCAACGACAGGACAAGGGGCAATGGGCACAAGTTGGAACACAGGAAGTTCCACCTAAACATGAGGAAAAACTCCTTTCCTGTGAGGGTGCCGGAGCAGTGGGACAGGCTGCCCAGAAAGGTGTGGAGTCTCCTTCCCTGGAGACATTCAAACCCCGCCTGGATGCGGTCCTGTGCCCCCTGCTCTGGGTGTGCCTGCTCGAGGACGGGGGTTGGATGGGGTGATCTCCAGAGGTCTCTTCCAATCCTGACCATTCGGTGGTTCTGTGATTCAAACTGTAGGTTCTGCTAATTTTCTTCAAGACTTTTGAGCTGTTCTTAAGACATACACTGTTTCTAGTTTCATCTAGTTTATGTCCTGTATTTGAACCTTGGCCATTTACTACCTTACTGTCTCCTCAGTGTACATTAGAAAAAAAAGAAATTGAGAAACAGTATACTTGTGTCTTGTCATGCTTCATTGACTTGAAATAATTTTTCCTGTTAATGGTGTATTTAATATTTAGCTTTTCTCCTGTCCATGTTAATGCTTTCAAGTGAGAGTAATGAAACTTTTGGAACGCATATATTCCTGTCTGGTGGACTTGACATCATTTTCTGTGTTGTATTTAAACTCCAGCTTAAGTAGGCAGTGTGGATTGCAAGCCAGATCCACTGAGCTAATTATATATCTGAAAACAGGTTTTTTTTGTCGTGCTCTTACATAAAGTACAAATTGTTTCTCAAGCTGATATTATTTAGTGCCTGTTAAATATTTCTGTTATTCCTGATGTGCTTTTAGATTTCTGTTTATATAGTGACTGGTTACAGTGTCAAACTGGTTTAGGTTCCTTATCTTAGGAGCATTACAAAACTCATTATAAAAGCCAGATACAAAGCTCAGTCCATGAATGAATTCCTTGTGTTAAGACTCAAATTGGGTATTAATTGAAGCTGTGGCTTGGGTGAGAACTGCTGGTAGATTTAATCCGGAAAAAGACCTGTGATAATATTAGTGAAAAAAAGCAAAAGAACTAGAATAGTCATTGAATGAAGCATCGAGGAACAAACCTGCCAGACAAGTGCCATTATAATTTTTTAAATGGGCATGTAAGCGAGATGTCTCGTTAGATTAAATTGTTATTGATGTCCATTCATCTGTGGAAAAGATGGTTATTTCTAGTTAGAGTATTGCCTTCCCTTTCTAATGCATATCTCACTAATATCGTTCATTCTTGTGTCACCTGAGGATCAGAAAGCTAAAATACACATCATCTGCAACTATTTTGGGGAGACTGTTTGAAAGCTGAACCTAGCTTTCAATCCAGCTCCATTACAACTGTAATTTTATTATGGAAACTCAATCATCCTTGAGTTTGGGGAGCCAGCTTTGAAGTGGCTGGTATCAAATTTTTTTCAAGATCTGCTTAAATTTTAAAAAAAATTTAAGTGCTTAAGCACCATTGGTTTTTAATGAGACTTGAACTTCTAAGCGCTTAAGTCAATTGGGAACCTGGAAATTAAGCTCTAAGGATACTTAGTTCTTCGGAAGTATGCATTGACTTAGCTTCTGTTTAGACACCTGATTCCACGTAATGTTTCTTTGAGAATAAAAGCATTGGCGAATGCATTTTCTGAAGGGGCTGGTTTTTAAAATAGAGCTATTCTTAAAAAAAACAGACTGATTGCTTGCTTGAAAAATCATCTTCCTCCATCCTTGACCCTCAACCCAGTAAAAACCGGAAAGCTTTGAAAACTTCCATTTAAGGGCAAATACACCTTACCCATTTAGAGAAGGAGCTGCTACCATAACGAAGTTTTTCCTTCTCATTGCAGGCCAACTTATTCAACTCTTCATGCATCTTCTCTCAGTTACTTGAGAGTGCAATTCCCATTTGCACCTCTTTACTTCACAGAATGCCTCACTGAAACCCCTGTGGGATGTGCACGTAAACGTAGGCTGCTGGTGTACACAAGTTTAAGTGTTCTGCTTTAGTCCTCTGTGGTTTATTTATCCATTCCTTTGAAGGCTTTCTTCACCTATTATTGCCAAGGAACAGTCAACCAAGGCTTCACTTACCAAAAAATTCTTGGAGAACAAGGAAACAGTAATGTTAGAAGTCTGACATTGCTGAATTAAGCACTGCATTCAGTTTACTTGGACTAAATCCAGCAATACTGTAGTTTATGAAAAAAATCTTAATTTCAAAATTGATTTAAAGATATGAATTTAATGTTCATCATGTATGGACATCTGTAAGTATATTTAATGTATTTTTAATTATCAGGAATAACTCGAACACTTAACAATAGTTAGTTACTAAGGTAAATACAAATAAAATAATAGCAAAGTTTCTCCACTGCAAGCATGTAGATTTAAATATTCTTTCGATCAAAAAATGAATTTGGTCATCAGATTAATTTATTGTTGATGGTTTGATTGTTTTTGCATATCACAAAGTCATTATTTGTTTGGTTTAGTTGAGTGTAATTGCCATTTTTTGAAGATCCGAGAAATCAAGTTCCTGACAACCTGGCAGAACCTCTGCATGAGTCACTGCAGACCTCCTTCCTACGGATACACAGGCTGGAGCCCTGGGTGAAGGGAAACACTGAAAACAAACCTGTCACTTGTTTAAACTGTCTTTCACAGCAGATGGTTTAGCATTTTGGGTGGTGTGTGCATCCCATCCACAGCGGTCAATCAGGAGATGTCATTAAAAGGAGGTGGGAGATATTTAGGTTCTCTTTCCACTGAAGAGGTACGTAACTTTGGGCAAAACTCTTCACATCCTTTACTTACCCTGTGGTTGAAATGGGGCTAATAAGGCTTATCATTTGTATGCTTAGTATGCAAATTGGCAAAGTAAAGCATGCTTTAAAAATGGCCAATGAACTTCGAAAGCTATTTTTCCTATTAAATCTGAAAAAGAAGAAAGTATCAAAATGCGGTCATCTAATTGTGTCTTTGCAAACCGTGTGGTGTAAGTATAAATGTGACTCCCACGTATTATCTCTTTAGAAAGTCTTTTTGCCACAAGAAGAATAATGGCAGCATACTCAGCAGGCTGCAGGAGGATGAGATAGCATGCTTGCAGCATTTCGTTGCAGCATAATTGCAGCATCAATGAACCATGAATTCAGCCTAATTAACATAACTGGAACCACTGCAATCATGCTGCCATTCAATTTAGTTTTTGAACATTCTCGTGAAGTATCACGGTTCTGCTGTTTATTGTTGAGATGCTGTAGAGAACTGTCCACTTGCTTTCTTGCTGCTGTCTTGATGTATTTTTATTATTTCAGGATAACTAGGGAACTTCAGAAATGGAATGTCATTGGCTTACTGGTTCCATTACTGAATCTACAAATAATTCTGTATTACTTCCTGTAAAAAGTAATGAAACGGTTTAGTATACTATAAAACTCAGAGTAAACGTACTAAATTTCCAAGTTAGATGCAGGTTCTGAATTGTAATGGATAACGAATGGCAAATAATTCTGGAACTATTTTGAGTTAAGGACTGCATTCCCAGAATTTTAAAAATAGCATTTTCTATTACTTTTTGTAAACACTATACCTAGCAGAAACTTTTTTTAGAAAAGCCTGGATTTTTTTAATGTGTTGCTCTGTAAAAAATATTTTTTATTGTTGCCGTTGGTTATGCTACAGTAAAATCAGGAAGCCGCAGAAGTAGATCAGGTACCACGGGTCTTGGCAGCAGGGCTAAATAACCAGCTATTTTGGTCAGAGGAGTCAAGGGACTGCCGAAAACAGGAATAGCTAGTAAATAGGAGAGCTGGGACTAGGAGGCTTTGGCATCTGTCTTGACCATTAGGCAAGAGGTGCTTAATGGTGGCACTGAAGCCACTTCAGAATGATACACAACCCGGAGTTACTTCTGCCATTTGTGACAGAACTGAGCTAAAAAGCTTAGGAATCACTGCCCTCTTATTTTCTGCTCTTGAATAACTGCAGAAAGGAGAGAGTAAACCTTTTCCTTGTAGCTGATTTTAGGTAGATAGGATCATGGTGTTTTACCACATCTCTGTGAAAATCTGCTCAAGATCAGTGAAGCTGGGTTTTTTTAATGACCTTAATGTGCAAAAAAATAGATAAATCAAGTTTTTTGAAAACCTTTCTTAAAAAGCAGTTAAATAGACAAGTTTTGCATTAGGAGCTTAAATGTTAAGTTTGGAAGTTGCTCATAGCTATAGAAATGATTCCATAGTTTCCTGCTCAGAAAATCTCCCATATATGTATTTATACATATATACACACACACGCACGATAGGTCTGTGGATATGTGTATATATACACATGCTAAAAAAAGTCTGAGCTTCTGAAACAACAGTTCTGCTATTTCTGAAGGATAGCCGTGTTGAGAGCAGTTGGTTCCATTAAGACCAGTCCACTGAGAGTAAAAGACCACGAGTTGTGGATGGTGGTAAGCAACTTGTTGATGGAGGGAGCAGGAGTAGAGCAGTGGGATGACTGTGGTATTAATGCTGCTGTGAGGGCCAGTTGTTTGCAAACTCTTTGCATTGCGGGTATTTAGTAGTTGGTTGGTTTTTTTTTTTAACACCAAGATGGTTTGTAATGCAGTGGTCTTACCTGGAAGCAATGAATGACGTGTATGACTAGGGTATCATTTGAGAGGGTGAGGTATTCTCCTAGATAATTGTTTGATAGATAGCCTTTTTTGAACCTTGTGGTCTAATAATCCCTTACCAGTGTGTATTCTGGAAGGGCTCCAATGTCACAGGTTGGAGGGGTAAATCATAGAATCGTTTAGGTTGGAAAAGCCCTTTAAGATCATTGAGTCCAACCATGGTTTGAGGGCAGGTGCTGCTGGAAGAATGAGATACAGTAATTTCAGGAAAATATTCCAAGGTGTTTTTCTCTGTTTTGAGGATCATCTGTGTTTTCCTTGTGTGTGACTTCAGCCCTTTTCATTCATGTGGCTGATTCAGAAAATTCTATATTCATGTTGACACTAGATTTCCATTTGTTCATTGCTTTTTTCCCCCCTGATGATGTTAACTCAGGAAGTTAGTTGTTAGACTTTTCACTCTAAGCATCTGAATATAAATTTAGCATTAGAGAACTGGAGACCTTTTGAAATAGCCATCTCAATCATCTGTTGCTTCCTTCTGTGTCTTGATGTGACCCTCAGTCAGCATCTGAGATCCTGTATTCCTGCTGGAGTGCCAGTAGAACTTATCACTGACCTTTCTATTCTTTGCTTTTCTCTGTAAGACGCTTAGTGCCTTCTGAGAGGTGGGCATTTTCTTCAGCCTCCTTCTTCTACTTCTAATGCAAAAACGATATTGTTTTTCCCCAAAACCTTATTTGTTAAAGTTCACTGCCTGTGACCATCTGATGCATGTGTAACAAAACTAAGTACTGCTTCTCATCTGGTTGGATGTTCAGGGTAGGCTCATGGGGTAGACGCATGGATGTACTGTTAGGTTTTGCAGGACCTCAAAGGCTCGCAGAATTCAAATGCGTGCCTGGAATTTACTTAATACAAGTAACAAGGTCTTACAGACTTAAATGCTTTATAAGATGCATTCTTTCTTTCATAGGATCATATCTGAGAAAGAGTTGAGCTTAGCATGGCCAGTGTTCAAGGCTGTTCATAGAAATGTTCAATAGAAATCACAGCAATAGAGCGAGATGCTTTTCAAGAAGGTAATTAAATGTAGGTATATAAGCAAAATGAATGTGAGTGGTCAAACTGACCTCAGCACCAGTGAGACTTCTTGTGTCCATACACTGAAGGTGGGAGGTGATCTGGGAGCATCACAGAAGAGTTGGCGGGAGAAGTCTAAGCATGGTAGGTGGAGCAGAATGACTGGCTGATGAGTTGTCCTCTTTTTTTAGTGAACTGTTTGGTTGCTGATCTAGTTTTTTGCAAGTTGTAACTTAAAATTAACAGATAATTTTAATGAAGAGTCCCCAGTGTAGACTATACCCCTCTAGTTTTGCATTAATCTGCAATTAAGGTCCTGTGTATAACTCAGAATAGAGTACCAGACTGCTTGTTGTATTATTACTAAATAAGAAAGTGAAGAAATCTGACCGTCTTCAAGAGTGACTCTTCTTCACTCTAGCCTGGGCGCAAGCCACAGTGGCTGCGGGATGGTCTGGCAAGCTTGCTGTCATAATTCTAGGTTTTAGGTGTCGGTTAGTCATTCTCTTCTCAGAAGGCTTAATATGCATTTTAGCTGAGACTCTCCAGCTGAACATTTATTAAAGGTGGGGTCAAGCAAAGGGCTGGCTGCAGTTGAGGAAGAGTTGAAGGAAGTGCAGAGAATAGCTAAAGTGGTTGGTTCCTGGAAGACGGAGTCTGTGATTCATCCATTTGGAAATGAAGGAGGAGAAAGCAGTGCCAATTAAATATCACAAAAGGTTATGATAAGCATCTAAACTATGGGGAGAGATCACAGTCTTTCAGCATCTTTATTCCCTGCAGCTGCAATATGTAAACTCGGGAAGATGACTAAACATTGATACTTTAAAAGTTCAATAGTTACGCTTGTTATTGAATGCAGTTACTGAGAATTGACAGAAGAAAATATTTTTGAGAGGAGTTTCCAAGTAAAGATCATATTTCTAGTTTAGTGTGCAGCAAAACCAGTGCATTTGAATGGCTGTCAGATCTGGTAGAAAGAGTAACTGCTCCGTGGTAAAATATTGCAAAGGAAACCATCAGTCTCCTTCAGAACCAGTGTTTTGTTTTTGTTTTTTTTTTTATTGTTCATAGGTGCAAATTCTAAAGCGACTCAGACCAAATGTCAGAAGTAATTTGAGTGTTTGGTATTTTAAATCTAATTGCATTATTTCCACAAAATCTCTTGAACATATTACCGGCTGCTTTTTAAATGTTTATATATACTTTTCTGCCTCTTATACAAATTCATGAAATAAGGTCCTTGAAGACACTGAAGAATTTGTTGGTCATTCTTGCTGAAATAAATTGATAAAAAATGTTAAGGAAATATGTCTGTAGAGAAATACAGACCTTTTCTCTATATGCTGTTTGAAGATGTTTTCAGGCTGTTTGAGTACAAAGTAATTGCCAGGTTTCACCTTTGATATCTATCACTGTGTTATTATTATGAAATTTATTTTTAATGAGTCACTGCTAGACACTGAACGAGTAAGTTAAGGAATATTTTAAGGAGAGGCATATAGAAAAAAAACCCAAAATTCTTCATAAACAATTTGTTCCACGTATCTCATGGAGGTAGCTTTAGTAGAAATAAGAACAGGGAAAGCCATACGTAAATGGGAAAAGGAATGGTTGAAAACTAAGGGCCTGGTGATGATCAGCTGAAAAAAGGGAGCTGGAATTCTGTTATTTTGGGGACTGTGACCTAATGCAGTGGTTGGTGAGCCAAACCCAGCCATCGTGGTTCCTACTGCCTTGTACAACCCTGGGCAACGATGTCAACCACATGGTCCTGCTTAAGTAGGTCGTGTTAATACCAAGTCTCTCCTTGATCCTTAGGTCCTGTAGGCTGTCACTGCCCTCATCTCGAGCTTGTTGAGGTCCCTGAACACACACATCACCCATTGTCCCAATGTCTTCCTGCCCTTTAGCCAGGTCCATTTTCTGCTGGCGCACATCTATCTGTTCTTGCCGTTGTTTAGTGACATCAGCCAGGGAACTGTGCGTGTCACTCGGTACCTGGTGACAGGGTGAGCAGAGCTGTCGGTGCTCACTCACCTTGCCAGCACCGTTCTGCCACACGATAGACGGACTCTGAGACACAAACCTCAAAGCCTTTGGCTGCAGCAGTCTGCTCCAAGCATTCTTCTGAATGTCCAAAGGAGCACATCCCTCATCAAAAAACCAACAAAACAGCACTTTGATTAATTTTAAGGTGATTGCCTCTTAAGAGACTCTAAAAACCGGTTTTCAGTTAACAATTCAGTTTACATAAAAGGCACCTATTGATGAACATAGGCCATGACTTTTTGCTCAGTCCCATTATTCCCCTGTAATTCATGTGCAGAAGCTAAGATTTCCAGTGATCTCACTGTTTACCAAAATCCAACGTACTTAGAGGTTAATGTTTTTGTTACTTTCTGGTAAGAGTTTCATCTCCCATTTTCTTCACAAAGGACAACAAAGGAAAAGGAGGAACTTGCTTCCAGAAAGCACCCAAAGGTACAGATGATCCATCAAGAATTAACTGAAAGTTCTTGTAAGAGCTAGAAATTTCCCTAACACTGTTTTGGCATGTAACACCTCTGAATATCTGACAGCCAGATATTTTCCTATTCATATTCAGAACTATTTTCAATGCCAAATATTGCTGATTGACAAATTTAATATTTGAGTTGCCCATCATGCTATGAGCCCTTCCCCTGCAACATTCTGCGCACGCTCAAACCCCTTTTTAGCCTGTGTGTTAAGAAAGTGCTCAGCATTTCACAGGACCAATGCATTAGCCTTTCTGTATGCACAGGGAGAGCATAACAAAATATGAATGTGTATTATAACTAGGATGCAATGCCCTCCTGCAGTAAGGAAGCATTTGATTTGGAGAGGAAGGGGAGAAGGGTCTGGGTAATAGAGACAATAAGAAAAGATGCACAAGACGAAATGCTGATGTTAGTACAAAGAGGTTTCTGAGAACCAAAGGTGATTACAGGAGCATAATGAAATTAAAACAATGTTGGGGTGTTTATGCTTATTCACGTGAGTACTGGTGGAACACCTCTTGAATTAATCCTACAGCCCTCCTTATGTATACGATATAAGGAGCCCTCCTCCTTATATATACGATCATTTACCTTACCTCCAAATCAGAGCCAGTTATACTGGAATAGCTGATTACACTCAAATTGTGGAGGGGATTTTTTTTCCAGAAATTGGTTCTATAAAAAACTGGCTTATTTTAAGAATTCTGACTTCAGACAAATAATCCAAAATTGATGCTTGATTGAAGCTAAAGAACCAAACACAATTTATTGCTTGTTCAAATTGTAGTGAGCATACTACCCTTCTGTTTGGAGGACCTTCTAAAAATATTCTAGTACTTACTCATGGTAACTTGAGTGAGTTGGAGGTATATACGTATTTGGTATCAGAAATTTTTAAAAATGAAACTCTCAGTGTTTTTATACCCATAGGGCTTACAGATGACCTGATTGTGACATATTTGATATGGAACATCAGATTGTCTATCCAAACTTCTAAAAGTTAAAGCTATATCTTTCCAGTCTGTAGGCATCTTCTACTATGAATACACATTAAATATTTTTATTCGTTTATTCAACAGTATAATTTTAAGCCTTCTCTTCTTGGTGAAACATTTTTTCCTTAATGCATTAGCATGAATAAATGCCTACAAAAAGCTGAAGATAAAATTTGTGTCCTGAGTCCACTCTGCTCTAAGTGTCACAGTGGGTTCGGTTTTCTGTTCGTGAAGGGCTGCAGAACATGAAAGTCTAGCTCTGTGCTGGGGCTGAGATTAGATCTGAATGCAAGGAAAAGTAACAAAGGTCCACAAAATATCTGAAATCTGCAAATACTTCCTGTACTTAACCTACACTTTCATTGCGTGACTGTAAAGAACAGCAGACCTTTGTTCTATTCCCTCTCAGTTCCCATTCAGTCAACTCAGAGACATAGGAGAAAGGTTTTGGGGAGCAAACTCGTTATCAGTCTTCCTACAGTTTCCATCTGATTCTGTCAACAGTGAGTACATCAAAACCATAAGCTTACAGCCACTTTTAAACATCAATTTTTTTTGCAAAAATTATTATATGTATATACACACTTATATATAATATATATAACATATAAATGAATATAAACGTAGTTTATGAATGTGAAGTTCCTTTGTATCTTTAAAGTTTAGCTGATATTGGAGTTGGTAAGAACCTAAGCTCTGCTTTTGGATGCAAGAGGGAATTACATCTGCCTTTGGTGGAGTGGAGAAAGAGCAACTGTTAATCTTGGTAAGATCCCAAAAATGTTCAAGTGGGGTAATTAGACTTCTAGGTAGTCATTCAGGTTCATCCACTTATGAAAACCTATTAGGACATTTCTTGGGTCCATATTCCAGAAGGTTTTGCTAGTCATCGTTATTTAATAAAAAGAGAAAAAAAGTCTCAGAAATGCCTCTCATCCATTGTGCCTTGCCAGGAAGGTGTTGATTTAGCAGCACCAAGGTGGTCTGGTGGGTTTGTGCACAGATAGGGTCATTGGCCATAGGTTCAGTGGTTCATATATAGAGAGTAGAGAAGGCTGTAGCATACATTACTTAGAGCTGGAAATATGGCAAGAAAAATGGTTCCTGGCTTCTCAGAGCTCAGCTTGTGGTAATTTGAATCTGAAATAAATTAATAGAGTAATCCTGTTTATGGATCATCAGCTGCAGAGGTATTATTAAAGAACTTGTGTTCTGTCATGTTTTTAGCTGGGATAGTTAATTTTCTTCACTGTAGCTAGTATAGTGCTGCATTTTAGACTTAGTATGAAAATAACGTTGATAACACACTAATGTTTTAGTTGTTGCTAGGTAGTGCTTACACTAGTCAAGGACTTTTCCAGCTTCCCATGCTCTGCCAGGTGCACAAGAAGCCGGGAGGGGAGGGGATACAACCAGGAGAGCTGATCCGAATTGGCCAAAGGGTATTCCATATCATGTGATGTCATGCCCAGTATATTAACTGGGGGGAGTTGGCCGGGGGAGGCAGCGATCGCGGCTCGGGGACTGGCAGTGTCGGTCAGCGGGTGGTGAGCGGTTGCAGCACTTGTTGTTTGGTTTTGGGTTTTTTTCCCCTTCTTCCAAGGTTTCATCTCTCTCTAGCTCATTATTTTTCTTTTCATTATATTATTATTATTGCTGTTTTATTTTAATTATTAAACTGTTCTTATCTCAACCCAAAGAGTTTTCTTACTTTGGCCCTTCTGATTCTCTCCCCCATCCCACCGGGGTGGGGGGAGTGAGTGAGCGGCTGTGTGGTGCTTGGTTGCTGACCGGGGCTAAACCACAACAGTCCCTATTCACTAAGAACACCTGTATGTAAAGCCATGTTATAATTGTTCAGACACGCTGAATCAGACTTCTCTGTCTCAAAACAAAATAGAAAATATAAATATACGGAATGTCCCAATCATACTTATTCTTTTTTTTGTTTTTTCATCTCAGCAAGGTTAGTCTTTTGGAAAATCTTCGTAAAAGCAATCCACTCTTTTCAGTTAAAAGCCATTCATATGGCGACAAACCACTGTTCTTCCATTTATATCAGTATTCATCCATTTAAACTCTAAAGCTTTCCAGCTTACTTCTTGGATTTATAGCCAGCTGGCTGCTGTGTGTAATATGAACATATTCTGACTGTGCATGAGACATTTTGTCTCGTTTAACCCATAATTGTAATGTTCACTCTAGGCCACAGATCACCTGCATGTATTTAGCATTGACTGTGCACGTTCCCAGAGTCAGGACTTGCCATCTCCTCACGTATGTACAATCTGCTGTTATTCGAGAAAAGTCAAAAAAAAAAAAAAAAAAAACCACCCAAACCAAAACCCAACCAAACTCCAACCCCCAAAACAAAACCCCCCGAAATCCCTCCTGGAACTGAGTTAGATCAAATGAATATGTTCAAGATGGTGGGCCATAACTGAGCCAGCTCATGTGGGATCGGTGCCCACTTTTTGGCATTTACAATAAACTTTGGAAAGACTTTGTAACGCGAATGTTTTAATAGCAAGTGGGGAGGGGGAGGCAAGGCAGGGGAGAAGGACATATGCACGCTCTTTTTTTTTCTTATGAATGCGAGATTGCTGATTTTTCAAAGTAGGAATCTGATAAGTATGATAGTATGATATGATAAGTAGTCTGATAAGCTGTACCTGTTAGCAGATTTCTGCAGTCTTAGTGTGTCAAAGAAATTCACTGGAAGTGGAATTGTGAAATTCCTGCCTGAAATTACTGAATCATCAATGAGAAGCTTATACTCAAAGCATGAATATTAAATTTTGTTAGCATACTTTGGCTTTGTAAGAAATACAATGTATTATTATTTTTTCTTTATGCAACATTGCTGGGTTCTAAGAGAGGCAACAGAACCATTAATTAATAGTAGTAGTCCTGGATAATGTCGTAATAAGCAATACAACATATTAAAGCACATTTATTCTTGCCAGCTATCAGGAGGAACCTGTACATATTTGAAAAGCCCATTAGGTTTGTTTACATACTCAGTTGAAGCTGGTATGCTTTACTTGCAGTGGAACTGCCATTGGCAGGGGCTGAACCAGACTTCAGTACTTGACTCCGATGGTATTGAATTTCCCGACTATTGTATGCAGTCAGTAATATATTGTTGCTACTTCAGGGCAGCCTGTCTCTCCGGGATAGCAGGTACAACCCAAAACAGTGTAGCCCCCAAAGATAGGATGTCTGGGGGTTACTGTCATAAAAATGAAAATAACTGAAATTATATATATCAGAAGCAATTTTCCACAATGGAAAAGGTGGTCAAGGAATCAAAACCGTGCCTTCAGGTATATTACCCAACAGAACAACAAAAATGTGCTGGGCTTTGAATTGCACTAACAATCTGGAAGGGATTTTCCGACTGGAGCTGTGTTAAGTGTTAATAGTGAAACCTGGGTACTTTTTCCTTTGATCTCTCCTTGAGCTCATATAGAATAATAGGATCAAAATAAAATGCTATTTATATGAACACCTTGTTCTTTGATCTTGGCACAAAAAATTCTGTCTGCAACTACAACTTAGCAAACAGTGCATCTGCTCCTTTTAGTTGGACCTTCTAGTTTATCTTAACTTTTAATAAATGGCGTCACAGCCAATTTTTTGTGTAGTTCATGAACTTAGTTGTAATTTTTGCCCTAACAGTCTTTAACTACATTTTCAGAAGAACCGAGAATAAGGTAAGCGGGACCTGTAAACTGGTGGCTTATGGTCAGTTGTGCATATGTGTGTTGAAATGTGGCAGCATACAAATGTTTAAATCATATATTCAAAATATAATGTTAGTTGTTCTTTGACTTGGGCAAAACTGTTAAATTAGTGTATTCTGAATAAGAGAGAACGTATGCTTATGTGACCTCAAGAATAGTTAGGGTAATTGTGGTTATCATAGGTGCTACATTTTGGATCCCCACTTTTTCCATCAGGAAGGTGATGTATCCTGTGGTGTCTGGGTGGGAACCAAGCCTTTCTCTTATTGCCCCCATCTGCAGGAAAGACCGTTTAAGTATTTCAGCTGGTAGTTACGGATCCCCTTTGCTTTTAGGTAGAGATCTACAAGACAGATAATCCATGGGTGAACATGAGTACCTTTCAGCTCTTTATTCCCCGGGGTTCATGGTCAGGAGTGTTTCTTTGGAAGTCATTATTGTGAGCACTTAAAGTAAAGCTGCTTCTTCATGCTCTTTCAAATCTCTTATTAAGATTCTTCTCCACCAAAGGTTTCGACTGCATGGGAACAGCTGAGCTGTGCTTATTGTGGTGATTGATGGTGTCTCATTGTGATCCCTGCTTCAGTTGTTGTAACCTCCAAGAGTAGATGAGATGGGCACAAAGCACTGTGCCAAATGAAAGCAAATAAAACCGAAGTCCTGCAGTTCACCAATGTCATCATTGCTGCTGTCCAGGAAGAGGGATTAGCGAGTGTGAAGAAACACTAGCTAGGAGAGATCTAGTGGCCAGGCAGTATCTTGGGTGTCGAGTGTCTCTCTCAAGCTTTATGTCCTACTGTAATTTATATTTAGCTATTAAGCTTATTAGATAGGAACAGTCAGCTTGTTCTACACGGTATGCAAGGAACACCGCTGTGTAAATGCTGGGTAAGTGTTCAGGCTCTTGCTGAAATGGCTGCAGTTGAGGTTGCCGCGCGTGAGCTGTCCTCCAGCGTTTTGTTGCAGACTTGGTTGGATCTCTGTAATCTGTCATGAGGCAGGAGTATTCCTGAGAGCCATAACCGTGGCTATAACCCTATTACAAAGTGGTACAGTATAATTCACTATGCACAATAAAGATACTTTGTTCTAACCAAGCTAGTTTGAGCACCAAAGGCAGCATGGACATACTTGTGTGGTACTGCACTAGGATTAATGCATCCTGCTGAGATCAGGTCTCTGTGCTAATGCAGCCACTCTGCCTCCAGTCCTTCTGCTAATTAGTACAGAGCTGCTGTAAGAAAGTTTGAAGCTGTAATTGTCTAAAAGGTGGTATCTGTCCAACTCTTAATTTTAGCAGAATATGTGGCCCCATTCATCTTTCTCCAGTTCTTGTTTCATATGTCTGTACAGTGTCAACAGTCCCTTTTGCATCAGTTAAAGGAGGGATGCGGGACTCTTCGTACAAGGAGTTAAAGAGCTACAAAGATTCGTAGTTTTTCTCCTTAAAATAAGAATGTGATTGCCCTAGTTCTGTGGTTAGCTTGAAACAAATAGGCTCTGTCATGAAGTCAGTGGGGTACAAGTTAATACAAGGTAGTAAAGGAATAATAATAAAGTAAAACAGCAAAGTCCACAGTCTTTTATGACAAAAACAGTATGATCCTGTTGCAGTCTAAGGCCCTGCTGCAAATAGTATTTTCTGATGCCTGGATAAGTCCAATTTACATATATACAAAGTGTATGAATAAAGCTATAAAAGTATGCTCAGTATTTTACTTTTTTTTCCTTGAAAGTAATTTGCTATTGTTCAAACTTTCAGCTTTCACTGGTTTTGTTTCCAAAACCCCAAAAGGAAGAGAAAATAACAAAAGTCCATAAAGGCAAAAGGGATATGTTCTCATTTCAGTTCACAGAATTTCCTGCCTTTAAACAATACAAATATATGCCCTTAGGTTTCTAATGTGCTGGAAGGATACCGAATCCTTGAAACAGATCAAATTAAAAGCAAGTCCACTATAACAACAGCGAGTTTTACCAGCATGTCCAATAGATCTCAACAAGAATTCACTGGGTTTTAACCATATTGCCAAGCCTTACAAAATCCTAAACTGCTGAATCCATAAATGAATAGAAGTGCAAAACCAGCAAGCAAATTCTAGGCTGAATTGGGCACAAATAAAATCTGATGCTTAATAATTGTTCCCTACTCCTTACAGACCCCATTTAAAACATTTATTTAATAGAGCTTTGAAATGTATCCACAGGCAGAATGGACATGGGCGCTCACTATGTAAAACCCTTTAAAGTACATGACTACCCTTAATTACGGTTACACGTTCACAGACTGAACATTGCTGCTGGCACGCGGGGTTAAAGGACATGAGGTGCATGGGGGCAGCTGGCAGTAGTTGTCACCAGGTTGGGGAACCGGTGTCCTGAGAAGTGGTGGCTTGAACTTAGGAGGAGGGAAGAACTGAAGAAACTTCTCCTTGGTGTTATTAAATGCTTTTCTTTTGATTTTGTCATTTGCCTTTAAATTCTCATATGCTGGCCGTTCATTCACCTTTTCGACCTGTCTCAATAGAAACCTCAAAGTACCGTACTAAGAGGGAGTACTGCTTTGCATCATCATCTGGGGTGTATCTATACGAACAATGTTCAGAGTTGTAGAAGCAAGGCAATGGGCTGAACAGTCATGGTCAAGCTCTTTGCATCTCCAAGCTTTCGGATTTATTTTTTTTTTTAATAATATATTTAGTGCAGTAACGGTCAAGATGACCATGTCCTGCTACAGAGCGGATGTTAGCTCAAGCTGTTCATGGCTGTGTCTCCTTATGGGGTAGGCACCATCCTTCTTGCTGTCCTCATGCAGATAGCATCACCATGCCGGTGACTGCCAGCTCATAGCCTATAAGGGTAACAGCGCTGTTTGTAGTGATACTGTTTTCTCCTTTTTCCAACAAAAAACTGCATATTTCTCCTCTTGTTTTACAGTCTTTGATATCATAGGTAGTTCAATGATGGGCCATGAGCGTTTTCCAGGAATTTGGCAGCACAGGCTCCCCGAGGAGCCCCTGTGATGTGCTAGCGTGGCTTTCTGGTGCCTGGATGCTGAAGGGCAGATTCTCAGTGATCTTAAACCAGCATCACTGTTATCCTGACTTATACCAGAAAAAGGGAGTTCAAGGTTTTGGTTTATTTTTCCCTCTAATGACGCTACTACTAGTAGTAATAATGTTTTTAGAACTTTCTGACAAAAACTTGTTCCTTTTAGGGCAGAGCGCTACTGCCAGTCTAGTTCTAGCTTTTGGTGTTTGGATAATGAGATGTTGACCCACTGGCAAAGCTGGGATTAAAACTCCGAGTTTCCTCTAAACCACACTGCCTAGCTGAGATACAAATGTGTACACACTCAAACTTCAGTTGTAGTGCAAAAAAAGTGCAAATAAATCTAGTGTTGTAACACATTTTTGAATGGAGGTCAGAGTCTCTGTATTACCCCATGGTCCTCAGGGCCAGAGACTGGACCATCCGATTTGAATGCCCTGGGGCTGAGATAACTCTATGATAGCCTGTGTTTTTCTTATTACTTGGATGTTGTATTGATGACAAACTGTGTTTTAGATTTTTGTGTGCATACAATTATTATTTTTAATTAATTTCCCTAGCTTTTTCAGGTAAAGCTTTCTTCAGTTAAACCTTCGAGTGAAAGTAGGCTGCATTGCTTATTTATTTCTTGGGGTACCTGGGAAAGTGTTAAATAATTAAGGTGAAATATGTGTTTTCCTGAGAAACACACAGAAGTTTGCATTTGCGCAGTTGAGTGAATTATCAAAAACAGATGTCAGCAAGTGGAACATTTTACATAAATTTATTAAAATCATTATTTACCTGTAAGTTATAAGAAGGGCTTAGTTGCACTAGTCTGTTGCCAATATGTACTGCCAATAATCTGCCAAAAAGCAGCTTGCTGGCAAAATCACTGAAATGGTTAGCTTATGCTTGCACAGAACATTACAACCCTGAGTCAAATGAAAACCTACTATAAACGAGGTCTTTGATGGTGGATTCGCTGGAGTATGTTATTGATATATGGTATACAGTTTATATGGATTATGTATACTGTGCAAGAAATATGGATATGTATTAAGGGTAACTTGATACGTAATCGGTTAGGACAGTTACTGGTTTTGGTATTTGCTATGAATAAGATCACACGGTGACTGTTCAGTTTTTAAAATACAGTCTTATTCACGTGCAGCCCAAAGCACTAGCACGCTGTTTGTTCAATTAATACAGAAAGGCTATTGAAAATGTAAAATATCTGACATCTATACAGAATAATTTTAAAGGCAACTTTTCTCTAGGAACAATTTATACATTACATAAACTTATATTTTTTCATCCAAGTATCATTTCGAGAATAGCAAGCTTAAATATTGGAGGCCATAGGGAAACATAATATTACGATAATGTTCTTTGGTGCGGTTTGGAAGGTTTTAGGAAACATTTGGAAGTATTTTTCTCATAAAGTCACTTAACTATTGAAGTGTTATGATAGCACTCCCTTCTGCATTGCGTATGTTACAAAACAGCCTGTTTAAAGGGGACATCCATCCTGTATATCCTGATTAGAAGTATTTCCACAAAACAGGAAATTATATGTTACAGGATCCTGGTATTAGTTTTAATTAAAAAAAAAAAAAAAAAAAAAAGAAATAAAACACAGGATGATTTAAGGTGTGATATCAGCTTTCAAACACCCATTTCCAGTTCTGTTTAGCAAGAAGAGATACTGTATTGTTTGCAGCTGTATGTGAAATTTGCATTTTCTAAATAAGCACTCCAGAGTTGAGCTGTTTTTTTTCTGTTTAAGTAAGTGCTAACAAACATGACCAATCCTTTAGGATCCTAAAGAACCTTAAAAACCTTGCAATTCTCAGAAGCCTAACTTTTTTCCCCCATAGTGTAATTCATTCTTTTGAACTTCTGCAGAAGCAGAACTTAAGTCAACAATTTCTGAATTTCTGGCAGTTGTTATCAAGGTGACTCTTAGGGCTCCAAAAGTGCATCTGTTACCTTGCAGTGTCGGTGTAGCAGATCTACACAGTCATGATGTTTAATTATGGAGAAAATTACTTTTTTTTTCCTGAACTATCAATTAATTCATGTTTTCATACCTTGCACAAAATAATGCATAAGTTATTTTCATCTGCATTATAAAATATGTATTGTAGTTCATTACTGACTTTCTAAGGAGTTTTTAAATTTTCACCATTTCATTTGTTGAGAATGATGTTCTCAGAAATTATAACTGCACAGATTCTTACGTTCAGTGTTAAAGGATTTCAGGGAATTGAAGACGTGAATTGAGAAATAATATCTTCAGGGTCAAACTCTGTCTCTCTTAAAGTCAAAGGGAGCTTTGCTTTTGACTTCAGTTGGTCCAGACTCTCCCTTCCAGTATTAAAATGCAGAGTAATCACTATTTGATATTTTTTTTTTTTTTTTTTTGCTGACCTAAACCGCTAAAGATATTGTTGAAGTCATTTGTCAGGAGTAAATATGTAACAAAATGGAATAATCCCACAAGTACTGGATTAGGCTAGAGATGCTTTTGGCTGAAATGATGTCCAACAAGAGCAGCAGCACAGAGGACTCAAAACCAGGAAAGCTTAGACTTTCAGGGATATATTTGTTTTGGAGTAGTTTCACCTGCCTTTGCTCCTGTTTTGCATAGTTTCACTGCAGGATGTGTTTTGGAAGGTGGTACCTTTCCATTTGTTTTGGGGAATAAGGATTGAAGAATGCTTTAGTTAAAATCCTGGTCATCTAGGATGTAGGCTTTACAACGCATCTTGAGCAGTAATCTTAATGTTAGAAATTCAAACGTAATATTGATGGGAATGTTAAGAGATTGGTTTGACCATCCTCCCTTATATTGAGGTACAGATATGGCATTTTAGAGAACAAACTGAGTGTCGTCGAATCAGAGTGAAACTAGACTGGAAAGAAAAGTGTAAATGCTAAGTAAAAGTGGGAGTTTTTTGCAGTATCAAATATGAATACTGGATATTGAGGGATTTTGCTCAGAAATTACTTGGAAAAATAGGTGGAGGTTATGGTTTGAGAAATCTGAGAATTAGCCTGTTTCTTTACTCTTGAAATCTCTCCTCTCCTGCCTGTCCCATCTTCCTTCCCCACTCCAACAAACTAAGTTACCACTTGAGTCAAAACCAACTGCCTGCGGTTGATCTGGATCCAGCCTCTCTTCTCTGGGAGCATCTCTGGATTCCGCCTGCTAATTAGGCACCCCACTGGAGTGAGAAGGGGTGTTGCATTCAGATAATTTGTTGCCAAACCAGCAATATTTGTCAGAAGGAAGTCTTCTTCATCCTTGGCCTTGATGATAGTTAAAACTTGACTAACGAGGCTCTGAGCAACCTGGTCCAACTGGATGGGGCTTTGAGCAGAAGGTCAGACCAAAGACCTTCCAGCCTCAGTGATTCTCTGAGTCTATTCTGTATTTCTCCTGTGTCGTGGAAGAGGGAAAATAGGGGAAGATAATGACAGCAGGAAATGATCACATCTCAAATAATATTCCCATACTTCTATATGTTACAGTTCACAAACAGGGAAATCTGTATAAACCCTACTTATTCTACCCAGGAAAATATATGTTCTACTGTGGGAGGACAAGCTCAGCTGCAGACCTTGTATTTTCTTTTGCTGTGCCCTTCCCAGTGCTTAATCTTGGCTCTGTTCAGTTTTCGTTCTGTTCTCTCTCTTTGCTCCTAATCCTTGTCCATGCTTATAAGCCCCTAATATTTATATGGCATTATCTGTGTTAGAGATTACTGCTGACAAGTAATCTCTTCCCTCTTCTGAATAAGGAATTACAACCATTGCTAAAGATCAGAAAGTGAAATTAGATCCCCGAAAGTATGTGACAACTTCAATAAACCATAACATCAAATTCCCTAAATATTGGGAATCTTCTTTTGAGCTTTTAGATTTGAACTGTAGCACAGCTTTGGGACACCTGACCACACTCAGCATCTCTTTTTTTACTGTCAAGCAAAATGTGGCAATAGTTGCAGAGGAAAATATCAAGAAAAAAATCACTGAACTGAGGCTAGTCTCCCAGTTTTGTCATCTGTTGCAGTCTTTGGAGAAGTAGGTAAATGTAAATGTACCAATTTTACTATCAGGTGATTCATAACATTAAATATAAAAAATATAAATGTATAAATTTATATATAGATATAAAAACCAGGTATATACTAATGTAGTTGCTGTCTGTTCCAGTTTGGCCTCCAAAGGACTGCTTTCTTCACCTTCCCCCCCCCCCCCCTTAGAACAGAATGGACAAAATTCTGCCATTTTGAAAAAGCTCAGAGATATCCGTGCAGCTTTGGTATTTGTACAGTGCTTGGCCAGTAATACGTGTGCATGGTTGTGCAGTTTTGCACTCATTTGTAGTAATTGTGGGAACAAATTCAGCGTGGGAACAGGATAGATTCAGGGAAGCAGAAAGAAAGAAAGTGCAAAAGTGGAATTTCACAGTTATTGCAAATGACAAAAATGACTGCCCATCACAACAAGTATAAGCCAAATGGACTCCAGGTTATTAGAATCACAGAAGCTCTGCACGGACCTCAGTAGTGTTTTAGGTCACATAAATTATACTAAGAATATTACAGTTAGCAGAGAGACATTTGTGATCCTGTTTAAAGAAAGACAAAGAAAATTCTCAGACAATGAGTTTGTTAAATTGTAAGTTATGCCGTGGCGGTGCATCAGTGACGAGGGAAACACGGCAGCTCTGAAATGCGTGTGCTCCAGCTCCAAAGCCTGGGGAAGGTCTCTAATATATCTGATCATGACTATCTCCTTTTATTATTTTAAAACTTTTTAACGGCAATATAATAATTAAAAAAAAAAAAAATCCATGGCACTTTCAGAACTATCTTTGCTTCCAAATGTAACTACAGTTACAGCAGGGCCAGTTTTTATGAATTCAAATTCTTTTTTTTTTTTTAGCTTATCCATTACAAATTATCCTTCCTCATCGAGAACAACTATTCAAACCAGTACACAACACACAGAACTTGCCCATATAATTTGATCTAACCTAAACCAGCACTCCAGTTAGTCTTTCTAATGTGGTTTCTATTCATCGAGCACTGACATCATGGCCCGTCCATCCTTTTTTTTTGTTGTTATTTTTAATAAAACGGTGCACAAAGTGACTCTTGGTGCAATGAAAAAGAAACCAATTCCCATAAGTAATTTTTCATTAGGGCAAATAAAATGCTGTGAATAAACACATATGATGCATGGAAACATGTTATGAAAGAGCTGGGGAAAACACACGTCTGCTTCAAGGAACAGCTCACTTGTTTCTTCAGAGGGGGGTTTCATGGCATAAATGAAAAGAAAATGTATAATATATGGCTTGGGGAGTTAAAATCAATTTTTCAAAATGGAAAATATTTAAATCGAAACTCTGACTTTTAATATATGGAATTTTTATTACATAGGAACTTAGTTAAATTTTTAACCCATCTTTTTAACTGAACATCTATACGCAGTATGCAAAAAAGGAAAGTTTTCAAGGCTTACTCTGTTTAAAGTCTTCATAAAGTTTTAAAATTGACTGTTAAATGTGTCAGAGATCCTGAAAAATTTGAATAAATAAAAATAAATTTGAAAGTTTTGAAAACAAGTCGTGATACTAAAATTAGATATCCAAGTCTCTCACTGTTCTGAACTTTCAGTGTTTAAATATATATGAGTTATGCATGAAAGTAAAACATTTTCCATGGTTTTTAAAATATAAGAGACAGTACCTTGTGGAATCTGTTGAAAGTGTTAATATTTGTATGCTTTGGTGATAATTTTTTCCGGAAAGTTTCACGTCTACAAGATTTCACTACCACAAGTTAATAATAACAATAAAATCCTTCTCCCATATTAAAAATAGAATGCTATGGCATTTTTCTTATGTGACTAGTGTGTGTTGTAACTAAGGTTGAGAAAAAATAGTGCATCCTTCTCGATAACTGAATCCTACCTATCTGCTGCAGTAGCTCTCTAGCTTGTTTTTTAGAATCATAGAATAGTTTGGGTTGGAAGGGATGTTTAAAGGCCATCTAGTCCAACCCCCCTGCAGTGAGCAGGGACATCTCCAACCAGATCAGGTTGCTCAGAGCCCCGTCCAGCCTGACCTTGAATGTTTCCAGGCATGGGCATCGACCACCTCTCTGGGCAACCTGTGCCAGTGTTTCACCAACCTCATTGTAAAAAAATTTCCTCCTTATATCTACTCTTTTAAGCCTATGTCTGCTTCGGCCCCAGCTCTGCTATTCCATAACCAGCCTCTCTGAGGCTGTATCTTCTGAAATTTAGACAAGGATTTAAAAAACTCTGATGATCTTTGTGGGAGTAGATACTGGCTCCAAACAAAACACTGGAGCACTTGTTTTTTCTCCAGGTTGTAGACTTCTGGACGGTGATGTGGAAGTCCTGCAAGCTCTTGATGTTTATAAATGACTGAGATCTGGGGAGGTCCTGGGTGGAGAGATGACTGTGTCTGGAAGGTGGCAGAAAAGAAGAATTAATGTGAGTCTGGAAGAGGAAAAATAGAATAGCTGGAGCAAAAATGTTCTGGAGAAAATGTAAACACAAAAAATGTGCTAAGTAGACATTGTCTTTCTCCAGCATGCTTTTGGGAAATGCACGTGAGCAGGTTTAGAAGATTTTGTGTTGTTATTAGTTTATTTTCAGGTCATTTATTTAAGTGTCATAAAGAACATTAGCTAGTGGTTAGGGACTACAATATCCATTATATTATTCCAATCGTGTGGACAAGTTTATACTACGTATGATTTACAATCGTCTTTCCGCAGTTAAAATTGTTATATTCAGGTACAAGGTTTTATACATGGCTGAATTTAGCAAAATGCAAGTGGCTGAGCACAGAGACGTCTTCCAATCAAAGTCCCAAAAATTAATGCTTTTACACGAACACTGTGGGTTGCAGTGAGAGCTGTTTATGGCTCTCTGCCTACATCCTTTATCATGTCTCCACTGTTGTTAGTAAAATATACAGAACTACTTTATGCCAAAACAATGGAAGTTAATGCAGATAACTTGTTCCAAAGTTAACCATCAAATAAATCTTTTTTTTTTTTTTTAAACTGTTAAGTGAAATGGTGTTCTAAAACTTTTAAAAAAATTGTCAAGATGATGAATACTGTGTGTGTAATACAAGTAAGTACCACGGAATTGATTGCACACACATGTCTTAAATAAAGGATATTAAATAGTTTATTCCAGAGAGAGATCGGTGAAGTTTTATATAATATTATTAGAAATTCTGCAATGACGGATCATATTTATAAGGGCTGAAGACTAAGAAGAAAACCTCTTCAGAAATAGAAATGGTGCATTGAGTGGATGATTGGCTGGGCGATTAAAGACAGGCAGGGGCATACGGCCTGCCTAGGTAGTCGGACCTCTCACATGTCAAGCAATTCTTCTTGACGACAATGATTTTTCAAAATCTGTTAGTTAAATTTGGTTTGGTAAATCAGTCCTCTCAATTCAGTCACAGACTTGGTGGTTTAGAGCAAATCCCTTCACCTGTTTCTCCTTCAGCTTTTCCCATGCGTAGATATAGGAAAGTATATCCTTGTGGGTATGTGTCCTTACTTCAGAAGAGCCACCACCAGCCAGTTTTAGGTCTATAATTCAGCCTAGACTGGCACAGCGCTGACTTAACTGTTAAGAATGTATATGTATGGAATTCAGCCACGCTGAATTTATACTTTTATGCTCTGAGAATCTGAGGGTGGCTGAGTCATTGAGATGGGAGTAGTTTAACCTAGGCTCATCTGGGAACCTGTCTTGTTTATAGCATAGGTAATGGATTTGGATGAGGCTGTTGAGTATGATTGAACTTTTTCTGGTTGTACCTACAGAACAGCTCCAACGAGCAACAGCGAGTAGTGGAAAAAAGGTAGATCTCGTAGGTGATTTGGTCAGTGGCTTGAAAATGTAGATAAACCTGAAAATAATATGCCAAGGGACGGCAAGCCAAATCAAAGAATACGCGTTACATGGAGTAGTTACGGAGTGTACTGACTTAGGAAAGGAGATTTAGGGGTTTGAAGAAAAATCCTCAAAGCAATTAGTCAAGAGTATAGCTGCAGTTAAGCTCACATAGTGTATGTGTGTTTGTACTTTGGTAGTAATTTTGAAGAAAAAGGGTCTTTTTGCTTTTAAGGTGCTCCGGTGCAGGGTAGAGCGGATGATTCCGGCATATAGGAATATTTGTATTGACAAAGAGGGAATGGAGCGGTTTGTTCACAGCCCAGAAACAAGCTGTGATGGAGTAAAACTCTGAAGAACTGTGGAGGAGGTTTATAAAGTTGGCTTTAGTAAACAGTTCAATAAACAGGCCATAGTGAGTAAATGTTTGGAAATTAAAAGGAAACGGAAAATTTAAATGTCTCTACTTATCTGGGAGAACCATAATCACACTGAAAGGCATGTAAGTAAATAATAATTGGGTAAATTAACTTGAGGTACAGGCAGGCATTTGGAGTGAGGATCCCATGGTGGCCGTGCATGTAGTCCTCTTCATGTTAATTTAGAAGAGTCATATTTGAATGAAGGAGCTTCACTTGAGTGTTTCCTGGGCAAGGACTGTAATTCATCACTACTTTAAATCAAATAGTAAAACTGGATCGGCATAAAATGTTGCATTTCATATATTACAAAAATGAGTTCAGTGGCCTCAGTATAACTGTGCAAACGCATCCTGCTGTTGGGAGGGGTTTTCTGCAGTGTGGACAAAAGGCTCATCTGAACCTCAGATGGAAAAGTCGCTGGTATCTAATATTGACTGTGGTACCTCAGGAGGGTCATGAGCAGCTCTGCCTCAGTTTCCCCATGTTAGTGTTCATTACTTACATCTGGGAAAAAACGGGGGGGTGGTTGCTTTTATCCTGTGAACGGATGTGCAACTCAGTCCTTTTCTCCTAGGTGGGTTTTTTGTTTTTGTTTTTTTTTTTAATTTGTGATTAATTTTTTCAGTTGGTCATTACAGAAATCAGGCAAGGCTAGTTGGGTAAGAAGACCCACTTCCTGGTCGTGGTACGTGTTTAGCCCACGTTATTAGTCAACAAACAATCTTTCTGCATTAGCCTTCATTGACCTGTGATGAAGCAACTTGCTAGTCTCAGCCTAGACATAGACAAGACTCAGGTTAGATTGAACACCGCTGCGTCTGGCATTTGCTCCAGTCTTAGCCATAGTCCTGGCAAAAATGCCAAAACTTTTCTGGCAGAATTACCTTTTTACTTCCCAGAGATTTTTGCTTCATTTTATTTTAGCAGGCAAATAGTTTTGTTCTCCCTGTTGATGCATGTGCTGTTAGCAGTGATGTGGTGCGGTGGAGACCTTTGGCTTCTCAGTCAGTGAACCATTGGTTATTTTATTTCACAGGTACTGTATTCACTAAAATTATGTATAAAGTGTGTCATTCCATGCTGGTGGAGTTGTTGCTTGAATGGATGTAAAATATCAACCACGTTTTGTCTTGTCATTTTCTATTAATTAATTAACAATTACCAGGTGAAACTGAAATCCAGCAAAAACACAACATAGATTTTTTTTTTCTTCTTCTTCTTTTTTTTCCTAACAGGTTCATGCCACAACATAAGCTTGCCCGTTTGGAAAAGGTAACTGGTCTTAAAAGAAATGGAGATGCTTATCAATTGGGGGGTCTGCCCGGCCAGCAGGAGAGCGGAGCTTTGGGAGGTTTAATGAAAAACAGCAACGCGCATCACGAGTCTGGACTTTGTGAAGCCCAGCCTGGACTTTGTACCACACAGCACGAGGGGCTGCCTTCCCCATTAACAGCACCGGCGAGACTGAACAAGTCTGAAGCATCAGAAAGTACAAATCCTTGTCAAGAAGAAGATAAGCAACATCTGACTTTTAACCTCTCTAATATCTTGAGTGGACGGGACTATCAGCAAAGACCTTTACATGTTGCCTGGCCTCACAGGTGGTAAGTGGTGAACAAATCCAAATACTGTACCTTTCAGAGATTTATGAATTTGGTTTGATCCCCTTTCTGCGACTTTTGTCAAGTATTAAATAATTTCCTAAACACATGCTGATGCTGCACACACACATAGAGGGAAAAAGACACATTACTACCATCTGACTGCACACGCACGTAAGGAAAAAGACACATCACTAACATCTGATTATTCAAAATAATTTGTGTGAATACGCGTCGTTCAGTAACGCTAACCAGACGTTTAACTGTTGATGTTAATGATTCCTCTTTTTTGCCCAAGAAAAAGGCACCCCTGCTGCTGAAACTATAAGCATAATTCTGGTAACTCTTTTCGTATAAAGCAATATACAGATGACAATTAATATCTAATGTTATTTAAATTATCTTCATTACTTTAATGCAAGTGATTAAGTGTAAAGTTACATGGTGGCACTGGACAGCTGATGTTAACTCACTGTCTGCATTTTAAAAACACCCTTTCAGCGTTACATAAATAGAAAGCCTGTTTGAATGTATTAACAATGAAACAATATTTTTCCAACTGCTAACGCAAATACCTGATCTCTGAATCTTCTCTGAATGGCTGAAAATCTACCATGCCGCATAATCGCTAAAAACATATAAACTTTAGCTTGACTCCTACGTAAATTAGGATTTAAAGAGGTAAAATGTCCTGATAATCTTCCGGTATTGGGCACGAACATTTTAATCTAGTTTTTATTCCTCGCAGTTTGTTTAATCTGCATGTGGCCTGATTAGAGTTCACTTCATCCACAGATTATAGTCTGTTTATTGCAGAGATGCTGGGTCGATCAGTAGGTCAGATTTTCCGAGAGCAACTGTTTTCAGGTGAAGCAATAAGTACACCGCACCGACGGGGCAAATCGCCTTTGCAGGGGATTTGACTTCCAGCACATTAAAACTCCAGAAGCTCTCCCAGATGATCTGCAGCATCTGGTACCTAAAGGGATTTTCATCTTTGACTCTAAATGTCTGAACATAAAATTTAGGGATTGGAAGTTGATGTGGAATCTGTCTTTGGATTTGTTTAATCAACTTCACACTTCCGACACAGCCTTTCTTGGGGAGCCACATTTATTTTTAATCATGTTTCCCTGCTAACGCTGAAATGCTCTGTGTTCTCATAGGTTATTTTAAAATTTAGTGCATCGAAGGGAGAGATACTGCATGTATTCATTTGGTGTAGAAAGTATATGAAGCTTAGTGTCATTTTTATTTTTTGAAGAATTTTATCCCCTTCACTTAAGACCACATTTTAAAAATGCATATTTTTATGATGGCTAGTTATAAAAAGTTTTATGATGCTGAGCTGGGGTTTTTTTTTCTGTATTTTTTTTTTAATGCTAACCTAAATTGTTCCAAAGGTTGCATTCAAAAAGAGCAGAGTAAAGGAAAAGAAAATATTTTTCATTTTATTCAGTAGGTTGCATAAAATAGCACAAAGCTAAGTAATAAAATCAACAATATTAAATTGAATAATTCCTTTTCTTTCTGTGTATATTTTTGCTTTAATTTAATTTAATTGCCTAAAGTTAGTTGCTTAAAGAGATGCAGCATTGTGTTTGTGCACACACTTATTGTTAAAGCTAAATTATTTTTAATTTGGAGAAGAGAGAAAAAAAAAGCCGCATCAGCAAGAGCAAATGCCAAAATATAAAAGTAACAGATTCATCCTTACGGGTAATATAGTAGAACATTGGAAACTTGGAGGTTGCCAGACACACAGCTAACATTAGGGCTAATTTTGAAAATCTAGCGTGCAGTCAATTTTACTGATGCCTGGGGACATACAAGGTAGAAGCTGACAAGAGAACTAATTTTGTTTGGGTTATTTACTGCTATGCATCATCCATGGGTTCCCGCCTGACACACAGCTATATGAAGGGGAATATTATCACACACTAAAAATTTATGTTGACATTCGATATTTGTTCAATATGTCAGCAGTATTACTTTCATAATCAAAAGAGTAAGAAAAAGAGAAAAGAAAAGCACTTTATGCTCATATAGATATATCTTTTTAATAACAGTCTATAAGGTTAATATAGTTTACCTTTGAGAGTATACAATGAAAACAAGCAGGGTTAGCAGGGAAAATGACAGAAAGCATCAACCCGAGCTGTTTGTTTGCCATTACCTAAGCGAGCCATGTCAGCTCTCTGGCCCGCGTCTGATAGCTATTTGTTGTACAGAGAGCACAGCATAGAAAAAAAAAATAGAAAAAAAAAATAAATATCAAACTCTTAATACTATTGTGTGCCCATAACCATCTGTCACTGCTAGCCTGGAGATGAGAGGAAGATTACGAGGAATAAACACTGAGCCGCCGAGCATTGGTAAAGCCTTCGGGCAAAAAACTCTTGTGGGGACATCAAAGACATTCTAATTCCGAGGCAGTCAAGGATTACAGTGTGTAACCTGTGCTGACAACAGATAAATGACTGGCAATATTGTGCCAGAGCTGTTGGGTCCTGCATGGAGTACTGATGATGATGATGATGATGATGTTATCTTGCAGAATGGACTCTGCTGGGATAATTTTATGATAAAACACTTTTTTCAAATGCCACTGGGTCCAGGCAGGCATTTACTAGCTACGGGGGCAGCAATCAGTTTCTTCAAAATTTACTGTTCTAAGCCCATTAGAGTTCCAGCGCAGCAAGGCTCGCGATGGAAATCGAAAGCGCCTGCCTTCGTCTGAGGATGCTGCATGCAAATCTTCTGGGCTGAACTCCTACCCTTTAGTGTTAGGATGCTTTAGCAACTGATTTATGTAAATTTGCTCATAAAAAATACGGTCTATTTTTAATTGGTGAATATGAATTAGAAAATTAAGGCGCCAGTTTAGCATTCGCCAAACATCCGAGCATCCTCGGCCCGTAGCCCGGATGGCACAGGTGAAAACAAGGGGCTGGAAGCAGCCCCTTCGCCGTGCAGCGTAGCCAAAAATAAGCACTCGTTGCCTTATTAGAGACAAACACATCGCGTGCCTTATTCAGGCATCAGCAGTTAAAAGCATCCCCTTCTTAGGCCTAGCATGAGCTTCTTCATAAAGAGGACTAATTTTAGCCAAGTGTTGTAATGTGCGAGGGGGTTTTTGTGTGTAAAACATTGGCAGTGGTATCCTGCTTGTATTCCAGCACGAAGCGCTCGCAGATATTGTCCTATACAATAACACTTAACGACCATTGTCTACCCTGATGATTTACATGTGGTTTTCATTTTGGGGAAAAAAAAAAAAATAGAAAAGGAAGATTTTTTTTTTTTTTTAATGTTCCTGTGTTCCCCTTCACCTAACAAAAATCCCCTTCGGCTAAACCATAAAAAAAAGAAAAAATCTTTGTGAAGTCGTGCTGTTGTTACAGAAAACCTCTTGAAATGAAGTGATGCTGACCTCATTGCGTTAGTGCTTCACGGGGACCGCCAGCACCCTAAAATACGGTGTTAGCCCCAACACCTCTCGCGCTAAGTCAACCCAACGTAGGCCCTGCCTGCTTGGAAACGCGTCAAAATCTGAAGTGACATTCTCTAGCAGACACGTTCTCGCTTTAAATCGGTGTTAAAATGTCTTTGCATGAGAACAGGCCCTTCGATGCAATCCCTGCCCCTTCTCTCCATCCCCCCTGAATCCGAGCCTGTCGAGGATTACAGCGTGCAACCTCTGCCGGCAGCAGATAAATAACTGACAGTATTTTAGCAGAGTTGCTAGGTTCTCCACAGAGTAATTTGTTTTCTCCTTTCTCACCAAGTCTTTAATGTTTAGTTATAAACATCTATAGCAAGGCGCTGCTAATAGAAATGACTTACGGCCAAGAATCCATATAAAAGGCCGCGATGGGTTTCCGAGCTGCTTTCTTGCAAGGCCTATGCCAAGGAATTACTCTTCCCTTTGTGCAAATGGGCTTTGCTGGAAACGGAGAGCAAGATTCTGGTGATGGACGGACAAAGTTCCCACATTTGATCAGAACTTTGTAGTGTCCCACAGGTTTTCATTGCAAAGTGATAAAATGTCCATTTGGTGAAGGCTGGTGTATTAAGGAGATGGCAGGGACCGGTGTGGCACAATCATTCTCTCCCCCAAAAACTAGCCCACCAGCATTTATCCATGTACATTATTCCCTCTCACTGCCCCCCAACGAGGCCGCAGACACTTGCCAAAGCTGGTTTTGCTGTAAAGGGAGTGCCCCAGCCTGTTCCTCAGCTCTTTTTGCATGCCAGCGTGACAGTGGATGTGCGAAGCTGCAAACATGCTGCGCCCCAACCACAGTCACGTCATCCAGGTGACACATACATAATTTTATTATAAGATTGGGGCCTCTTTACTTCTCTCTTTCATGGAGAAGACCTACAGTGCTGCTTTTAACTCAAGGCATTCACCCAAGCCTTATGGTTTCTCTTTTTTCCCTGCGTGCGCTGTATCATCTCAGCAGTTAAAGACTTGATAAGAGAAAGTTGTCAGAAATCAATACTTCTTCCCCTAATTGTGTGGGTGTGATAAAAGATCACATGGGGAATCAGTGAGAATTTACACACGCATGCAAACAAATAGCTGCTATCAATTCACGTGGAAGATCAGATAAGCCCATTATCTCGTGTCTGTACATACCAGCATGTGACAAAAGCGTGGGGAAGGACGTGGGGCAGGAGATACAGGAGCGGGAGGAACAGCAGTGGAAGTCATGATGAGGAAATTCAGAAGAAAAAAAAATCTAGATTGCAAAAATTATCTGAAGATTTCTGGTCTAAGGGAAAACGGTGTGTACAGAGATAGCGCCATGCCCAGTTGCCTGTTTTTCATGTAGAGTATCACAAAGTCAAAGAGCTGAGGAAATGAGTCCATGCAGAAAAGCTTCTCTTGTCATCACCGTTGCTGTACCACGTGGTTGCCTGCCATGAGGACCTGGTCCCCTTCACTCAGGAGCAAATCCTTGGAAAGGGCTTGTCCCAGATAGTGCAGTCAGTGTTGTGCCGTTGGTGATGGGGCAGCTTTTCATCAGTGAGCTGGGCACAAGTCCTCGGCAAGCTGCGAGGGAGAGGAGCCTGGAAAGGCTTTTTTTTTCATAGCAACACCTTGTTCCTTTTCGCCTTGGCAGTGCAATACAGAGTTTGTGTAGTTACTCTTTGCCTTTGAATTCAGAATTCAAAACTGTTTAATATGGAGACATTTGAGAATATAGTTAATCTATACCCAAGTCATATTTTCCTCATGCTGTCGGATATTTTGGACCAAAGTCTATCCCATCGAGATGCCAGTATGGCAAGACAGCAAAAGACGAAAGAGTAGGTGCTCCACCTAGAGTACCCATAAATACTATGAGCCTCAACAGGCATCCTCAACATCATAAACACCCTGCAAAGAGCATGCAGGAGAAGGGGCCATGGTCCTACTCCTCCCTACCGGGTGGCCACTCATGCAATGTCATACGTCACACAGCCTCTGGGTTGTGTGTTGTCAAAGGAAAGTAGATCCCTCATTTCAGGGAAATCATAGCTGACTGGGTCTGTTCTGCCCCTTTGCACGGGAAAGCAGTGGAGAATTTGGCTCTAGATCTGTGCTGAATGGGGAGTGAGTTCCTGCAAGGAAACCTCATCTTTGAAAAGCAACTAATGCTGGCAAATATAATCCAGAAAGGTGAACGTGGTGGTTAGGTAAGACAGACTGAAAACAAAGGCTTAAAATGCAAGTGTTTATACAGCCTTAACTAAAAGATACCAGATATGATAAAAAGCCCATAGGATGTAAAATAACAATTTCAAAACAGAAGCTTTTTAACAATGTCTAAGAAAAGCTATCTAATGCTCCCAAATAAATCGGTGTTCGCCAGGGCTGCAATACAGACGGCACGTGGTGAATGAACCAGTGCCATGAAAGCGTACATAGAGACATCTGATTAACTAGAAGATGACACCCTAGCTTCTTGAACACCTAAAGCAAAAAAAAAAAAAAAAAATAGTCTAACTTCACTTTCATGCCGGCTAGAGTTCAGTCTGAGAGCGGATGCTACCTTTTTATAAGTAGTACGTAAGAAAGTTAATGAAATACTCCGAGAAGTTCAGATTTAAATGTTAACTGGAAGGGAGTTTGGAAGTATCCATTCTTTCATTGCTCATTCGTTGGTGAAATCTAACGTTGACACTTCTTCCCATGGGCAGAGATTTGGGGTACTGACCCCTTTCAGTGGAAGATCCACGATCCCTTGAGCACTGGTTTTAAGAGCTTGCAGAAAAGTTCAGCATATAAGGAAGACCTCTCCTGCTATAGTGGACATCTCTGCATCATTTTTTCCATCTTTCTTATAGCATGTTTTCTTGAAGGGCTATAAGAAGCTGATAGTCCAGAGGAGACAGCATCTCTAATTTTGATAATGGAAAAAAAAGATGGTTTTTGTTACCTCTATATTCTTCATCTACAAAGCCAGATATAATTTTGAGGAGCAGTTTGTTATGTTTATAGTACGAGCAGAGCCTAGAGTAAGTATTCCAAGAGCAGTATGAACCTCTCTTCAGTTCCCTTCCTGCCTGATCTCTGGTTGAGATGCAGATAACTAGAGATTCGGAAGAACTGTCCTGTAGTCATAAACTAAATGTGAACCTAACAATTTTAAACATTTTAAGGTAAGCACTTCATCCCACAGTAGAATGGCAGGAATTAAATGAGGACTGAGACATTCACCTGCGAGGCTCTGAGAGACTTCAGCAGTGCATCATCCCCAGCAAAGAGTACCAAGATCTTCCTTCCAAAACCGTATGGAACACAAAAATATTTGTACCACCTGCACTGGTATACACTTTGCCTTTCTGTAAAACCTTGAATCTGTTAGTCTAAAACAGGAGTGTTCAGGATCTGATCTTAGAGGTGGAAAAACTGAGGCAGAAAGTGAGTTACCATCTTCTGCACCAAATCACATCAGCCTTTGGAGATGCGTTTGTGTTGCCTCGGCTTCCTCTTGCTTTTCCCATGCAAGAGTCAGCTAACTGCCTCCATGGGACAGGGAGGAGCAATGGCATCTACATTTAAACCGGGTACTTAAATTTTCACTAGCGGGTAAACCTGATTGGCTGAAAATGGGGTATTTTTTAGCTTTCCAAAAGGTAGCATGTCTGCCAGTCATATCAAAAGATTCACAGAGGGTAGTGAAGGTGTTAGGGTTTGGGTGGTGTTTTTTCTCCTGCGGTTTCAACTGCCTGGGCTCCTGATTAATAGTTGAAGCAGGTTGCTCAGTTGACATCAGCAGTGTACTAACGGAGAGGGGAACTATCTCAGAAATATAAAGAGCTAAAATATTTTGTGATCTGTTCTCACTCAGATGTATACTTCAAATTGCATTCCCTCAGTTGAGAGAAATAATTTCAGTTAGCCTGGTCACAGTAGAAAGCTTCTTTTTGAATGCCGTTTTTCATTAATGTAGATATGTTTCTGAGATGAGAAATGATGTTTCTTCTAATTACGGTTACATGTAGTTAATTTCCTTTTTTAGAAGCTCGGTGTGAAAGGCAGTTTCCTTTGAAGGGAGGGGGGGGAGGGAGGAAAAAGTGATACAGCTGATGTTCCTGTTGCCTTAGCAACAGATTTATTTATTAGGGTCTGAAATGACATGAGTTAATATACCACATACCTGCTGATCGGCAAACTCTCCTATTTCAGCTCCAGTTGACAATTAAGTCCTGGACAGCTACAGCCAGGGGTTAATGTTACTCATTAGGAGAACTAGGTCATTACTGGGAAATCAAGGCACTTAAGGCAGCATGGATAAAATACAAAATTCAACATCTCAAGGAGTGAGGGGTTTTATGTTAATTAACCTTATTTTCCTTTCATTAAAAAAAATCTTTCATATATGCATATGACAGTGGATCAATTAATTTGAAAAAAAAAAAAAAAAGTAAGCTGTAGTTTACTTTCCTCTCCTAGTTGTCTTCATTTCCTTTGGAAGGGTTTCATTATTTTATGGAAAATTCTTATGTCTATATGATGAGTAAAAAGGGTATTAAAATTAAGAAGGGAATCATCATGGAAATCAGCTTTACCACAAGGGAATGAGCAAATAAAAGCCTTGGAAATGAAAATAAATAAGCTTTGCTAATACCTCACCTAAGGAGCAGAATATAAGCCCATCAGAGCTTGGAGATATTTAGAGGTGCTTCTATGCTTCTTTATTAAGCAGTTACATAGTTATTTGACCTTCAGAAACCGAAACTTTAGGGAACTAAATCCAAGTTGTTGGTAAATATTCTATTTACAGAAAGCTGATCGGTGGTGTAGCAGACAGTAACTCCTGTACTTAGTAATTGGCTTCTGATTTCCAGGAAAATTAAATACATTCTCTGAAAGTTTTATTAAGATATCTGAGTGGGAGTTTTAACTTGATAAGTCATAAGTGATTTAATAAAGCTCTCCTGAAAGCCTTTATTTACTAACTTTTAGCAGACTTCATTCTGATACTGGAGAACTTAATAGGCTGAAAAAGAATCGTATTAAAATAAAACTTATTTTTTTACGCACTGCTTCCCCAAATACATTTAGTTCTTTCACTTGTACTAAGCACTCTACTGTCTTTTCTCTGTTTAAGCTCCGTGGCCCAATTCTGCTTCTCATTGCGTTTAGAGCAATTTGGTGTAAACCCTTTTTCCCCTCCTGTAAGTAAAGGTTGAAGCAGTGTCTTACCTGGGGTGCAAGCAGTAAACCATTGTATCAGATTGTAAGAGCACTGTTACCTGTAACAAAAGCAAAATTCAAGCCCCAGGACTGGTTTTCTGCTCCATGGGATGGTTTTGCACTCTGATGTACCTGTTTTCTTAAATACAAGAAAAAAGTTAAATACCATAAAGATTCTGCACTAAAATACCACATGCAGAAACCTTCCTCCTTCACTCCCTCTGTGCTATCCAGGTGCTTGTAGGGCAGCCTCTTTAGTGCCATCCTCTAAAGCCTGTTACAATTAATAAATGTTTCATTCATGGTTGAAAAACTGATCTTGGGTTAATGTAAGACTACAGCTGCATCACCTAGACATTTGAAGATTATTTAAGTTTGGAACAGAAGTGTCAGTTTGCCATAAAAGCTCCAGTAAGCTTGGCTCTCCCTTTTTCCATGATGGGAGATTCATTTTCTGGTGTCTTTCTTCTCAGGTACAACTGTGAAACCCAAGTCTTTGAGCAGAAACGCATGTGAACTGGTGGGACTGAGGAGTCCTCTCAAGGCTCTGAGGGAAGGGGGCTTACACTCTTCCACCTATTGCCATGAAAACAATCCTTTTCTGTTCCATTCACCCAAGCTGGTCTTGGCCTGTCTCTTTCAAACCTCTTCCTTTTCTCTTTGCTATGCTCAGTTCTTCGGGCATCTCCTATATAGTCTCTTTGTGCAGCAAATTCGCATCTAATTTTTCCCTTCTCCAGTTTCTCAACCTTCCTCTGTCTCCCATCGTTTCAGTCACCCTTCCCGTCTGTGCAAGGGTCTTTCTACAACACACTGGTCCCTGTTTTCTCCTAAGACCCATTGTCCAACCTGACTGCGTTGTCCTCGTGGTTTCTTATACTGGTGTCCTTGTTCATCTTATCACATTTTTTCCCATATGAACTGGCCTTGTGTTGTGTATTTTCCCCATCTCCTCTATTTCTTCACTCAGTTCACTATTTTTTGCCATGCTATTCTTGCATAACTAGTCATAGTGATCAGATCTTACTTGCCCCCTTTGCTTTATTCTGGTCCGCATCTGAGAGTTCTAGTCAAACTAGAAAAGCACACATTACCATTACTGCTTTCTGCCTCTTCAACCCATCTCTTATACAGCTTTATTTTCTTAACCAAATCTTCCATTTTCTTGTTGTTCCTTATTTTCAATGCATATAAAACAGTTCTTTATTCTGCAAAGTCCAGTAATTTTATTCTGAATTCAGTAGAGGAATCATTGAAACTGAAGACAAGATCCGTGTTAGATCCTGCCTTGGTTTGAGCAGCCTGTGCTGCGACAGTAGGACTGTCTTGCCCAGCTTTAGCTTAAGACGTGCCCAAGACACGTGGACTATTCAGTGACCAGGAACAAAAAGAAATTTTTCGAAGGCTCGGCTGCATTTTTAGGAAGACTTCCAACACATGCAACAAAAAGCATGTCTTTGACTCAAAATCAAATGCATCCAAATATTCAGTTCTTACTCTAACACAAAAAGTTCAAATACTTAAAACAGAGGCTTATTTGAAATGCAATATATACAAGGTATGGTTTGTAGTTTTACTGGGTAGTGTTGGGTTTTTTAAAATCTTGTTCTTTGGATGTTCTGGAAAACATTTGGCAGAATTTTTCTAGAAGGTTATAGTCCAAGATAGCCTCAGCCTTGGGAAACATCATAAACAAGGACTGCAGCGGTTTTGTAATAAGAAGTCCCAGGCACACTTAGCAGTCGGTGCCACCAGCCCCTTTTGTAATTCACAGCACCCCTGACCAAAGTATGCAAATACCCTCCAAGAGACAAAAATCAAATATTTCCTAAGTAAACGATCTAATATTCTGCCTTATTTTCACCAGTAATAGGTTATGTTTTTTCCTTCAAAGCTCTTTTCAGTTAGTTTCCTCTTCTTACTGCACTGCAACTGTTTGACTCTCTTCTCCCTTTCTCTTCTCCTCCTCCCCTGCTTTCCTGTTGTCCATGTTTTCACCTTTTTTCCCCTCCCTTTGTCCTCTAATCTCTGCTTTTTCTCAGTTGTGTTTGTGCAAAAACTGACTCAATGAAATGAGTTGATTCCTCATTCTGAAAGCTGTAAGATTTGTAGTTACTTTAATCTTGTTGAATAATGAGTTTCAAGCCTTGGTCTTGGTGCCGAGAAAGTTCCTGCTTAGGAGCTTCATCCTTGGAGATGACAGCTTCACAAATCCGAAAAGGATGAGTTATGTTAGCTACCTGAGCTAGTTCCTTGCGGGGTATTACTCAGTGAGGACCAGGACTTATTTTTTGACCCAGGCAGCGTATCTGGAGAAGTATTTAGTAGTTGTAGTTCGGTGATGTGAGTCCACCATGGAAATCTCAGAGGGTCTTGTATGGTGGGATAGCCATTCCCAGTCAAATGTGTAGTAATGTAGTTTTTATGTAGTAACTTATGTTTCATTCTTCTGTTCTTCCAAAGAACCACCTGAGTAGATTTTAATCCACTTTTATCATATTCATACCCATCTATTATTACCAGGACATGACTTTTTTTATAGTATGTTGAATTACAATAGGATATATTGTGTATGGTTATCGGGGCTGTCAGGGTCACTCAGATTATTTTATCTTGCCTGCCTTGACTCCCGACAACAGGAAACCGTTTGTTATGTTACCTTTGGAACAGAAAAGGAAGTTTTGTTTTTGGGGGTTTTTTTAAAGAAACTATTTGGGGGTGGTCCACAGCAGTTATTGGGTTGTGTGGCAAATTTGAGTAAAACATTTTTTATCTCAGTCCTATTCTTGTGAAAAGCTAGGTTCTCTAAATTGGAGTAAAAGAAATGAACAGGCATCTGAATGAAAGTGCATTGATTTTTACACCAAGGTAACTGAGACCAAACGTCTGTCTTTGTCTTCAAAGGTTAATCTCTCTTTAGGAAATAAGCAGGAGGCTCAATGACTGATGCTGATCCTGAAGTTTCTTTGGTTAGAGAATGCGCAATATTTTATTTTGAGTTTTTTCTTCATGAGTTGTGAGGGGAGAAGAAGAAGAATCTAAACAATAAACTCCCAAGGTTCTTTTTTTTATGAATCTCTTCTAGATAACACAAGATAGGAGAAAATGCTTTTCCAGCGTAAAGCAAAATGCCACCCATTTTTCTCAGGCCAGCAATTTGAAAAAAGCAGAAGGTAAAATACACGCTCCTCACTGTAAATACGTCACGGGCTATAATAGAAAATAAAACGCTGTATTTGCCAGTACTGTTTGCCTGCTTTTTGCCTCTCTAGTGCCATTTTTTAATTCCTTGGCTTGCAGAGGTGTTTTGCAAGCGCAGGCAAGGATCGGGACCTTTTTTGCTTGTAGGACCTCCAAATCACTAGCTAGAATTTATTCTATAGGGTCCTTTTTTTCAGAGACACTTATGCAAAAACATTTCTTTCTACTTGATTCCATTTTCTGTTAGCTGATGGGGTATTAGACATTGTGGTAACTTGTGATGCTGATGATGCCAGACAATGTTTAGAGGCACAATTACAGCAGAGACATTTTGTAAGCGTATCAGCTGAAGAAGAAAACCCATTGGACTTAACTACATTTTACAGTCTACCTCATATTGGAAATGTAAAAAGATGGAAAAATACTGTGATAAATTGAATAAATGGAAAGCAATTAACTTTTCCTCCATGTTTGCATTTTCATAGTTATTTCTTTTTCCCCTTTTCTTTTCTAATAGCTCTTTCCCAGCAGTAATATTTCCTCTTTTGCAGTTCTCATGAGCATTGTTACTAGAAATTTCGTATTAGAATTTTAATTTTTTTTGTCCCCCTTTTTTTCCCCCCAATCTTATCATAAAAAATATATATTAAAGTCACTTGATTTGGGAAAGTCCTCTGTCCTCCATGAAAATAATGACTAGAATGTATGTCATGTGGTATATTGAACATGCTTGTAACATGAGTCTCTTGCTTTAAGAAGAATGTTATCCTCCTGAAGTATTTACTGACTCCGATCCTCACCACATTTCTGTAAATGAAAGCTCCTGTAAGACCGTATCTTACAGATGGGGAAACCTGGGCAGAGCCGCCTCGTGGGAAATCAGTGTCAGGAAAAGACCAGGACTCTGCAGTTCCCTGCTTTGAAGGCCAGGCTTATTTTTTGTGACTACGCTGCTACTTTCTAACATTATTAGATTATAATAAACCTATATTTTTGAGCTTGCTGAGCTCAAGATTTAATGTAAAATATCAAAGTGTAATACAGTAAATACAGTGAAAAAACCACAATATTGTTCTTTAGGTTAGGTTTGACATGAAATGGAGCCCCGTTTTTCGTTCAGCAGAGTGTGCATGCAAAGACTGCACCATTTATTGATGTGCTGCTGTTCGCTTCTTGAGAATGCCCTGGACAGATACAGGGTCAACAGGAGGCTGATGTCATCTGAGTCCCCTTATCAGCCTGTGGCATCCTTCATCACCCTCCCCAAGTCTGTACCGTATCAGTCAAAACAGTAAAGAACCTCAAGTTCCTGCTGTTATCACCCAAACGAAGGATGTTACTGGGATAAAGGCACCTTCCAGCTCCTGGCTCTGGGTGTGATAGAGGTGCAGCTCTCGTCTCGCAGCAGCAGTGACTGCCCATGCTTTTCTTCACCTCCATTCTTTCAAAAATGTTAACTTTTGCAAGGGATTTTGCAGATTTTCTACCTTTTCTCCATGGTGCTTTTGTTCTCCATCCCCACTGCACTCTGCTTCCCTGCTAACACCTCTGCGTGCCTTTGCTCTCTTCCTCTTCGGTTCTCCTCCTTCAATTACCACGCAGTTTTATTTTTGCTTCCTAATTTATATCTTTACTGGGTTTTTTCTGACCTTTTCTCTACCACTGATAGCACTCTCAAATGTTCTCTGCAGCTTCCCTCTATCTCCGAGTCTGATTTTTCTGTATTCTTGCATTTTTCCCAAGCCTATGCCTTTTCCTTTTTCTCTTCTATTTACCCTATATTTATCTTCCCCCCCACCCCGGGTTTGGATATGCATAATTTTTAGTTTTCAACTTGAATATTTGTTGGTTTGGTTTTTTTTTCCCCTCTTCTTGTGGTTTTCTTCCCCTTGATGTTGTTTTGCCTGTCTCATCTGCCCTGTTTGCTGCCAGACTCGCTCGTCACTATTTCACTTTCCCAAAACTAAAGGACCACTGTCATCCACTTCAAGGTCTGTGTTTTAGAAACTTCATTTCCTTCACTTTTAATTATTGATTCTGTGCTCACGGACTTCCCCAGCCCCGTCCCTGCCCTTCACGCCTTCCCTGTGCTCTGCCGCGGCCGTGGCTTCCCCCGGCTGATGTCCCCTGTCCCTTTCTCTCCTCCCTGGGTGTCGCTTGGCTCCACGACTGCTGCCCAGCGTCATAAATAATGAGTGATACTTCAGTGGCCTATTTTGTCAGCCATTTTCTAGCAATAATTGCAGGTAGGCAGAAATCTGTCTTTCAGCTCTTGCTATACATCCTAAAAAATAAAAAAATGAAAAAAAATGAAATGCTACTTTAACTTCTGTTTTAGCATTGTCATTTCTGACCTTTGCCCTCTGACATTCAGGTGGTTTTATGAGATGGGGAGGCAGAAGGAGATGCACCCAGCTTGAATTGTTTGGGTTTAAGGCACTGTAAAAAGTGAGATATTATTGCGTGCCTTCACAATTTGGGATTCTCTACCACTGAAAATCTCCCATGCTAAATGTCCTAAGAAGATTAAGATCAGCCCTTTTAATATTGCTTTTAGCTGAGCTTATTTGTAACCCTTTCAGAATATGTATGTAGCACCTTGAGAGATGGCACGACAGGGCTGCTGTTATCACAAGCATTACGTACCCTTTATGCAGTATTTTCTCAAATATTAAGACTTTCTCCCCTGGCTTAGCACTTTTATGGTACTGATTAACTTGCATAAACTGTAGGTTCTAATTTTTTTTTTTTTTAAGAGACTGCATTTATTTTGCCCCTTTGAGCAAGTCCCGTCTCTTTTCCACATCTGTAGTACTGTCTAATTGCACAGCTCTATGTGTCTTCCTCCAAATCCTGAATAACTGCGATTATCACCATATATGATAACTTTACATATACTTCAAAAATGAAACTTAAGTCACGGAAGACCATATGGGTCTCGTACTGAATTTCACTCAAATTCAAGAGATGAATATGCACTAAATAATGTGAAGGGCAAAATTCTGCTATTTCTTTTTTTTTTTTTTTTTTTTAATGTCTTTTCCATCACTGGTCAGGGATATGGGTATCTGCAGCCCCAGGGAGTGACTCCAGTTTAGCTGGTCTCTGTGCACCCTTCTTCCAGTTCCAGCAATGGGTAAGGCTCGATGGCTCGGGCTGAATTCACAAAATCCCTGAATAGCAGAAGGGTGTTTTGAAGACTGTTGCCATTGATTGTATAGAGGAGCATCATCGTAGTGCTATGAAGTTGCTTTTCTTTAATCATTTTAGAATGAAAAGAGGGATGTCAAGTCATCAATTAATCCTGACAGCATCCTTCTGTGGTGAAAAAATAATACTGTCACACCCATTTTACAAACAGAAAATCTAAGGCAGAGATAGTGGAGGCTCGGTACTGGTGCTGCTGCTACCACCACCCTCCCATTCCCCATTTCAAGGACAGTCTTGAAAGTTTTATTTCACATCACAAAGGGAAAGCACTAAATCAGACTGAACCCTGGGCCATGTTCCCATACCCAGACCACTAAACCTCGGCCAGTTCTTAAGAGAGACTTCAGGTGTCTCTCTTAAAATGTGTTTTAGAGTCAAAAATAAAAAATCCTGGGTAAAAAAATTTAGCATGCAGTATCTAAACATGGAGATCGAATTTCTCCAATGGCATTTCTCTCAAATCCGAGTACAGGTATGGTGCCTGCGTCTGTTTTGTGGCATTTACAGCTGGAGTTTGGTCATTCCGATGTTTTCATGTTCTTACAATGAAATTTAGAGCATCTTCATACCATGCCCAGTTCTTGGTTTTCCTTTACCAGATGCATATCAAATCAAGTAAAAATACAAGAGCATTTCAAATACCTAAACTAAACAACAAAGCCAGACCCTGGAATCACATGAGCTTAATTTTTCCCCAAACATAATACCTTAGAAGAAAAGTCTGCATTTCAGTATCAAGCTTTTATACAGTTTTGCAGTTCTTCTTAAGGAAATGGAGTATATATAATTAATACTGTTTAATAAAGCTCAAAAATGCAACAGATGCAGCCAAAAGTGCACGTCATTTTGAGCAGATCTTTACAGAACAGACATTCCATATTGTGTTCATCTTTTTCCACGATCACTGCTATGACAATCTGGTGTGTTTAGCAGTTGTTGCTGAGTAAGGCAGACTGGATTGTATATGATTTTCTCCATGTCAGCCAAGAAGCAGAGCTCTCTTCTTTTTGATGTAGTAAAGAAGTGGTCTTGTACTGTTTATTGCTTCCTACCAGGAGAAGCCATACCTTTACTAACTTGCAAGAATGATAACACATTGCAAGCTGTAGGTGCGCGTGCTAGAAGCTTTCTGTAGGTCTTAACTGAAAATAAAATGGTTGTGATGTGGAGAAGTCACAGGACCTGATAAATCGAGTAAGATGACCTCCCAAATAGAAAAGTTACAAGATTCGCAAAACGTGTCATTAAAATCTATGAGTATCACATAAAAGGAAAATATTTTAAAAGGGGATATGGAAGGAGGATCACCTACAGCAGAAAACCCATAAGAGCGGCTCCAGTGCAGAGGAAACGTTTCCCCTTTCAGCATTCCTTCTGGGTGCCAAATTTTCCTTCTGTTCTTCCCCACCTATTAAACAAAGCTGCAACTTCCAATTCCTATCAGTTTTCCTAAATATGTGCAGCTTATGTGGCTTCAACGAGCTGTAAGGCTCCGTATTCTCCTGCCAGCTCCTTGACAATGTGGCTCCAACAACATCCTCCACTTTTGGCTGCCTCTGGGACCCCTGGTCTCTTCTGGAAAGGGAGAGGGAAAGCATATCCTTTGCTGGAAGGACTTTTTGTGACTGCGAAGCCGATAGCGCGGCTGTGAAGAGCTTGGAAAGATCCCTGTAAGCGTTGTGGCTCTGTCTGTCGAGGCTGCCTGCTCTGTGTACGGGGATATTTCGGTCCACCTCGGCATGAGCTGTGCATAGCTCAGCATCAGATACAGGGTGGGCTCATGGGGACCACTTATAAAGCACCCACAAAAGCCTGCCTAGGGGAAACTGGGGCTAACAGGAAACATTATAATGAATTACACTGACTCCCCCGCACCAAAGGTATTTTCCTTGCAAAGTTGCACATTTCCAATAGAGATGTTCCCTTCCAGCCAAGTCTGAATCCTCGATTGTAATCTTACGTCGGCTCTTTCACCTGGGCATTTGGAGGGAACTAAAATACTGGAAACATGTTTCTACACATAATTTACCTACCAGAAACAGGTGGCTGCTTTAAGCTTGAGGATGTCAGCAAACTAGTAGGCAGTTCTGGGATCTTTGCAACTGGAAGAAATTCTGTCTTCGAGCCAGTGCTGGTATCCACTTCGGTTACTGGAGCCACCGTGAAAACTCCTGGTTCACAGATGTGAAACAAATTATGAAGCTTATGCAGTTGCATTCCTCCTTATTATTGGGAACAAAACAAATCTGGGAGATGGAGGACTTCTTAAAGTAATTATTGTCTGGCTTTATTTTAAGAAAATGCAACTAATTCTGAAAACTCCACAGTTCCTGAAGATTTCTCAGCCTAGGGAAGTCACATTAATTATAAGATTAATTTGTTTTAATTCCCTAAACCAAAAATATTGACTGAATGAGAAATTAACACATGTAGAGCTGCAGATGTCATTTGGCTTCAGATTTCCTGAATGATATAATTATTAATCTTTCATATAGCAGTGTGACAAACCTACAGATTCATTCTACAAAATTAGTCTGTGAAGAAAGACACCAGGACAGCTGAGCTATAGACTTTCCCTTAATACAGGAAGGAAAACAGTGGAATTTTCTAAATAATAAATAAAACCAAAATATTTTAAAGACATATGGTGCACATCTGTCTGAAATACAGTGATTTAAAGCAGAGTAATTAAATGCAAGATATAATATTCACCTTAGAGTGGGGGAATTATCTCATTTCATTTTTAATATAACGTATCGAATTTCAGAAATTTAGAGCATCTGTGGTATCTTTCATTGTGTGCTAGTAAAGAAGGCAGGTTAGCAAATTGGCTTTTTATTTTCTTTTTAGATAACCAACCTGGTGTTTCAAGGCATTGAGTGTCATACCCATACAAACCTCTCGTATTATCTTCAGCTGAAATTATAAACAAGTATAGGTTTCTTATTTTCTGTTTTAACTTCCAGTTAACTCCTTAAAAGTCTAAAGGTAGAAAATGCCTTGTGTTAGTTTATTCCTTTTTTCTTTACCTAAAGCACTGAATGGATCAGAAGCTTTTCATGAGTATAGTATGGATTCATAAAATGCCAGTTTGGGAAATCCTATGGTTTTAGAAAAAGTTGTTGATTAACTTATTCCTCCTGAAAGAGGGGATAAACTCTAATGGACATTGTATACATATTTTTTGACAGGGGAAAAAAAAAAAACAAACGAGGTTTTTTTTGTACCCTACCCTTTTTTTAACATGACTTTGCCCTCCGCTGGGTGAGATATTACTCAGTCCTTCTCACTTTCAAAGTTGGTAATTTGAAGACTAAAGGCATCATTTGAAGACGGGAAAGAGAGATACGAATCTGATGAAACTGAGTTTTGATCCTGAGTGCTGGGTTGAGGAAAATGTTCAGCCGTGTGGTGGAAGCAAAGAGGGAAATTATTCTGAAGACGTGTAGTCCCCAAAAGTACAATTTAAGAGAAGTACTGTTCTGATAAACAAAAAAAAAAAAAAACAAAACAAAAAAAAGAAAAAAAAACGCAATTCCACAAGTGAACATAAATGATGCTGAGATAAGTTCTGTTTGTTTCAAGGGAACATGACAAAGATCCTAAAACTTTCTTTAAAGTCCTGCTGAAACTGAAAGAGAAAAATCTACCTTTTCATGTGTCTGTCCTTGGAGAGGCTTTCACTGAAATTCCAGGTACCTTTCCTTTTTTTTTTTCCTTTACTGTAAAGTTACTGTAAAACAAATATTTCCAGAAGTAGTTTTCTTGTAGATATTTTCTTATATTAGTGAAAGAACATGTTCAAAATCTTCAGAGTTGTAAAACTAAATAATATTGATATGCTGTAAAAT